>JARK01001365.1:418444-428687 GCA_000688135.1 Ancylostoma ceylanicum | reverse complement strand
TCTCCCTTCTTATACAGCAACACAGTCCTGCTGGTCTTCCATTGGTTAGGTACCTTGCGTTCCGACAGGTACCGCGTGAAGAGTCTAGCAAGTGTGTTCATGTTCGGGTCGAATCCTGTCGGGACCGGGCGTTGTACGATTCTTCACCGACTTGATGGCATGTCGGACTTCAGAAGGAAGAACCGAAGGGATGACATATCCATCCTCCCTGAGATGGTATGGAGGAAGGTGGACATGGCTGTCGAAGAGGTCCGAGTAGAAGTCGTAGATGNACTGCACCATCAGATCCTCGATGGAAGCCTCTGATGCAAGCGTCCGTGCGTTGAAGGTACAGATCGTCATCACAGTCCTTCTCGTTTTAGGCAGCCTAGATAGCCCCTCGAACCTCGTCCTCACTGACGCTGCCGTACCAGTGACTCTTCCGAGATTNTTGATTTTCCGCTATTTTCGCCCGCGGTTCGGTGAGGACATGCGAACTGGGGTTATTCGATACGCTGAACACGAATATGACAACCACATTCCACGAGAACATATGTACAGTCATCGATTTTGTCGATTTTTCTGCCTTTACTTTGTGATAGATAAAAACATGTCCTCTGGGGTTTTCCAACACGCTGAACGTGAATATGGGCAAGGATTTCAGGACAATTTACCAATAAAACAACTTTTCCTATTTTCTGACAGGCTCAGAAGCCCTGGAGCAAGTTGCAAAGAAGGATCTCTCAAAAACCGCTTGCAAACAAGCTCAAATACACTTGTTTGCAAGCTTTTGCTGAAAAATGCTTGCGAACTAGAATGATGTCATCACCAGCCTGGAAAAATAGTTGTCGACAAGCTTTTCATTTTGCAACTATTTTATAATACTAGGAAGTCAAAGCAACTATTTTACCAGCTTTCTCCAAAAACAACTTTTTTTTACTAGCTTTGCGCTGATACTCTCCAGTTATCATGCAGAAATAAAAGATTCATACGCTTGTGTTAAGTTATTACCAGTTCCATACAATGAAGAGCGGCAGTCTCATCAGTTTTATTCACTGCGTGGGTTATAAGTTCTAAGCCCATTAGCTAGTGAAGCTACATACGTAAACTTGCAGAAATAACACTCGGAAAAGCTATATCCAGGAACTATCGAGAAAATAGCGTCTTATATTGAGTTTTCATAATTTAATTACCCCTACCTGGAGTTTTACTGCACCAAGCTTCTCATGCTGATGCGGTGATAAGGATACAAATTCATCAATTTGAACTCCTCATCATTTCAGCGATCACTATGTCAAGTAGTCTCGTTAACCCTTTTTCCACCTGCTCGAACATGAAAAACTCGTTAAAACTAATTTAATACTTTCTTGCAAAATGATCGTCATATTCGTGCTCAGCGCATTGGAGAACCCTAGTAGACACGTCCTTGCCCGTCCCCGACCGAAAGTGGAAAAAATCGATAAAATCAATAAATCGATACCATCGTCCATAATGGTTGTCCTATTCATGTTCAGCGTATTGACTTACCCCAGTAGACATGTTTTTGCCAGTCTGTGGGCAAAACTAGCGAAAAATCAATAAAATCGATATAATCGATAAGCTAATCGAGGGGCGAGTTGGCCGAGTGGTCTAAGGCGCAGTCCTTGGAACACCAGGTTTCACCGGGAAGTTAGCCGGGCTTCCCGGGAGTGGACGATGGAGCTTATTTGTTGGAGGCGACTCCGAACCGCCTCCCTTGTACCTCCCAGTCACTTGAATGCAGGGCTTTTGATCGGATAGATGTGCAGGATACAATCCGCAGATACGCAAGCACACCCACGCACGCATGCATGAACATACTCACGCGCTGACAGAAAGTATGAATCGTTCCGATGCTGCAGAAACAGGGAGTCCATCCCCTGAATCCACCCGCGTCTCAGGGCAGGCACAAGCTACATATAACCAGCAGGAAACCCGTGCCAATAACCAGCCCCAACGGAGGAACGGACCAAAGGCTACATATGGTCAAAGAAGGAGATACTTGCAAACGATCCGATTCAGGAAACAACAACAAATCAAACTCCAACAACATCGAGAGAAGTCATCCAAATAGTTCCGGGACGGAACAAAAAGCGGGAGGCGAGATGTATGGAGAAAACACACCGGTCACACTTTGTACGCATAGGTTTCAAACGACGAACAAGCAAACATGATGAAGCTGGAAGTGGAACCGTAGAAAATAAGCGTTAATAAATGGATAGATAACCCCTCTGATGAAATCAAAAGAAGTAAAAAGAGAATAAATGCTAATAAATGACTCCTCTGGTGAAACCGAAAAGAGTAAAAAGAGGAGAAACGCTAACAAATGAGCGAAACAGCACGATAGAAGAGCTAGCAAGGAGACACGGAAACAACTCAAGAACCTATAGTAAAACCTCGCTACGTCTGGTTGCACTGGGGACCCCATAAAAGCTGGATCCCGTGGATCAAGAGGTCGACATCGCGGACACCGTCCGCTCCACTTTCCCTTTCCGCCTTAGTTTTTGCCAATCCAGCAGGACACCGACGGCCGGGCCGAAAGGCCTGCACTCGCCGGTGTCCTCCTGGGCTTATCTTTGATTACCATTCTTCATGGGTTCAGGCTAGCCGCGAGGACGCCTGTGGCTTGACGGAAAGGTCTGGCTTTGCCGGCGTCCTCCCGGGGCCCGGCGGAATTTCCTCTCTGATTGTCTCTGGTCCAGCCTAAATCTTCTATCCGCCTATCTTCTGGGTGATGGTTGGTGTAACAAATAAATTATCTCTATGTCTTGCGAGAACCTCCCACGAAATGAGTATCCGGGGAGCCTTGACCAGCTCTCCTCCTAATGAATCCCCGAGCCTTACAATGATTTCATTCTGCGGCTTTCACTCTGTCAACGGACCAAGCGCGCAGCGCGCTATGTGACGGACAAGTATTTATTTATTCATTTATTTATTTACTTATTTATTTGTTTATTTATCAATTCATTCATTCATTAAGGTAAGAATGCTATATAACACGTGGTAACAAGTTTGTTCCCGAGATGAATTGATTTTCTACAGATGTACTGGAATGTGTGAAAGTAAGGTTCGGTTTGAAGCCCTCACGGAGAAAATGATAAGCATCGAACAAAAGCACGGTCCTTCATTATAGGCCAAGGTTCGCTCTTTATGATAATCTACAGTAGGACTGCCGAGATAACTGCATCACCGTGCAATTTTCTTCAAAGTTGGGGAACTTTCCGCTACATTGATATTTGTCGCTTTGCCATCTGCTCCAGAGCAAAGCTATTGCTGAACTAAAACAATCTGCGATTCATCTTCTTGAGTTCTTTCACACAATATACTAAGTTGTGGAAAATGTTCCCTTGCCGAGGCTGGAGATCCTCGACACGTCTCAAATAAAAATAACAATCTCAATGTATGCCACGTTTGCGCACCTAGTGGGCTCAGGCGAAGCACTCTGGCAGGGAGGTACGGTCCTTGTGTAATAGCCCATAACCTGTACTTTTAATCCGAATTCTCGAGCTTTCAGGATTCTCCGGAAAGCTCATAAAATGTTATGGGTATGTGTACTCGGCTCATCATTCTGCGTCAACTCTAATATAAAACTGTTGCATTTGGTTGCGGGAAACCCGGAGGGTTCTTGCAAGAGTATTTCTGAAAGGGGGGCGACGGCATAACGGGCCGTCTCCCCCATAGTGGCGAAATAGTGTGGAGAATGAGGAGAGTTTTCTCTAACAGGGAAGAATACTTTTGGTTTGTCGTGCCAGGTACGCAGGACCTCACTCAAATATCATATCAGCAAAGATACCATGTTGAAGATACCAAGAATTATCCTGAAGATACCATGTTTCATAAACCTATCCCACAATCTGGCATGATGCAAAAAATTGCTTCCGCGCAACACTATTCTTTTCTTTTTGACCTTTATTCTGTCATCCGCGCAATCACTACACCCCAATGACAGGATTAAATATTGAAGCAACTCTTCAGGAGCAAACAAATTTTGCGCTACGCGTACAAAAGAGGGGAAACGTAGAGAGTGCCATCACGACAATAAGCAACACCAGCGCTTCTGATGGACAATACTATACGCAATCTACAACTCTACAACTCGGAAGCTACCGGATGCAGTCGGCGACCTCATATGGTCGATCGCCCACACGCTACAATGGATATCCCTTCCAGTATCCAACATAAGAATCTGGGTCTTTGCTTATGAGACCTATTCAAATCTCATTTCTCTCAGACGCGAGACATTCACTGCCGTCTCTGCAATGTTCAACATTGCGGAGAATTTCACACCTCAAAGGGAAAACAAAAGGGATTAGAAAGTAAATGTCTTGCTTGCTGATCTGCAATCAGAACCGGGCAGGGACGAGCTTTTGTGCCTCGCATTTACTCGCTGCACACAACCAGCGCACGTCTACCGTACCTGAAAATTGTGGTGGGAAATATTACTACAACAGCTCTCATAGGCAGTGGCGCCAAAATCTCATATATGAGAACTTTCACTACAAAGGTGCTACAAAATACCACAACTGTCAGGATGCAATGAATCACGGCCAGATATTCAAATGGTACCACGAGACAACCTTTGGGATGCATTTAATTGCCGGTGCAAATGCCAACACATACCGTACCCCACCATTTCTATATCGCTGTTGATCAAGGAAGCCTAGCTCCACTACTACTGGGTTTGGACTTTATCCACGCGCTGAACGGAAAGATCCTGACCAGTATTTGCATATTTTCTTGATGTATTCCAAAATATCATGACTAAAGGTGCACCAGCAACATTCCAACGCATCATGGACGACTTCAAGAAGTATAATACCTTCGTGCAAGAGTAGAACGTGACGGGAGTCAAGTTCTTTTTAGGAATGCGCCACTTTTTCAGACGTCTCACACACGATTTCGCCAACATAGTATCCCCTCTCAGTGCACTTACAAAGCGATATGGGAGTAAGTGCCCCGCAATTTGGGGTCCACCCACAGGTACAGCTGGAGATGGACCCATTTCCACTTGCAGTCAACCTCCACGAATGTCTGAGTAGTCCGCACTCGAACTCAGTTGCCCAGACTGCGAAATGTGAGTCTTGTCCTACCTGGACGTGATCGACACAACTTCTCACGCGCAAGATCGTTCGTGAACATCTGTAAGGCCTAAATTCAGCGAAACCAAGCTGAGGCACCAGGGGTACATGGATGTACAGTGGGTGTACGATGAAAATCATTACACAAAGTCAAACAAGAATGAAACGTACCTAATGTGTCAGATGGAAAGAAGTAAAAAAAGCGCGATAAAGCTGCAATAGAGATCTTTCCAACTGAGAACCGGGAAAAACAAAGTATACACATGATTTAAGAAGTAGGAATCAAAATAATGGATGTCTCGCAGCAAAAACACTTTCAGAAACCGAGAAAATCATGTTCAAAATAGCATTCAAAGAAAAAGAAACATAAAAAAAAAAACTTCAATGGCAGGTAAGTGAGTAGTGGAGGTGACAACTATTACCTGTAGTTGATTAGCGCGATTAGTGCAATCTCTTTAAAGGCAGCACCCGCGGAAATCCTTGCGTCGGAGAATTTCCCGGATTTCGGGGTTTTTTGGGACGGCAAACTCATAGGCAGGGATGAAGTTGCGTGGAAGAAGCAAGAAATGTAAGAAATGAGGCCCTCTTTACCATGTTTCGAAGGCACGGACGAGTGCTCCGCCGTGGGGTGTACGTGCGTCCCGCCACGAAACCCTGTGAATGGTGCGCATTGCACGCATCCACTGCGCCAGACCACCCATGGCGATAGCGTTAGCTGGCGCGTCGGGCCAGTTAACGCTGAAAGGCCACATGTCGACGACAACGGCGACCGACGGTCGCCGCTTGAAGTTGAACCCGATCGACGACAGCGACGACGACCGCCGCGACAAGCGTCGGTTTTTTTTTCATTTTCAAGTGTTTTCACATATTTATGTTGCTGGATCTGGTATGGTGATGGCATTTTTTGTGTAGTAGTATTATTCCTATTGACTATTCCTGTGATTGTCTCTACTTTTCTTGTTGACGAGTCGTTCAGCTTTTTCCACATTTCCATTATTGCCATGTTTTCTGTTTTAGGTCCTGCCCCGAATCGGACACCGTACCAAGGAAAAGACCATCGATGGTAAGTAAGAATGGGGTTTTTCAACTCTAACACATTTGCCACATGAGTGGTAAACTTCTGTCCGAACAACCAAGGGCAATTCACTTTAGAACTTCAGAAACATAGAAAAACGCTCCTCAAAAACATGAACAGAGATGTCATTTGTGGTGCTAAACACTAATCCAATTGGGCCAAATTAACACCTTCAATTGGTCTAAATTAGTATCGTAATCCTATTTTTGTATAGTTACGGTAGCTATGGTTTAGATGCGGCACCTCACAAAATCTCCTGAGATTTTGCCGAGAAGAGCAACTTAGTATGCTGATAATAACTTTCATGTTGGTTTTGCGTTGTAACCTAATTCTGGCAGAATTACTTATGGAAATGGGAGTTATGGCACAAAATTGACATGATATTGTGCTTGTGATCCGCCATTATATAGCGCACTCTGTGCATATCAATAAAATAAAAATAAAAATATTGACGTTCAGCATCAAATAATCCCTCTGAACATAATTTAGCAGAACATTTTTCATTCTTCGTAATTTTAAAGCGGAAGTGCTCTTGACTGCTCAAGAAAATCCCACTTTTACTTACTATCGTCAGCCTTTTCCTTTCCACGGCGTCGGATTCCGGGCGAGACCTAAAGTAGAAAATAAGGCAGCAATGGAAATGCGGAAAAAACAAAAAAAAAAACAAAATTCGACGGCACGTTGACAAGAAAAAGTAGGGACAAACAGAAATGGTGCAATACACAACAATACAAACGAATAAATTAAACCACAATACCAAAAACAGCGAAATAAACATATGAGAGCATTTTAAAATGAGAAACCTACCTTTGTAGCGGCTATCGTCGCCGCTGTCGTCGATCGGGATCGACGACGGTGTGTCGACGACAGCGGCGACCCACGCCAGCGACGCGCCGCCCACGATCAATACGCACAGCGGCCAGTGTCGCCGCGACGCCGCGACCGAAGCCGCTATACTCCTCAAGGAGTATAGCGGCAGCCGCAGCGGTGCCGTCGTCCGTGCGCTCCATGCTGAATGAGCCGTTNGCAGCGGTGCCGTCGTCCGTGCGCTCCGCGGTGGCCCGAGGAAGCGGTGCGGTCGTCCGCGCCCTGCACGGCGGTCCCGCGGCAGCGGTGCGGTCCTGCGTGAAAACGCCAGGATACTGCTCCAGCGATGGAATATGGGTCCTCCGTGGCCCAGTACTGTGGAAAACGACAGAATTCAGGCCCAACGATGGAAGCTGGCTCCCCCTTGGCCAAGCAGTGGTGCAAATGCGGGGATACGTGTCCGCCTTGGCCAAGCAGCGGCGGAAACGACAGACTACGGGTCTCCGATGGCGGATGGGTCCGCCGTGCCCTATAGAATAGGAAACGCCAGCGTACAGGTCCGCACTGGCCAAGAAGTGGTGGAAACGCAGGGTGCGGGTACATGTTAGCCATGCAGTGGTGAAAACGCCAGTATTTCGGTCCGCTGATGGAGGAGAGAGGAAAGCACCAGAACATGGATCAGCTCGCTCGCATATATGCGACGCAACTTCCACTCCACGGCGAATGCCCTGTATACCCAGGAACCTGTATACCTGTTTTTCGTGGACCAAATATTGGATCTTTGTCAGGGAACCGTGTCATGCATTATAATGCAGGTAATTACGTCTTCGTCAAACTAACATAAATGGAGCCTGAGGGTTCTTCATTTTGTTGATTCACACTACAAATCTGAGCATAACGTCTATTGCTGTCCTTGAACAGTTCGAAGCTGGTGGTCAAGCTATTTAGACTTGTGAAAAGATACAACGGTCATGTAATGCCCGTTTTCAATTGTCCTTACAGACCATCTCAGACATTCGCGGGATTGGAGCGGCAGCCGAACCAGACTACGCTTTCAACCCCAGCCTAAACTGACGAATTGCTGCGCTTGCAGCAATACGTGTGTTCGGGCTGCAGTGAAGCTATTGAGGGGCGCTCAGTGCAGCTATACTTGCGTTTAGTGCGCTTGAGTAAATGCGTCCCTCTGATTGGTCAGCGGCGTTGTGAGGCAAGGCGTGGGCGGAGCCCTACTTTCGCCCCCTTAAGGTACAGTGAACGGCGCAGAGACGCCGCATTCGATCAATTGAATTGACCGGTTGCGTCACCATTTGTATAGTCGGTTCCAAACGTGACGATAGTCGAGTATATCCATGCATATAACGAGAAGCCACACTTTCCCTGACTGACATTATTAAAATCCACCATATGCGCGCGCATTGAGGGAACCCGGCTGTCCTGTATTCTTCCTAGCTCGAAGACAGTGGCTTTTTTTTATTAGTTGACAATACTTTGGTACCGTTCATTAGTACTTTACCACTGTAGTATGTCATTAGTGGTGATTTTGTTCTGAATCGTTTTGGTTTCATATGTTTTCACTCGTACGCTTCGTTTGTGTCCTACCAGTTTAGCTTTTTTTCCTTATTTTGTTTTTTTTTTTTTTTGTTTCGACACCTTTGCACACGTTGTTTTCCCTCGTACGCTTCTGTCCTTCTTTCACTCAGTGTCAATCAGTGTTGGTTATGTGAATACATATTTCTGAACAACGGCGTTGACACTGCTTGAAGTTGGTGCTGCTACAAGCACAGTGAATGTGTAGAACATTTCACAAGCTTGAACAAGATGAAAAGTTCAGCTCCATTGGCGCCGTTACAGTAACACTTTTTTAGGCGTAAATTAAATTGTGCCGTTGTGCTGCCGACGTGTTGCACCGAATTTCACGACTGCTGATGCAGAAGTGTTCATTTGTGGGTTATTGAAGGTGCTGATTAAGAATATGACAAGCATTTAGCATGATAGTGTTGTTAGTATTGACTTCATGCACACTATTCCACTTCTTCTCAGCACAGTCACAGTAGTTCCACCAAAAAGATGGCCACTGTATCTGTTCAAAAATTGCTTCACGATACATTGTTATGCTCAAAATCTATACCACAAACATTTGAGAAAAAAACGCTGATTCTCTGCGTAGGGGGTTGTTTCGTATGGTTTTTTTATTAATCTTTTCAGGGATTTTACAACCTGTTTAAACCGTAAAGGTTTCTTTGTAGGCCTTCGACATAGTGTGAATGTCTTAGAATCCCTTCAAGTTCCGCATAACGATTAGGATTACTCGGAACAAACACAATGCAATCAACTTCCATTTTGATAATGATTAAGAAATCTTGCGACACTCTAAATTCACACATTTAAGACGCTGGTGTACTCGTATGGCTCTCAAAAGCACGCCATGAGGATCTTTTAACCTTAAATAAGCAAGACTGTAGGAGGTTCATGAAAGACGGATACCCTCACATAACCTGTAAGAATCGACCAATATCATCCGTGGAAATCGCATGAAACGAGATAGCGGTTATTACGATGCCGCTAGAATATTGTGCCTCTCTGATCCCTCTATAGTTTGAACAAAAAAAGCTTTTTTGACATTTCGAGGTCCTGGATATTCGAAGAGTGCCAGTATTTGACAGCATTCACGAGATACAGGGTTACAGTGAAAGTTTCCGTAATCAACACATCAAATAACCCCCGTAGACAAAGTCTGGATGGAAACTATCACTTCGAGGCAGAACTAGACGAATGTGACCATGAAGTCAATACTAACAATATTTTTATGCTAAATGCTTGTCATATTCTTGATCAGCACTTTCAATAACCCCGCTATTGAACACTTCTATCGTGAAATTCGGCGCAACATGCCGGCTGCACAATGACACAATTTAATTTACGCCTAAAAAAGTGGTACTGTAACGGCGCCAATGGAACTGAACTTTTCATCTTGTCGAGCTTGAATGATGTGGAGACAATTTGACTGATGCCCCCGCAATGATTCTCACTCGGATTGTAGGGTATAAGCTATCATTTTTGGCAAATTTTGACATGAATCTAGTTAAGGTCAGTGGTGATACTACAGCAATGAGAAAAAAACATCCAAAATGTCCATATCCACGTTCATCATGCATGGCAGATTTTCTACATACACTCATCACCCTTCCAATATCTCCACCTGCAAGGCACGTCAACGTCATTCAGCAATGTTCGCACACCCAACATTAACTCGTCAGTTTAGTGAGAAAAACAAAATTCCTTGGCT
>JARK01001365.1:354056-408094 GCA_000688135.1 Ancylostoma ceylanicum | reverse complement strand
TGATGAGTGACAGATTTCCATCTCAAAGAGAAGTTTTATTACAAAAATTTGGGGAAAATGCCAGAACGAAGGAATTCCAAGGCATCGTTACTTCTAACCCAAGCACATCTTCACCTTTTTTACCCATTTGAATACTCTTACTGTCTTACCTATTATTTAAATCTCTGTTCTTTCAAATATCGAGCATTATGTGTCCAGTATTAAGTGTATCCAGATTCTTACACATATTTTATTCAGAACTTCCTGATTTCTTTTTTTCAATAAATATAACCAGGGTAATAAATTTCCAGAAAAAAAAAGCTTTTAAAAGAAATGAATTCCCACAAAACACCGGAAAATTAATACCAACTAGCAGTGGAGGAAGCAGAAATTGGGGGAATTGGGGTCTCCGCCGTTTTGGGGACCCATACGTAAAATAAAATTAATAAAAATATTAATTTTAATAATAATTAATAAATAACCAATATCTAAAAAATAACAGTAAAAATAAACTAATACAAGTTTCCAAGTACGACTGTCTCTGGATCTTGGCAGGATTGAAATTCTTATAGGTTTCTTTGTTCAACGACACCCGAGACTGGTATGATCCTTGTTTAGAAGGCGAATTAGCCAACGACTTGGCCAATTCGCCTTCTTCAGGGCCTGAAAGGGCTAGACAATTTGAAAGATCTACGAGACCAAGTGCATCAGCAAGTCTAGTCGATGGCTCGAAATCTTATCTTTCAATCAGCAAAAATTCCGCAAGAAACTAACGCAAACCTTCGGTCGCTGTATTGCAAGCGTGTTACCGCCGGCTAGTGGCGCATACAGATGGCAAGTGGGAAGTAACCGGGTCAATCGCGTTAGCATCAGACTGACAAAGGTCGAGGTATAATGTTAGCTCATTTGTGATTGCCAGACATTCATCCTTTCTGTTCATTATCGGGCATGGCTTTCATCCAGAAAGCTTCTATCCTTTTACGTGTTGCTATGTGAGTTTCTTGGGTTAGTATACTGATTTGGACTTCAAAATCGTCGCCGTTATGTCTGCTTATTTGATGTGCCATAATGGCGATTTCTTACCAATCGGAGCTTCAGGTTATCGGGTGGGATGTCCACGAAATTAACGAAACCATCCAAATCAGAATTCTTCAAGCAGAGCCGTATGGAACTGCTCATTTCGTCCGATATGAACGGAATGCATAAGGGGATTTTGTCTTGGGGTCTAGTAACGCACTGATTGATGGTTAGAGTCTTTGTGGGATGCTTGCGTTTAATGTAGGGTACGGTAGGCATATATCCGTTGGATTCGATGCATCCTTGAACAATGAGGATCGCTGGTGGGCAGTTGTTCCGAGCACAAGATTTCTCACTCAGTACAGGTCGAATGAGCAGTTTTAGTGGCATTTCGAAGCTTCAATTGAATGCGAAAAAATACTACACCCCGTATCGTAGACTTGAAACATAGGCAAACTGTTGCGTTGATTGCAATATTCTTGTAGAAAATGAAAACACTTTCGAACCCTACATAAAACATAGCTTGAAGAGAATAAATGCGTGGAGAAAACTGCACCTGAAAAAAAGAGCAAGGACTTGTGTTAACTCCCAAAATAAATCCTACATTACTTGAAATCAAAGATCAATCGACATTTTCCTTTCCCAGCGTATTTGATTGCAGCAATCTAGAAGGAGCGGTTAACAGTGATACATTACGAGGCTGCCAAATTTTTAAGAACTCGAGAAGAGGAGGCGAAACTGTGAACCTGTGTTTCGCCTGTGTCAACATCGAAGACGTCGATCAAGCGATTGGCAACTTTCAACTGCTCCTCGAACCTTCCCTCAAGAGAGCCGGATGCGTCGAATACAAGTACAACGTCGTATAGACAGCTTTGACCTAAAATTAAAGCTAATGCATTGATGCCGGTACATGCGCATATCTCCATACTTTCCCTCTCAACTTTTTTTTTGGTTCGTATCTGCAAACCTGATGCAGACAAGGCTTCAGAAATCATTATGAAGGAAAAGTGAGAAATGCTATATGTTTCGCGAACGCTAGAAGTTTAGCTCAAATTTTGTGTCTTTTGTTTATAGAAAAACTGAAAAATTGCAGGCCAAAACAGCTTATTCGTATAACGCATATCCGTGTCGCTCCAAGGCTATTTTTGTAAAGCAGGACATCTCGTACCAGCAGGATGGGTCAAAATGTTGAAGTGAAATGCTAGTGAATAGCTCGTTCAACGCACGGTCTCCGACAGCACTTCCGTCGCAGAATTGTCGTGACTATGCCCGAGATTCGAAAATTCTCCAAAGCTTGCAGCAGAGTGTTATCACAGGTATTGCCGTTAGTACTACAAGGTCATCGAGTAATGATTGACTGCCCACCTGCGAAAGCTAGGCAATCAATCATTTTTTTTAATTTTTAAAAAATCCAAGAACTTGTAATTGCCTATATTATCCAACTCTGATATGGCATTGTTGGATTTCCTTGAAGCCAGCACTGACAATAAGTATAGACTTTGAAACTTTGGTGCATTCGAGATCCTTGAGGGCGCTGAACACCGCTACTGCGCAAAATTATATCTAGACTGGGAAATCTCTGTTCTTGCAGGCCGGCACATCAATGCTTTGATCTTTGTAGGGTGGCTCGAGCTGCGCGAATTCCGCGATCTGGGCCGTGTGTCGGAGAAATTTCAAAATTCACCAATTCGTTACATAACGTCAATCCTTCAGTTCATTAGAATGGTAGAGCTTCAACAAACTCCAAAGAGAGTATGAGCTTTTGATCAGAACGAAAAACATCAATAAACTATGTACGTGGATAAACTAAGGAGGAAATTATGGATGTGAGCAAGATCTTGGGTTAAAAAAACGAAGCATGTAAAGAGATTCCAAGTTAGAGAAAAAATAAAAACTTCTTCCGGGTACACGAACTGAAGAAAAGACACCAACCAAATAGACAGCAATTGCTCTCAATAAAGCTAAACGACTCGGACAGTGACAATGTTGGGAAATCACTCAAAATATGTATGAACATTTTCAGATAATTCATGGCTCTTTACTCCAGTGATCAGCTTTTGTACCTACATCACTGAAAGCCTTGCTTTGCTCTACAGATGCGTTGTCATCTCTAGATGTGACAATATCGCCTGTGGCGGGATTCATGAGTATGTACCCCCAGGAAGGTAGCGTGGATCTAGTCGTCGTTTTGAAGTAGTCAAGTTCTCCCTGACAAAAACGGGCTTGGCTGGCGCCAGCAACTCTTCTCAGTCAGCGATAGCAACTGGTGGTAATTATCTCTCCAATGACGAAATATATTAAGTTGGCCGAAAAGTCTTGGCCAAACATTTTCAAAAAAAATTTATTAGGAAATTCGATTGGGAGAATAATTTATATGGTCTTTGTTGTTTAAACCGTTGTGGTAATTGATACTTTGCTCCTGTTCCGACCAGGTTGTTAGGTGGAACTTTTATTTTTGACGGCCAGACGTTTCGACTGGAACATCCTCTTCAGAGCTCTGTAAGTGGCAAGTTGCTATATTCATGCTCTGGACCGCCAAACACCTTACCCCTCTCACGAAATCACCATCATTGTTCTAAGCGCATTTGGAAATCCCTCGACAGAGCCAAACAACGTACCAGAGGGTCCACCGATTCAGAGGTTTATTCGTCTGCTCCGATTCGTGACTGTCACTGGACGAGCGATTGTCACTGTGCACCCAAGATGGTGTTTATGTGATAGATAAAATAACGATCTACAGCTGACAATGCCTCTCTGTGAACTGTAGATCATTGTCAGCAGTAGACCGTTATTTTATCTGTCACATTAATGCTGGGTGCACAGTGACACCCACTCGTCCAGTGACAGAATCAGAGCGGACGATTAACCCGCTAAATCGGTGGACCCTGTGGTACGATGTTTCGCTCTGTCAAGGGATTTCCAGATGCGCTTAGGATAATGTCGGCGACTTTCTGAGAGGGGGAAGGCGTTGAGCATGAATATAGCAACTTGCCATTTGCAGGCCTCTGAAGAGGACTTTCTCGTCTAAACGATAGACCGTCGAAAGTAAAAGTTCCACCTAACAACCTGGTCGGCGCAGAAGCAAAGTATAAATTGGGGGAGGCTAAGACCTACATGGTATTGGGGAATATTTCCTACGTTATTCCTCAAGAGCGTGCGTGGGGCGTGGTAAGAGGCTCGCTGCGCACGCAGATGGTCGATGGTTCGATCGCGCCCGTGGCCAACCAAGCCATCCATCGCTCCGGGCTCGGTAAATTGGTACCAGAGGAGTCTGGGAGGATGAAGCACCGACTTGGTTCATTGGATGCCCTCCGCAAGTCATTGTATAGGGCACATACACGTTCAACGCCTCTACGATGCTCAGATGAAGTCGAATGCGTGGCGCACCCCACATGACGGGATGGATCAACGCCGACCACTTTATTCTTTATTTTCAAGAGGTATATAAGGCCAACAGCAGTACTACTGCTCCAGCTATGCCTCGAATTCGTGGAAGGGCTCTTTTTTAAATTCCTGTTTTGAGCTGCTGTGGAGCAGCTTAGTGAGCGTTGTGGGCAGCAATTAGGAACTCTAGGAGAGTCGCTAGGAAATCTTCTACAGGACCCCGCCGATCCACTGGCTTCCACTCCAGAGATATGGGCTTTTAAGTGCAACCACGCCTTGGATGACCTCATGTTACAAGGCAGGAGGGATGCTGCAGTTCGAAATTCTCCCATCGGTCGAACCGTCTGTCTACCATATGAGTAGGCCAGATTTGAAAACTTGCGGAAAACAGTCAAAGAAAAACGGAAGATATGGAGAATCCCGCGCTGCCCCACCATTCTCCACCCCAATTTCGCCACTTTTTCCGTTACTGAAGTCTAGTACAGAAAAGCGGAGGTGGGTTGGGACAAGGTAAACAGTGTTTTCTATTCTTCTGATCTTGTACTCCCTAATTACAATTTGAGCTGCTTCATTGAAGCTCACTCACCAGAGATATAATTTTCCAAATTAAAAGGATGTAAAAATAAGGACCTTTAACTTCTTAAACATAAAGAGTGAATAGATCACAACTAACTATAACTATTACATTGTTAAAAGAGAAAGCTATTGCAAAACGTCATGATGAAAACAAAAGGAAATAGAAATTTCGGACAGGACAACCTGCTAAAATAGGTAAACTTAGAACGTTTCCAAAAATGTCCATGGTTTCCGTCACTGAAGAAAATTATGGGATTTTGGAACAAAAAACTTGCAACAACCTGATAGTAGTAGAATTTCAGAGTTGAAAATATTTTCTCAGTTTTTTGAATATTCGAATTCTGAAATTCTTGGGACTCACCGAATTTTTGAATGATAAGTCTTCGAAATCCTCATACTCGCCGAGTTCTCGAATTTTTGCAAATTAGCAAATCTTCAAATATTCGATGTTTTGAATCTTCCGAGCCATTGATTGCCCGAAGATTCGAGCATTCGAGTAAATATTCAAAATTTATTCGGTTTGATCAGAACTCGAGTTTGTATTATATAATAGTTATCAACTAAGTTACCCTTATTTCATTATATAAATCAGCAGGTTTTAACGCGTTGTTCTACAATGAACAAGTACTGAGATAACTGAGGTAATGAAGGACCAGCGAATCCTCCACTATTTGACCAGAAACCACTGACTGGTGATAATACTAACTAACTACTACTAACTATCTTGCTTGAAAATAACAAAACTAACGAACTAGTGCTAAAAGAATCGATGTTTTGAGCCGTCAAATCGTCTGTACTGAAACTTCCGTCCATTTGTGGAATGTCTGTAACTTAGAACATATGTACTGATAATAACAATGGTTGTGAAACACTAGCTGCTATCAATTTGAAAGGAGAAAAGATGACGTTCTATAATAGCCACTAGAATTCAGCATGTTTTCAAAGCTATAATGTAGCACTAATCACAACTTTTATTCTCAACTATGGAACACACATTTATCTATGGAATACCTTTCAATTCGCCCCCATAAGCATAGGACAACATCCCAGACATTGATTCTGAATCTATTATGGAATTAATCAAGTTGGAAAATAGACTAAATAAAGGAATTACGTATGTTTATGAGTGGAACAGTGTTTACCATAGCTAGACTCTCCACTAGCTTCGTCTCCTGAATATTCAGGCACTGGAGGTATGGAAACAAGGTATCTGCCGAGGTTGTCTGTCGTGGCATAACTGCGGAGAGAAGCAGATCCTTCATTCTTTAAATTCACATTCATAAGACCAACAGCACCATTTGAGAAATTTAAGAAAATGTTCAAATGCATGCACGTGCATAATAATTTCTTAGCCTCACCTCATCTTGGTTCTCTTGCTTTGCGTTGTCGTTTTCACATGTTTTGATCAATTTTACCAGTTGCCCGTAGGATGTTGGTCCGGAGAGTACGGTTTCCGCAGAGCCGGTTATCTTTTCCAATTCTCTCCTGAACAAAAATCATTTAACAGAGGCAACTAAATACACATTGTAAAAATGACTTGAATAATGTCGTCGTGGCCCTCAAGACACTATGTGTTATTTGAACACTCAGGGTTCAAGAGGTTGTTTTCCTGAAGTGTGGAAGTTGTGGTTTTGTTGGGTGGATCAACAATGCAGAGCGGACTCCGAGTTCATCTCAAAAATCTTGCTTGTAGAGCAAAGATTCATTGTTGAAGACCACGATTGGAATAGGTAAGTCGTTCCTCCTTCGTATCAGGGATATGCGGGTTATCCGTATCCGGTCCACCGTTTAGCCGCTATCTGTAGGTTATGGGCTATACATACGTTATCCAGACCACTAATTGGGCCTTCGGCACTGGATAACGGTACGGATAAGGTAAGAACTTGCTTCTCTCAACTAGCACATTTCTATGGAGAACATTCGTCATTTACACGACTCCTTTTCCGTCAGGATTCATCAACGGCTCAGATTCTTAGGGGAGAATGTAAGAAAGTAGGAGAGACCTTGAACTTTTGCTCTTGGCCAGGAAGAAAGAATTCTTATTGAGAATCTCTGTGCTGTCTTGGAGAATGGTGTTCTCAACAGCGAACCCTCAGCCATTCTCCGTTATCCGCTATCCGATATGCGATCTTTTTTGGCCTATCCGTTATCCGGACCGTTATTAGGGTCTCAGAAAATTTCATATCCGCTAATCACTGCTCCGATCTGTTAAAGCTTTCTGGAGTCTAGGTGAGTAGAATATTCTTCACACATTTCGGAACGAGTTCATTTTTGTGTGGTGAGCGCGGGTGACCAAAGCACTTTTTTTGAGGATGCACCAAGTGCACAATTGGCCACTGTCAAACAAACAAGCAAACATAAACCAAGGTGTGTCTCCCATAACAACCTGCTCATAAGGAAGAAGAGTCATGTTATTTGAATGTTGAATTGTTCGAAATTCTTTAAAGAATATTGGTACATTCGAATACATTGTCCCTGTTGTACATTGTTCGAATTATTAAGTTGAAATATACCTCAAGAAAACATGTCCCATGGTTACGGCCAACACAACAGTGTTGGGATGGTTACGTAGTTGGGTAGCGGTGCGCTCAGTTGAGTCATAGCTGAAAACCTCACAAATGATGAGATACTACCCATGCTGAACTACGTACGTTACCTGAACCCATCAGTGATGACAACAACAGTTGTATGCACATCAGCTCTTCGGTTCCGAAGAGCTTGCTCAGCAAATCCGAGTGCTGCTCCAGTTGCTGTAGTTCCAGAAAGGAAAGGCAATGCTGAATGATATTGTTATTTGTACAAACATAAGAGATGACTGGTCCTCATTGAGCAAGTGGCAGTTCACATATTGTTAGAAATAAGCTGACGTACTACTGTGCAAACGATGATATTTTCACAGCTTCAAAGTTACCATAGCTTCAAAAGATCCCCAGTGAATCCAGTAGGAATCACTGGATGGGTGCTCGTGTGGTCTACGAATCCAGTACAATCGAATAATCAAATTACATTTAACCCCAAATCCACGAACAGCCCCGACTCTCGGACGTATGGACTAGTATGAAACACATATTATGTTAGACACCACCCTCCATCCGGATGAAAATAGAACAAACAGGGAAGGGTCACTACTGTGAGTATAAATTATGTACAAGCACCATCGGTCTCTGATAATATGTCTATGGAGAAGCTACATATGTGGGCACAAGCTTTCACTACAAATTTAGGACAACCTTGAACAGCTTTCGTGAGTTGGGCAGGGTCGTTGATAGAACCCAGTGGTATCTTCTCTTTCTGTTTAGTTGAGCTGCTATACACAATCACTCCAACGCGATCTGCATTCGGCGATATCGTCAACCCTTGCAGCACCTGAAATTCCTCGATTTCAGAGTTAATTATGCGTTCATTCAGAGATTAGTGGACAGCTACTACGAACACTAGATCACCAAACTCCACTAGAGGTAATCTGTTTAAGATTGCTTGATTACTTCACCAATTTGCATATAACGTTCCAAAACGAAATTTCCGCCCAAGGCTCGATTTCAGAAACGTTCTGATCCTCAATCAGTGGTTTCTGCTAGCCCTTTGAGAATGTCTGCCGAAGTCAGCGGTGAGTCGAGTGACCGTCAGGAAGCCTAGGATTATGTAGCAGCGACACCTTTTGTGCTGCATGAACCGGCTCTGACAACCTGACATTTCGATTGAACCTCTTTTTCGAGTGGTATCACACGTTCCAACAGCCGATTGAGGATGTTGAAGCTCCTATCCATTTTGGCCTGTGTTGAGGTGACGTTGAAGCATCATCTGTATCTCTTCTAATGACACAAACGGCCTTGTCGAATGATGGCCATCGGCCATGCTAAGTCACTCGTACCGTCCATATATGATAACGTTCAAAGCAATCAAGCTCAAGTTTAACGACAGGCCGTCAGTGGAACAGTAACAAGCTAGGAGTAAGAAAACAGACACTTTCGAAAACAGACACTTGGCCAGGTTCAAGAATTGGATATCATTCAGTTTTCTGCAGGCACTAGTTGCAGCACGGATGAAGACATTACTTTGAACTGTTCATACTTGTTCTTGATAGTGTATAAGGAAAACATATACCTTAGTGATGTAATTAAGACTGTCTTCAAACACATCCTTCATTGAACCGGTAGCATCGAGAACGAAGAGTACATCTGCGGGACATGCTGAAATGGACAAATAATATGTACATCACACAAAAATGTTGCACATGTAGAAACTTTTGCTCGGACAAATTTGTTATCTTTGTCAAATGTCTGACACTCACCAGGCATCTTTATTATGTGATGAATCTATCGCTGTTCTTCCTTCCCGTACAGCGCGGGAACTGCGCTATACGGGAAGAAACCTCTCCGAAATTCTGTTTCTAATGCACCTTTCACTAGGAGCAGAGTAATTCACCTAAAGTCTCCCATCACTGAAAGGCGCTTTTCTAGCACTACTGAACGCCAACGGCGCAGAGGACATTGTATCGACGGGATCGCAACATTCAAGTGAATCCTACGAGAGAGAATCGACAGACATACATGACAAGCGATTTTAGACAGAAATCAGAGGCTATGCTCACAAGTCCGAGAACGTGAGAGGGCAAAACTGCAGCAAAAGCTCGTGTACTTCCGTTCCCGACAACCTTTCAAAAATTGTTTTATTGTGACGGAAGCAACAGCTTCAAATCGTAGCGCTGTAATGGGAACGGATAAAGTCGATAATGAAATTGAAGCAGTATTCAGTTTGGAACCACTATTTGCCATTGTTTCTGCACCAGGTGAATCACTCTTGAATTTAGTCATGTGTGAGTTCTGTGAGTTTACATATCGGGCTCAAGGGTCCAGGGAACTCTAAACCGACTGTTCTACCAGGATGACATCATTCGCCACTTCCAGTATATCTTTTCTACTAACACCGGTGTTAACACCTACAAACTAGTCCTGCACCACACTATCGGACTTACGGATGGAACTCCAGCCCAGTGTGACAAAGGTGGAGACTCAGTGCTATTGACCCAAACATTAGAGGAGGAACTCACCAGCGAACCTTTTCGGTACATCAACAAACGATCATCCTTAGTGTTTTGAAGGTCCCTAACAGCCTTCAAAACACCATCACTGCTAGGCCAGATATTGAATTCATTCTGACGTTCTCCGCTATTTTCACTTACTATGCAATGGTCAAGAGGCACAAAACTCCTGCCGAAATGGATTCGCAGCATATGGATGAAAAAGGAATCAGAGTAGAGCCAATCATATTATCGTGTGGAGGACCATCAGATCGAATAAGTTGGTTTCTCATCAAACTATTTTCATCGCTCCTAAATCACATAGGAACGCATCTAATCCATGTAGAAGAATTAATATCTGCCTTGAATCGTTGCGAACTTCCCAGCGACATGTGCTACGCAAATTTCAATGCGTTCTCTATCCATACAAACTTTTCAAATTTTCTAATAAGAATGGATTTTCGACCACCACCTAATGAACGTGCTAGCAACATTGCGGGTCTGCGTACAAAATTGTGGGCGAAGAATTAGGGTGTAAAACTATGGATGCGCGTTTTCGCGTGGAACGAAATTTATTTCAAGAAACCATAGCAGAGCTCTCCAATCAAAATTGTGCGCATAGTTAATCTCAACTACCCTTTATCGTCCTACATGCAGGATATGAGATTCCTCCTTGAAGAAGTCAGTGCGCTGTGAATCGGAACAGGCGCTTACCCGAACCCCCACTTTTTTCGCGGTTTTTGGATTTTTCTTTATGATGAATGCATCCTAGCCAGAAATACGTAATGGTCTGATAGGGGCAAGTCTTAGCTACGTGGCGGCTGAGGCAGGACTTCTGATCTTATTTCTTCAGGTTGGGCATTTTTCATTGCCTTTGGATGGGCCTGGTTGTGAAAAATTTCTAGAGGTCTGGTTTGAGCAGATGTTGGTGAAGTGGCTGGCCTACGTGGCCCAAATGTTGAAGGCGGAGGCCTGCCGTAACTGTCTTTATGAAATTCAGCCTCCCTCATCAGACCACTGATTTCATATTTTACCGTGAAGAAAACCTTTTCTTCAGTACGTGGGTAAGCATGTTTGGAGCCTTACGGCGATGCCCTCTTTTGTTGCCCCGCAGCGGTTTTTTGCGAGTGCCTTCGCAATATGCCCCTCTCTTAACAGGTACTGAACTTGGTTCAAGAAACTTGTTATTCAAGGTAGTACATAGGAGAAATCCTTTGATGGCGGTTTCCATCGCAACTCCGCAACTCCAGTTGACAGCCTTTCAAATTTTTTTTTAAAATCAAGAATTGATATTTGCCAGACGACTTACATACCAGTGAGTGCGCCAAGAATTGCTTTTCAAAATACTCTAAATCACTGAGCATACGCCTCCAATAATACTCCGATAGAGATGGAAAAGTGTGCGCGCATTTATAGTTTTACACCCTAATAGTTCCACACACTGCACAGAAGGGAAAATATATCAACTTCAAGGAACAGTAACAGTAACACAGTATCGATGAATTCCTGTGAGCAATGCGAAATCTTGCTCCCTACCCGAACTTTCGCACCACCGCAGCCAGCACCATACGCGAGAAGATTTGCCTTGAGTTATTCCAGTTCTGCACAGTTATTACAGTACAGTTATTACCGTACTGTTTGAATACCTCCTTCGGCACAGCGTCACTGGTTGTGGACGCTGTGTCGAAGGAGGTATTCAAACAAGTGCCATTATAGAGCGTTGATATGAGCAGCTGAGTTTGTCTGACAAGGGAAGTGCACGAAATTAAGCTGTGATTTCTAGACGAGACATATATGGCAGGAAGGCTTGTCCCAAACGATATTACAGATTATACTTGAATTTTGCTAAATAGTTAATACAAGCTCAGAATTCCACATCGATGATTTCCTACCGCACTGACATACACCGCGTTCACTCACAGCGGTGCAGTAGGATGGCAGAGTAGATAGTGAACAGACTCCTAGGTAGAAGCTCGAGGGTTTGAATCCCGTCTTCATGTTTTGTTTTGGAAACTTCATTTCTAACCTTTAACGGAATTGCAGCTGTTCAGGAGGTAAATGAGCAAAAACTACGAGCGCTTCTTTGGAAATAATAGATAAATGCTCTACACTGGATATTGATGTGATGACGCTGGTAAGATAAAATATTCTCACATTCTCATATTCTACGATATAGTCGAATCAGTCACTTTCTCATTCTTTAACCGCTTGAAATGTTCGGTTGCGGTTTTGGTGGTTGAATTTGGACAGGGTGATGTCACCATCGAAACTCTCCAAGTGTGCAAGAAGGTGGAGGCCTTTGAGAGGGTTCTACTGCGACTTACTGTGACTTGACGATAGAAGACGAGGAAGATCTTGAAGAGGACAATGACGAGAAAATGGGTGTCGACTGGGACATAGACTGTGAGAACATCGAAGCTCGCAGTTCACCTTCGAACGCTCGCTCTTCATTATCAGCGCACATCGCAGCGATTAGTGAAAGATTCTTTTCTCAGATGACATCTGTTTTTGTTGGACCCAGAGGAATTACTAATTTCGAGATTGCATCGAGCCAAGCCTTTGTCAGACGGCGTAGTAGGCTTTATATAAAAAAAATTTATTATAGCTCACATACGTAATATGAAATAACTAATTATTTACCTCCTGAACAGCTCCGAATTCTATTAAAGGTTAGGAATAGAACTTTGCAAAACAAAACATAAGGACGGGATTCAAACCCTCGGTTCACGCCACTATCCACTCGCTCATCCAACCCTACCGCCTTCTGTGGTGCCGTGGTGTACGTCAGTGTGGTAGGAGATCATCGACGAGGAATTTTGAGCTTGTATTAAACATTTAGCAGAATTTAAGTATAATCTGTAACATCGTTGGGGACAAGCCTTTATTACATATGTCTCGTTTCGAAATCGCAGCTTAATTTCGTGCACTTCTCTTGTAAAATAGATCTCTATACTACTGGAACTAGAGAGTGTGCCACGATAATCAAAATTCCTCCGCCTAACTTGCTACGAAGAAAGCTATCATTTCTTCCATCAATTCTTACAGTAATGCTACAGATTTTCTTTTCCGACATTGTTACGGAGAAAGCTAATGGCAGACCCATGGGCTCAGTAGTGTATTCTTTTCCAGCGACCCTTTCTCAATTCTGCGCATTTGGACTGCTTGCGCAGCCGTCTACTAAAGGTATGTGTCTATCCAGATTCTTAAATTTGGTCATTTTTCAAAGTAAAGAATCAGATGGGCACAGGCAAACCCTTTCAGGCATGGATTTTCGGTACTCCTAGAAGTTTCTAATGATTTCTCAACAAGGTGAAGATGTTAATCAACTGGGAAAGTTTGATGAGCTTTCGGAGAGAATAATTTCAAAGGTAGGCATCGTTTCGACAAGCACTGTAGTAGGGAGTACCAAGATACCAGCTATCAAACTGATCACTTAGAAGAATGGATTTCTTTCTTTTGACTCTAATAATTTCCCTCAACTCTCAAGACGAACAGCAATACAGGGCAACATTATAAGCAGTTCAGGATGTTTTTTCCAAGAAATCAGTCATTGGCAAAAGGACAGTTGAGCGCAGAAAAAAAACCAAAGTCCCTAGCAGAAACTTTCATCAAAGAAACATGGATGAGAAAAAAAGAATTCACAGAAGACTGTGGAATCATGCAGAAACGATACCAATGCGACAGAACGCATGAAATTCGATACACGAATGACATCAAAAAGGACGAGTAGGGATCTCGAATTCGGAGCAAGAACAGCTTTAAGTGAACGAGATATTCGAAGTCGAACAGGAAATGTTACCACCGATTAGCGTTTGATTGCATTGGGTGTAAGAACTTAGTAAAACGGAGATGGTCCAATTACGTAAATGAAAGGAAAAATCAAGAAAAAGAAGCAAAGCTCGAAACCGTATCAATCTCGCAAATCATTGAAAGTTCTTCAGTATCTGGTATTAATAAAGCAGTAACGGAAAGATATTAGGTGGAACGATGTTCCTAGCCTTGTAGAAAGATCTGCAGACGGGACCCGAGTACTACTTAGTTGAGAACTTTTGTGGGTTTCCATGTGTAAGTCCAATAGATGATTAGGATTGATAGTGGTAACCGGCGCTGGAAACTGAACTCACCGACACCACTTTCTTGCGCTATGGCGTCAAGTTCAAACATAACATCTTGAAGACCGGCCGATCCTTCATATTGTTCGTTCTGCTGCGCAAACTGGAAAGTCCTGATTTACAATCTCATTTCGTATTGTTCAAATGAAAATATCGCTCATCCAAAGAACAATATGATCCCTGCGTGAAAATTGGTTTTCGACTTCTTTTTACTGATCAGAACGCTGACCGACAACTTATTCAAATAACTGTATAAGGATCACGGCCAGCAAGGACCATGTACAACTTTTTAGGCAGGGCAATGATTCCATTTCCGTGTGAGTCGAAAAAACTAGCAACTCAAATTTCAACACCATTATTTTTGACTCAGACATTCGCCGAATTGGTGCCTCATGTCATTGAGACTCGGACTGCTAAAATGGACGAGGTTGAGGTGTCATTCCAATTGCTGTTCGGCTGCTATTCGGTCGCTGTAGGGTTGCTGTTAGACCCCTATAGAAAAGGTGAATATCAAACTTGTAGCGACCGAATAGCAGCCGAACAGCAATTCTAATGACACCCCAACCCCTTCTAATGACGCCTATTTTAGCAATCCGAGCCTCAGTGACATGAGGGTCCAATTCGGCGAATGTTTGAGGATAAATTGTTCCTTCACTAAGGAACCACGAAGAAAGGGGCGCAAATCACAAATAGAGGAGCCGAAGCTAGGACAGTAAGGAGTTCTGGGTACGGTGTCCCGACTCAGTTCAACTACTTCGAAGTACAATACATAGTAGGCCTAATTATCAAAAAAGGTGGTAAAATTGGTAAGATTGATAGGACAGCGCAGGGTTCTCCATCTTTTCTGTTTCCGACCGCTATAGCCATTTCTAACCTACGGTCCCCAAAGTGTTGGAGACCCACCTTTTTCCCACCCCCAGCCTACCCAATTTCTGTGTCCGTGTCCGCCGCTGCCAGTAGACAATCTTGCCACTGATTTTTCAACAAAGCATATCATGAAGCGATTTTTTTTTGTACGGAGAAAATGCACAGGCAAGGATAATTGGGGATATCGCAGGTCAGAATTATTAGGTGTTAACATAAGTCCTTGGGCTTTTTTCACCTGCGATTTTCCCCTTCCTATTGCCATTGTTCCATACCATGTCCTACTCCGCTTGAAAGCACTTTTCTTCCTCTATAATCCTGTCATCACGAGTTTCCAGAGCACAATCGAGTTAGTTGATTTTTAGACTTAAGAAGAAAAACGCCAATTCGAGGAAAAACAACATTTCCTTCTTGCACTTAATAGGGACCACAAAGCACCCGGCACTGTTTGAACGTGGAAGCTCTGTAAAATATAAGCGCGGAAGAAGATCACCAGTGGAAGTGTTGGAGAGCAAGTTTGGCGATGCTGGGGTCCGAGGTTATCATAGCGGAAGATGGCTAGACCCTCGCGAATGAATTCTTTTAGGGGGATTACCTCAGCTATTTGGTAGCCTTGAGAGGCTTGATGTCCATCTAGACCATGCGATTCACATAAAGCAATTCCCAGGTCTTCTCGAAAGAAATCTGTTTGCTCGAAGTGGTTGGTGTCATTTGCTAATGTGCCTTTTTTGAGCTTCGAAAATCGCTGATAACCAGTCAAATCGAACAAAACATCTCTTTCATACCTAGTGCAGGTAGTTTGTACAGTTCTGATAGTCTTTCGAGATTCTTCTGAATGTCAGAATAGGTAGCTGTCGGTTGCGTTGTTCTTCATCGACTCATTGTTCCACTTCACAGGCTCAAAACTCAAGGAAAATGTCCTTTTATCAAAGATTGTTTGCAGAATTAATGTAGAGGAAGATTAGCGTTGCCTCAATTTATTCGAGTAGCTACGTATCTACAAAGTTCGCAAGATCACCCAAGTTAGACCTAATAACACCCCTCTTCCCCTCAATTTACCCATCTTTAACGCGAATGTCAACACGCTTCCTCTGGGTAATTTTAGTGATGTACCTAGGCTCAGGGTGTCAAATACCTCCCGGCCCTTTCGTGCAACATTTCACTGAAAAATATTCGGCCGCAAAAGCAAGACAAGCACTTCGGTGAGCCCAGGGCTCTCCCTCCACCTCCAGTAAAACCTTCCATTAGTCGTACCCATAGCATTCCCACTTTTAGAGGAGGAGTAATTGTACAAGCTTCCTGAGCAACTCGATAACTGGAAAGAGGTTTGCAAAGAAAACATTTAGTTCTTCAGGTGTTATACAACGCATATCATAGTCCCTCCGATATGCCTTTACGGATGTCATATAGTTCTTGTCATGATTCCTTAAAAACATATTCACTGGATATCCCTATCTCAAGAAATATTGAATGAGCAACGTCCAACTTAGGAAAGTAACAGTAAACTAACCACATTTATAGCAGCTAGCGTCAAGATCGCAAAGGCACGCATCTGAAAGAGTATTGAGGTAGGTTCGTCAAATCGGAAGCGGAAAGTCTATGCGAAGGATGGGCTTCAGCTAAAGCTGTCTAGGTCAGGTCATGAACAGTAGATGAGAGGTTTTCTTATGGAAAAGATCTGAGCATTCCGGAAGACTTCAATTCAGCTTGACCCTTTAAAGTACCCTTTCCAAAAAAATTGCCTGTCACCTTGAAAAAGGGGCGGGGTACGGGTTGCGCAGTGTCCAGACAGGTTAGACACGAACTGTAGACAATCAGTTGCAACACGCATCTCCACGAAAGGATTACGTAACCCTCCCTACCGGCATATGGTGAACAGTGACCGAAAGTATTAACGAGAGTCAGCTCAATGACAAAATACTTGCGTATCATTTCACATCGTATTACATAGACCTGCCAGCAAAACAAGTATGCCGATTGTCGACGACAAGTACGAAAAACATGTCTTAATGTAGTGGACCGACAAAAAACCGACACAGTTAGATCACATAGATAGTTTCGCCCAGGTAACTAGAAGAGACAGATTGATTTATCACGCTTGGCACGACGCCGTAAACGATCGGATTGCGCCTTTACAAAAAATACGAGTTCCTCCCTTCTTCAACCATTGTTCTCTGAGTCGCAATGACAGAAAGGTCAGTGCCCATCGGTGACACCACGACACGAATGGCAAGCTGGCTAAAGAACGGTCATTTCATCTAAGCAATTCCTACAAAGTCACCATGCAGTGAAGAAAAGTCACCATGCACTTGTATTAGATGCGAGCTCAGGACGCTCGGTAATAATGACACTCACACATTCAAGCAATATTTTCTTCTAATGTTATAGTAACGCATAGAAGGCTATCAATCACAAAATACGAATCCAGACTGATACATTATCCTTACGATGAATATAAACAATAGGAACAATTAGTAACCATCGTAACTGCGGAGCACTTAGTCACATTTTCACAGTTATTTCTAAGTGTTTTGACATTGGTTCTCATTACTACCTGCCATCCAACTAAAGATCACTCCATCCTTCACAATGTCAGAATAACAAAAAGTCTATTTATGAAGGAGCAAGCAATAACCAACCAGTTAAAATTTTCGTGTTGGTAAGAAAATCTTGAACTGTAATCATCCGGCATTATTTTTGTTTCACAGCTGAGAAATCGCGATGAGCAAAATGACTCCAGGGAATTCTCGGAATTCGAGCCTTCAGTGCTGTCCTTGCTTCTAAACCTCTTATTCTCGATCATATACAATGCATTCCTCATTACACTTCTTTATCGGCTCGTTGTCCGGAAAAGAATGACTGACTTTGCAATCAATGAAAGACAACCTTTTGTCCACTATCCTTGGAGTGCAGAACAATATGATCACGATGATGTGGTACTACGCAGGGAGTTTGCTCTTACAATACCTCACGAGATGTTGAAAACCAACGGTCGCTCCACGGAGTCAATGTCACTCACCGTCGCTTTGCTATAAGTTCGTGCCCCAATCAAATCAATTTTGTCACCATTCGATTTGTCTCGAGGAGATCTTTCCGATGATGTTTATATTTATGTTTGATACACTCAAGGTGTGCACGTAACATGCATAATTGAGAAAATAACCGTGAAGAAACAAAACGTAAAAAGCGCATAGGACAACACACCTAGAAAAACAACCAAGGAGAACACTAAAAAGTGATAGAAAAAGAGAAAAAAGGGCTTGAGAAAAAAAATAAGATTGTAACCTGGCATATTATCGAGCATGAAGATAGAAAAGGCGTGAAAAAAATCGTGTTATCTGAAGTGCTCTTCGTTTTGCTAAATGACAATTTTTTGGTTTTTTTTTTAAATTATATGGATGGGTAAATGGAGTGCTTCGAGAGCTTAGAAGCATATTGTCGCTATCTATAGCATTCCTTCTCCAAAACATCGCGTCGGTGGCAAGAAGGTACAACTTCATATGTTGAGTGAGATGAGTTCAAGAGTTCTTTTTAAGCCTCTTCGGCTAGCAAGTTGAAGACCCTCCACCATCTTTAATCGTTATCTTTCGGCGATAATGCCTTTGCCAGAACTTCTACCATTTGCTACCACATCACAAGAGTACATGCTTTCACAACAATACTAATAAAGAAGAACCGCTCCTTGGTGGGGGTTTGGGATCTTGACTCTCCGTAACAAGAGGAGTAGCGACCCTATTCTTTTACAGTTTGCTATTGAAAAAACCTTAGTAATTTATTCATACGACCTCTACGTCAACGATTTAATTCTTTTCTGAGCTTTAGTAAATAAAAGCAAATATTCGAACTAGGTCTATTGCCTAACAGGGAGAACATGGCTGCCTATGTTCGAATCTAGCCTAAAACTTCCTTCTTTCGAGCTTCTAGTGATAAGCAAACAAGTCTGTGGAGTCAGACAACAGACTTCCTGAAAATACCTGATTAAAACTTCCACCTAGGCTTTGGGAACTCTTCAATGAACTCTATTAATTGTTCGTGTCAAATCATCTATTAATCCATGTCTCGCATTTTCATGGAGTACCTAGGGAGATTTTCTTCTCTCAGACTCCAGATATGATTTTTTTGCATGGTAATCTTTCCATGTGAGCGGTAGGATAAGTATGCTGCCTTTGTTCGCTTCTCCCATGTCTTTGTTCACTTTTCCCAGTTCTTTGGAAGTTTCCTGAAAACCCTCATCGTTAATTCGTGATTCTGTGATGGATCACATTGAAGAAAACACGTTATATCGACTGTTTTTTTTTCTCTGGAATACCTCCTTGGAGCCTCTGCTCATACAGCCATTTACAAGTTGTGTTGGGATTCGTGGATCGATGATCGCTCCAACCAATGATGTCTGGCGTAGTTGGTCCTTCTATGGAATTGGTAACGTTAGGCGATAGGGCACCCAAATTCTTTACAAGTTTCGCAAAACTCAAAACGTTTCCATCACATACGTATTTTCCTTGTGTGGCCTTGTCTGGCGAGGTTCTGGTATTTTAAATCTGCTAAAAGACTGTCAGGTCAGGTGACCACCAACTTCGAAGATATAAATTAGAAGAAAATGGTGTTGTACAGTTTTCATCCTATGCAGGTTTTGACCTGAAACTGGCGGGGCCAGAGGCATGCCCTGCCACCTCACTTGCCCCTGGCCCAGCTGACAGTGGCCTAAGAAGCTCTATATGACATTTTTGAGGATGAGCCATTGCTACAGAAAGTTGCCGTGATAGAATCGTCTCTTGTTCTACAAATAACTTTCGACATCGTTCCGTGTACCAGAAAAAGACAATGCGGTGGAAAAATCCTGTTTGTTTCTTGCTTTCAGTTCCTGACGAAGAAGGCTAAACTGAAACTCGAGCTTGATAGTCTCTGGTAACAAACTTGGTAGCAGATCATTGCCACAAACAAATGTAGCAGTACATCTTCATGTGTCGTGTTTGTGTCAGTAAGTGATCATGAACGTACTCGTAGGATCTTGCTGCAAGCTCAGAGGAAACTGTAGGGTAAGAACAGTTGTGTGTTTGCAACTTCAGAATGATTCAAGATGGAAGAAGCTTCACTGCATACACAACGTTTGAGTTCAATTATCACTTCTTATAGATGGTACTCCAAAGTTGTAGGTGTATCAGTAAGTTTCCTGCGCACCTGCAAAAGGCGCAGCCTAAGTGCAACTTTTTCAAACGTTCAATGATTTTTTACACGCCCTTGACCCTCTCATAAAAACCGCACCTAGAGATGACTAAAAGTGATCTTTCATTTGTTTCTGTTGACCCAGATTCCTTTCATTCGGGAACAGCTGACCGTAGTTCATCGACCTTAACAAATGTACTCAACTGCGATAGCACTGATATCAAATGTTTATGCATCGAAATAAATGTTCTAAGATACCAGCCAATACACAAAATTAGACTCGGAGACATCGGAAGATCTAGTTCACATCGCTGCTAACTGAAAATCGTTGGTTACTGGATATAAGAGCGCCACACAAATAGATGAGTTTTATTGGATAGTGATGGTGTAAGTCTCCATCTCTCAGTTAATCACATCACAGCCAGAGCCACACTAAGCCAACTGAGTAGCGACTCAAAAAACGTATCATATGCGAGCGCATTGCTTCATGCTGGTATTTCTTGTGTAAATTCTCTCAACGCTTGTCCTCAAACATACGGTGCTGGCCAAGAAGAAATCACCATTCAAATTTTTATCCATAACTGCTTTCTGGGTGGAGCTCAGTCGATAGAGTTACTAATATTTCCATTACACTTGCTAACTTTTATAAAAAAAAATTCTTCACTTAAAAAGTCTACAGGGTGGTCCAATTGAAGTGACGAGTACATACACTTTTCCAAGTACTGTTTTGATTGTTAGGAGTTCTTGCACTTCATTAAACAAGCTCAATGCTAACAATAACAGTACTTGATCACAAGCGAGAATCACCTCTGAAAACCTTGGCAGGCTGCCCGCAGAGTGTTTTGAGGAATCTTGAGCCATGCCTTGCGCAGTTGAGCATTCAGGACTTCAACGCCAGCTGCTAATGTAGAACAGGTCTCTAACTCCAAATAGACCATATGCTAAAGTTCATCGGGTTCAGATTAAGGCATCTGGCCGAGCATTGCATTAGAAATACAAAGTCCGGTATATTGTTCTGAAACCACCTCTGAATGTTTCCTTGGCCTTTGCCGAAGAGTTCCCTGCAGTTGTTTCCTTGATCCTGGTTGACTCCAGTAGTTTTCAGCTCTTTGACAATTTGGAGTGGTCTCTTTCCGGAGCGATAGAGGGCGACGACGGTTGAGTGGCTGTCTTTCATGCCAAAAAAATGACACTCATACTTCAGCGAGATCAACCAGCTTCGTAAATCTACCTTTATATGTAGATGATGTATGTAGACGATCTGCCACTTTCATGTTCAGTTAGATCCACGTGGGTGATGGGGAGTCATGACAAGGCATCTCCTGGGCTACAATATGTCTACTTCAGAGGAATTCATACCACTGTTTAAATCTGTTGCCTATCGACACAACCGTCGTCCTACTCTACATTCTATTACATATCAAGTAGTTAGTTGAACAAAACAAGTACGACTTTTGCCATGCAGAACCGTAATCGTGTAATCACTGCAAAAGCACGGAGCTTTAGTGCTCGCACAGACAACAACGACTTGACCACATAAAGATCTGCGTATCTGTGGATATTCATACTGTAGACCACGTGGATACTTTCCATTTTGAATATGACATTAGTTAACCTCTCAAGAGGTTAGGAGGAATGCAGCTTTAGCTCCATGGGAAATCCCTGCCATCCGTGAACCACGACGAAGCTGCGCTTCGCGACGATGAAGGTGACTCTTTTTATTGAGTACAATTCATAGAAAGGTAATGCGGCCATCGTTATGTTGTTAGTTGTGTGGCCTCGGAGAGTGAAGGGGTCTCAAGTTTTTGCCACGGCGGCAGACGCCCAAGTTAAGCATAGGCCGGCGACGTCGCGGCAGGGGCCCGGTGGCAAGGCTTGCATTCATTTTTGCCGCGGTGGCGCCCGGTAACATCGCCGAGCGACATCCGGCAATGAATGATCGTGAGGATATTTTGCCGCCCGGCGACAACTTTCGCTGCGTACCCACTTTTGTCACGATGACGCCGCCGCCGCGGCAAATGTATGGAAGGCCCTCAATTCTCCATTTTGAAGTATGATGTCAAATTTGCGAGCGAAGCAGAAACCATAGTAGTCAGGAACTAAGGTGCTAGCCATGGCTAGGTTTCCAGAATGCGTCATTAAGCAAAACTTGGTTAGCAAATCAACTTTCACATCTACCTCTCCTAGTATTATGAAGTCTTCAGGGTAACTAGTTACGCAGTAGCCACCGTTGGTTTTGCATGGTTAACACTTGCTCAATCTCAGGTCGGACGGCCAGACTGGTAGAAAATGCACAGCTTATGAAAAGGAGTGTTCCCTGCTTGTGCTCTGTTATTAGTTTTGCTTTTTTGCTGATTTTCTGAGGGTTTTTACGAGTGCGGAGCTTTTGCGTACATCTCTGCGGCTGTCCCACCCAACTTTTTAGCCTCCTGCAGGAGTGCTAATATAGGATTGAAGTGTGAGATTTATAGGGCTCTACTCATGGCGATCATACGAGGGACCTCATATTTAGCACGACGTTGCTTCCTGTATTTGAACCCTGCTCTCCTTTTGGTATCCGCCTCTGGGTGAATTCTAAGACCTGGAACAGAAGAGAACTTTGCGGATGCCTGCCTGCTCTATCGCGTCCATGTGAGCATGATATCTTCCAAACCGCATTTCCGGAAAATTCGCGGATGCAGTTGGGCAGAAACTGTTGCCCATCCATTGCTGCCAAGGACGTTTAGCACCTATGAGACAACCGTCCTGCAACTTGATCAGTGATAGATTTCTCACGTTTTTAGTGGCTGTTCTTAAGGCTTGACAAATGTCTTCTGCTCTTACCGGGTCGCGGCCATCCTAAAGATAAAGTGAAATGCTCGGAAAATCCAGAGATAAGAGATCTAACCACTTACCGCAGTGGCTCAACAGCTATATTCGTTAGTTGCTTTATGATTGTTGTTAGGTAAAATTAACTGCTGAGTCAAAGGAAACATACCTTGCTGGAATGAGGCTTTTTGTGCTCTCTCAAATAACTATGTTCTTTTTTTTTATAAAACAAGATATTCTGAAACGAAGTATGAACCAGTAAGGCTAGCATTCTGTCTCCCAGCATGTGATATCTCAAACTGGCTTCCATGAAATCGGCGAATAGTCCAAAGGCTCGACAATCTTCTCGATGTTCTTGGATTATACGTAATCGTCGGAGTAGATGACGATGACCGTAAGACTTTCTCATCCTCGTCGTGGTCGTTTCGACTCATTTACCACTCTGTCCTCGCTCATCATAACGGCATTTTAAGCGTTGATTATCGCTCTCTTAATTATCCACATCATTTGATCACGTTACTTCGCACACTCCATCATTTTCGGGCTGCCACTCTCATAGAGAAAAGATTAGATCACAATTCTCGCTGCGCATTCCTCCATCCTTGACGCCACTAAGCATGATAGTCATCCTTCATTCATGTGTTTATTATTATCGGCAAAGATGAGGCTAAGAATAGTACTTCGTCTATTATTATGAATCTTCCGAATGAGAAGGAAACACTTGATTGACCATGGCGGTTCAAGAGCTTCATATCCATAACAAGGTCTGCAGCAGCGCATCTACAGCTCGGAAGGGCACAGCCCAGTGTAGCAAATGAATCACGAAGAAACAGAAACTACTACATTACATGCTTCTATAACACGAAGTGTATAATAGCTACTTAGAAGTCCAATTTTGATTAGACATCAATAACGGAGGAGGAGTGAGAATAGATTTTAAGAGAAGAAGTTATTTTCACACTTTCCGGTTTCGGGGCTAAGAACTAGACCGGTTGTGTGACTTGGTGCCCCCGGGCGTTAAACCCTTTCATCAGTAGTTCCCAAGGAAGTTACAAAGGAATACATATAGAGAAACAGATGTGTGTGATAAGATGGAACAATTCATAGGCAATGAAAGAACACAGGCGGTGATGAAGTCCACTGGTATAATAGACAAGAAGGACCGTGTGGTGCCTACACTGTCTATTTATACCTCTGTTTGCCCGCCTAAGTGGTTGTAGGGAGTGAACGTCATGACCTATTAGCGCAAAACACCTGAATTACAAATACCAAACCTTAAATTACAAACATAACAAGGTTGTACTACTAGACAGGTGCGTTATTCTGTAGACTTGCTTTAATATTGTGAATGGAAATAATAAGGTATTCCAATTCTAACCCATGTTTACGTAACAAAAAAGGTCTATTATTAGTTGACTTGTGTAGCATGTTAATGATATTCGAAATGAACCATTTATTATGCAGTGAAGCAATGCACAATTCCTTGACTCTCTCTTTGAAGTCCACAAACCTACTGCATGTTCTATTAATTCTAATTAATTCTGTTGTAGACGTGCTGAAGATTCTGTTCGAGGGTATGTTTGACTCAAAGCTAGGATACCTTATTATTCTGAATCCGCTTTGTTATAAAGTCTAGTGACTATTTTATCATTGGCGATCTTTACTTCTATGTCCAAGAATGTCGCTGTTTTATTACAAGTGTTCGTTCTTTCAATATTAAGGGCGGGGCCATAAATCTCTTTCAGACTATTTTCAAACATCATACATCAGCCTTATGTGATACGTGTAATATGTCATCAATAAATCTGTGTGTGTTATTGAAATATTTAATTGCATTCACATTTGCAGTATTGGCTAACGTTTTCTTAGCAAACTTATACTCCATATATGCTAAGGTGAGATCTGCCAAATGTGGACTACATGATGCACCCTGAGGTATCCCTCTTATTTGCTCATACATCCTTACCCCATAATTAATGTAACTTAAATCTAATAGTGAATCTATCATATAGATAACATATTCTTTCCTAAGGTAAGTACCTTTACCTACATTGTCCACGTTGGCATACATTACTTTACTATTGCGAATTTTTATGAACTTGTAATCTTTCATACATAACTTAATAACTTCTATCAAATTTCTTTCCATTACGATGTGGGGTAGACTCGTGAATAGGCTGGTAAAATCTGCTGAGAACACCTCAGCGTTTGTAGTGATGCTAGTTATTTCTAATCCCACTTTTATGACCAAAAGCTTAATCAACAATGCTTCTTTTTTCTTAATTTTGATTTAACATTCTCATTACCAATGACATGATCGAGTATGTCTATGCTAATATCACCTGGGTCATGTCCTGTGTTTCTGAACTCTGACACAAGAGAAGTTGTAAGAGTCCTTTGTTTAATATTACGTGAATGCTGAAAAATTCTTGTCCTATGAGTTTGTTTTGCCTCCCCTATACACTGTAGCTTACAAGTGCCACAAGTTATCATATATACTATATTTTTAGAAATACAGGACGTATCTGCCTCATTGATTGTTTTAACATAGCAGTTAGTAACCGAACTTCTAGTATAATTTTCAAATTCAATTTTGTCACAAATTTGACACGTTCTCCTATTACATTTCTTTCCTGTTTCTTTACTCCTTTCTTTTATAATTATTGTTGTGCATCGGTTAACTCTTTCTACACCTTCAACCAGTGACGACACAAAACATGGAAGAGGGGATGCAGGGTTGGTATTTATTGTTGCGGACCTCGATCCATTGAGTTAGAGGCGGTCCTTCCGTGACTCTTATGCAGTTTTCTTCTCAGAGGTTATTTCCTCCTCGGCCACGGCGAGCCTCTTCGTCGCTGGGGAACGTTGCCCATGGTGCAAACTGCACTGGATTATTAAATGCCCAACACCACGCCAGGGTTCTCCCGCACAGTTCATCCAATGTGACTTCTCCGATAAATGGGCAAGGCAAACGCAGCAGAACCTGCTGAGCCACGCCCTCAGGAAATGGAAGGCAGACATTGCTGCATGACCAAGAATTGCTGCGTTCCTAGTTTTGAGAGCAGCAAACCCTGTGTTTGGGCTGCGTTAGAGGGGCAGCTTGCTGCCCGGTCAACCGCGGTTCCGTTGAACCTGCGTTCATCCCCCTCATTGTCACGTGATGTCCCGCCCCCTGGGAGGTGTATATAAGCCGGTCGTTGAGCGTCAGAGCTCAGTCGTGTCTCCGCTCCGGCGGGGATTAGGCGAGCTCAGCGGGCTTGTCTGGCCGACTGAGGCCCGGATAAAACCGTGGCCCAGTGAAACGATTGGCCAGGCGAGATGCTGGGCTGCGGACGCGTGCGGATGCCGAAGTCCGCCTGCGTCCATCGAGCGCTGAGACTGATGGCGTTCGAGAACATTTTTGAGGAGGCTTGGGTAACCATCAGCTTACCTGAGTCTGCGTTAGGAACACTGCTGAATCTGCAACTCCTCCAGTTTCAACTGCCATCCCTGGTTTACGACAAGTCATTCAGCTCTTCGCCCCCCCCCCTCCTCAAAAAATAGCAGCCTTTTAAACGGGAACGCAGCTCGTGGAGCGACAAAATAAGCCTTGACTCCGCGGTGTAACTGCTGTAGGAACGTGTTCGGGCGGCTTTGGACGTTCCGGAATCACTTGGTACCAATCCCAGCAGGACGAACGCAGCTATATCTCCGTTCTTGCCGCCACAATGGCAGAACTAACGCGGGATATGGCTGCGTTCCAGCTCTGACATTGCTGCCATCCTAGATTCGTGTGCTGCCATTCACGTGCTCCCCTATTTTAGCAGCAATCGGGGGACGACGGCAGCAATGGGGGGAAGGCCACGCCCAATTTCGGGTTTGAAACCGAAGTGTTACTGCTGGAGAAACGCGTTCGTGCTGCCATTGGGCTGTTCTGTTATCTGAGTTAGTCTAGGGCTTAAATCACAGCGACCATGTGATATCAGATATTATAACATTAGGTGTGGACTAATTATGCTATGATTAAATAAATAATAACTTGATTGTAAATGATGATGATAAACAAATAACTAACTTGATTGTGTTCTATAGGTGACAGTTCGATTCATTACTGAAGGCTTATTGAGTGTAAATAGGTACGGGTTGTTAGGTATGTTGTCAGTTAAATGTCGGATAGCNATAAGCCTTGACTCCGCGGTGTAACTGCTGTAGGAACGTGTTCGGGCGGCTTTGGACGTTCCGGAATCACTTGGTACCAATCCCAGCAGGACGAACGCAGCTATATCTCCGTTCTTGCCGCCACAATGGCAGAACTAACGCGGGATATGGCTGCGTTCCAGCTCTGACATTGCTGCCATCCTAGATTCGTGTGCTGCCATTCACGTGCTCCCCTATTTTAGCAGCAATCGGGGGACGACGGCAGCAATGGGGGGAAGGCCACGCCCAATTTCGGGTTTGAAACCGAAGTGTTACTGCTGGAGAAACGCGTTCGTGCTGCCATTGGGCTGTTCTGTTATCTGAGTTAGTCTAGGGCTTAAATCACAGCGACCATGTGATATCAGATATTATAACATTAGGTGTGGACTAATTATGCTATGATTAAATAAATAATAACTTGATTGTAAATGATGATGATAAACAAATAACTAACTTGATTGTGTTCTATAGGTGACAGTTCGATTCATTACTGAAGGCTTATTGAGTGTAAATAGGTACGGGTTGTTAGGTATGTTGTCAGTTAAATGTCGGATAGCTAATGCCCAATATTTAATCGAACGTTGGACCGAATATGCCTAGAAGTCGGATGCACTATTTATTATGACCTCGTGCCTAATCCTATTACCTATAGAAAATCAATGGTAACTGCGTAGAATGTACACCAACAGGCCTTATGCCAACTCTGACTCCTCATGTGAGAGGGTGTACTCACTACACATTATTATATGCCTTGTGGTTTGGAGTGAAGAAACAGAAGGGATTACATTAAACGCGTCTTGTTTTTTGTTTTGATGCGAAAGCAGACGAAGCGACAGTTAAAAATAAATAAATAAATGAAGAAGAAAACAAACAAGAACATAAAACAAATTTGCTCCAAGCTCTACCGCTCCACCTACTGTATGTCAACATTTCACAACTTGCCGCCTAATCTTTTCGAAAATTGACGAGGGCGCTAAGCTTCCTATATAAGTACGTCTCCGTAAGTTTTTTTACCTACCACTCACCATGGCTAACGTCACTGATGCAAAAGCACGTGCGAAAAGACGGCCAAAGAGATTGTATACGTTAGGAAGATGACTCGCACCAACGGCTGCTAGTAGGTTCTAAACTATCCGAGTTTGAACAAGATACTAAATATCTAAGCTAACAAATTATATTACAAATGTTCGATGGAGGTTGAGCAGCGGAATGAAACTTAAATATTACATCCTATGTCTTCAATCTACCACTTCCATTTGGTGTGAGCAAAGGCCAGGCTCTGCAGATCATTATGGAGAAAATGAGGTATGGAAAACCCCTATTCGACCATGTCCGTGACCTCTTGGCCACGGACATGGTCTATGTAAATAGGAACGGTTCCACCTGCAACCTCGCAGTAAGTTGGATCGACCTAGATATATATGTATAGGGTGAAAGGATAGTTAACGTCTTCCAAAAATTGACTCATTCTGTTACGTGGTACCCAGTCACCGTCAGCGAATGATCAGATTACATCATTGTGAATATCATTTGAGGAAATATCTTTTGTAAAGATCAAACCCCATTACGGTGTGCATGTAACTAAAACAATTCAAAAATGTTCGAAATAAGAAAAGAAAAGAAAATTACTTGCTCAAAATTAAATCAATGCTCAAACAACAATGAACAAGATGTAATTCTTGCAGTTCTTCGTTGCACAGCGTCACTATGAACATGTGCTCTCCGCACCCTTTCAAAAGAAAGTACTACAGTGCAACAAAGTATATGAAAGAGGTAAGTATCCAGTAATGTAACGTAAACGTTACTGCGACACGATTTTTCGTCCCAGTTGCGTCCAGAGAAGGTCCATCATACCAAATGATTAAATATAAGTGCCATCATGTAACCATTTCAATATATAGCGATGATTCCATTAGTGTGGCAAATGAATCACAATTCAGGAGCCGATACAAAAGCAGAAAACCTTCATGAAAGCACGTTTTGTGACCAAATACGGAAACAATTTCAAAAATCGGAGAAACGTCATCTGCGCAGAGGAAAAAAACCATCTGATATGGTTGCCTCATTGTCGGTACTGTGACGATTACGCCTTACCGTGATAATCCGGATGCTGGAAGGCACGGCTCCTTGACCCGTGTGCAACTGCCGAATCGAAAAGCGGGACCTAGCAAAAAGCGAACTCATTTTTATTGAATCTGCTCAGCGCGTTCTGGTGTTTTAGTGAAAGGTCGCCGTCTTCAAGAATGGAACTTGCTGCAACAGCGCAACCATTGGCCAACCGCGCTCGAACAAAGAATCCAAAGCTTTTCAGAAGTGCTGAAGAGTTCGTAATAAGGGGAGTGAACGTAATGTGTACGCACCGTTCGTTTTCGCTATCCAGAATTTCATTCCTGAAGTGCTGCCACCACTTCTCTCGTATGAGCAACTCCAGTTCCACTCCCTTTTGATTAAGAAAAGAAACTTGCTGTCATACTGGAGTATCCTGAGTTGAAGGCACCGATGAAGCGCCTCGAAACCAGATGACGTCCAGTGGTAGGGATCCAGAGTGTATCATGTATTCCAAAATAGCGTAGCCTAGCAGAATCCTAATTAAGTGCCACACATGGTAAGATCAAAGTGCGAAGCTCTCGCATCTAACTTACATAACTTATATGAAGTTTCAATGTTACCAACTTGAGCGACACCTCACTCCAGAGAAGTTTCGAATTAGTGCTAACATTCTTCAGTCCTCTGAGGGTGTCATTATCCATTTCAACGTCTGCCAGCACTCGAACATGCAGCCAATGAACTAGAATACAAACCGAACAGCAAGTGTCGGGGCAATTGTTCTCCGCTGCGATAAAAGAGGGCGCACATGTGCTAGGATTTTTGATGCTTGCCTCTCTCTAAATTGATCCCCCGTTTTTTGAAGAGCTTTTTTGAAAACTCCGGACTACTATGGGTGATTGAAGAAGCCTTGGTCTTTAGCGCTTCGAATACCTACTAATCCTATTGACTGTGTTCTGGACAATTGAATATCCACACGGCAAATCAAGTAGGTCCAAAAATATATCATTCCTCTAATCTTGAGCCAAACCTAACCTAAGCGCTGGAGCACTGTAGTGGTAAAACCTTCCGAGACACCCTCCCGGCAGAGTTTGACTGTACAGATGCTCGATCGCGGCGGTGCTGTGCAACCCATAGATGCCGATCGCGCCGATGCTGTCCGGCCCACAGATGCCCGATCGCGGTGGTGCTGTGGGGCCTACGTATAGTCCCTAACCTTTTACTATTGCCTTCGAGATTTGCGAAGGGTGCTGGTGTACCGATAGTGTACATGGTCTCATTAGTGTTGAAAATGCCAAGATATCGGTCCCCGGGTGACAAGGATGCGCCAGCGCACAATACTGCGGAAAACAACGAGATACGAGATTACCAATAGAGAAGGGCTGCGCTCTCTGACAGTATGTGGTGTGGAGAACGCCAGAATATGGTGAAGAAGAAAGGTGAGTCAGCGCTCAGCATTGTGAGAAACCCTTGGGTAAGGAGACGGGTTCTGAGCTTTGTTTGGAGCTCCATAGCCTAGGATCGAATGGGCCACGGATTTGTCAAAGGAGTAGCGGGTGCTCTTCTGGTGGTGTGGGAAACGTCCAGATATGGGTAAAAGAGTGCTGTGATAAAGAACGCGAGGAAATAACATTAAATAGGAGAGTAAATTCACAGGACGACATGTTTGTAAGAATTTCCGATCATGGCTTAGCCCAGCTAACGTCTTCCAATGTTGATGGAAGCAGATACGCATTTCATAGGTGGAATTTTGTATTTGGCCACAGTTAATGGTTCTCGCTTGTTTCCACGTACCTCAAGTGGCTGCCCCACTCCACTTTCTAGCGTCCCGGGGCGCTAGTTTCTTAAAGCAGTATTTTAATCTTGCTTGTTTCACACAGCTGGTATTTGTTGCACTGTAGCATTAGGTTCCTATGTGATGTTGGAGCACCCTGAGTGCATTGGCACAAATAAATAAATAAATAAAATAAAATAAAGTAATCAACGAAGAGAGGCGCACTGATTGACTTAAGTATTTTCAAAGCGCGCTGCCATTTGCTCACTAGCGCTTCATGATAGTGTCAGGAAAGACTTATGCTATGTTCCTATTCTATCAGGTCACCATGTCTCCAAAAGTACCCTATAATCCTTATACTGGACATCGATGCGGCTTCTCAGTGCTGCAATTCTACAAGTAATCAGTGAGAATTTTTCGTAAGCGTTATAAATGAGCATAAGCAAATAGACATCTGCTTGTATTTTGTATGAATAAACTGATGTACGATTGTTAGACGCATTGGTTTTTGAAACAACTATCTCGAAGCTTGGTTTAGGACGTGCTTCGGAGTTTCTTCCTGCGCTATGAGCTCATTTTCAATCAAGCGAAGTCTTTCAATTGGAAAATCATAACTGTACTCACCCGTTACGCTACTCCATTTCGTCTTTTTGCTCTATTCATTCTATTATTCTTCTCGTACTCATCTTCAGCTCTCAACTGCACTGCCCACCTCGTACAAAAGAAGACAAACGACAAAACAAAGGTTAGTCTGTTTCCACATCCTACTAAACCATTGTGGCTTTCCGTCATAACTGATGAGTTCCAGGGGAAGCCGTACCCATTATCAAGTTTTCACTTAGTGTTAGGAGCGAATTCGAAATCAGGCTATGCAATTTCCTTCTCTACTTACCATTGAGTGTTCGCACCATGTCGCATATCAGTTGTAATCTGCGTCACATCGTTGTTTCTTGTTTTGTTCTACAAGTAAGTTGTTATTGGATATGGAATCCTGCAGTTGTTTGCAAATGTGACATACGTTTTGTATACTTCTAATCTGTACTTCCTATCAAACCTATTGAGTGGGCGCTAGAGACTTTGAATAACTCACTCATCGAACAAATCGTGATGTGATTCAGAGGATTGATTTGAGAAAGAGAGTGAGTGCAATATTTCATCGCCGGGAGGTTAACCGAACAATCCAAATGGTTCAAACTAGACTGATCACAAAGGTGGTCGGAGAACACGCCCACGATGCTGCATGATCGAGGTCGATGATACTTTAGCCACTCAACAAAATACATAAGTTTATACAGAAACCAAATGTATCTTCTATAGCTGGTTGCCGTTGCCCATTTGTGAGTGCGACTGGAGATGTTGAATGGTGGCATTCGGCTCTTGGCTGTTGTGGAGTTTTGGCATTCGATACGTGGATGGCGTGGAGTTGGAGTTGTCGGCGATCTCTCGATGGCTCGTAGATGGCAGACCACCCGACTATTGAGTGGTCGCTAGAGACTTTGTGAGATTTATTCTTTGAACAGACTGTAAGGTTCAGTGGTTTGATATGAGCAAGAGCAAGCTCCCCGCTCGTTTGCAGCCTATACCTGTGAATAAACAGATCAAGCACGGAAATAGAAGGAAGACAATTAGACCTACCTTCTCTCTTTCTTAACCATTTTCCGCTGCTTCGCTCCTTTTTCAGAAACTTCTCCTCTTATGTGATTGAAGTGGTTTTTTGTTTGTTTCTTAGACAGAGTTACTCCGAATTTCTTAATTTGATTTGATAGTGCTTCGTATAACTCATTGCTCTCTGCGTTAGTCCGCAACGAACGACTCGAAGTGTTTTGGATCATGATTGATTTGTGCTTGAGATAAAATCGTATAATATGCTTTGGGGCGCCTCTCGGTATCTTGGCCATTTTCTGAAACAAAAATGATATCAGTACAGTACGATATAGGTAATAGAGTACGATGCAACACTATAATTAAGATGCAACACTATAATTAATTCCAGTCCGGCAAATCGGAACGGTACTGACAACAAAGAATACTGACCAGATAAATATTTGTGAATAGCAGAGGATACAAACTAACAAAAAGTGAATCTCATGTTCCAGCACCATTAACATTTGGCAGGTTCACGATGCGTATGTACTCATTTAGTACCCTGCGGTTTATGTGTTTCTGTGCCTGTATTTGGCGACTTTTACTGATTAACGTTAGCGATATGGAAGCCCGGAACCTGAAAACGTTTATACCAAAAACAATCCAAAGCAACCGACACTACTCACCTTCTCCTTGACAAAGAGTTGACGAATCTGGGAACAGTCTGTTAAAGGCAGTGTCTCACCTCATGTTCGATTTTGGGTTACCAACAGAATCTGGGCCCACTCGACGCGCTAAGTTCGGTAATGTCCATGATTTCTAACGAAACTGTCAGGAAACCCTTTTTTTTGAGAGACTAATTCATCCTGCCGCGTGCGAGTTCCTCGGCAAGGAAGGTGCATGTCTTGCCACACCTTCGCTGATCTCATTGATCGCAGAGGTGTTCTCATTGCCAAAAGGCGGGAGGCGCTTCGTACACAGGCCGAGAGTTTGCACAAATTCTTGGCCGGTGCATTTGAGGTGAGACACTGCCTTTAAGATGCCTATGTTTATCCGCAACAGGAAAAAGTCCCCAAAATTCTTCGGAAGTGCAGAGGTGATACGGTAGTCATTTTTCGTTCTAGGAATCTAGAATAGATCAAAACACGGTATACATTTTCCAACATTAACTTATTGACTTAAACAGAAGGATCCTTCATACTGATTGACTCTTGGCTCAGGGAGGGGGCACATGGGTTTGTCCTCTTTTTTCTTTCTCTTTGTGTTGGGATAATCAATACTATTCCGTATAAATCCTTCATGCATATGAGAGGGACATACCTCCTAATAAAAATAGGGATTAGTACTGATGGGTAATGCAAGCGGAAAATGGCAGGAGGGGTTACTTTTCCATGACCCCACTACTACTTGTCCCGCAAGGGACAAACAAGGGAGCGTCATCCCCTAGTAACAGCCCTACTAATTCTTCGGGATACTCCTCATTTTCCGGGACAAACCACTCTTTTTCACATGGTCTACGACCTATAGCTACTACACTACTTACCGCCTTACCAAAAGCAAAGCAGGAGCCAGCCAATATTATATAAAAGGCTTTGGTAATCAGTGTACAGGATCCCAGTGCTAAGCAAGATGCAGCATCTGTCCTCTGACAAATTTCAGCAATAGTGTGACTTCATCAGTTACAAATCTAAAAATCAGCACATGTAAAACTGATGGTTTTAACTGTAAAACAAGAAGTGTAGTTTATTGCATAAGCTGTAGCAATTGTAAGTTACAATATGTGGGCATATCTAGTAGAGTTTTAAGAGAAAGAATTAAAGAGCATCTATATTATACTAATCGCAAGGAAAAATTCAATCCTTTTTGTACACATTTTCATAACTGTGGCACTAATATTAGAATAGATATTTCAGACTCATTGGAAGATAACGCAGATAAACTGTAACTGGCCCAAATAGAAGGGAGAGGGGGGAGAGAGAAATTTGTGGGTGAAAGAAGTCAATCATATTTCCAAATAAAACCTGTCTCTAATGTTGAACGAAGGGATGCCGCCGTACTTTGCAGATACTCAGCTAGACATCCTGCATACACAGGAAATGATTTAATGATATGTGTTTTGTTGGTTCTGTCAGGCTGGCGAGGATGAATGTGCATTTTTGCATTCAATTTCATTTCAAAGTTTACTCATAATTAGCATCAGTGACCTTTTGCTGTCCTTCACGGTAACAAGTGCCCTCTCGAGTGGTTGGATGAATGGACCGTGATTGAGTCTGACTTCGGTACTGTTTTGAAACTTTTCTACGCTAACAATAGTTTACTCGACGAAAAATGTGAAATTATGCCATTACCAAGTGGCAGCAGCAAATGTCTCCAACCCTTGGATATTGGTGGAAAATTTGAATTCGATAATATGTAACAATATGCTGGTTGAAACTGTCCTGCAAAGAAACTCCTTAAACGCAGCACCCACGATAATTTTCATGTCAATAATTTTGAATGTTTTGGGGTCTGACCGATAGTCGCAGTAGTTCTACGCAAGTTGCACCACCAAGGGCATCCGCATTCTTGAGATATAACAAGTTGAAGGCGGGATCCGGGGATCCCCAGGCGAGTTGTAGCGAAGTGCGGATCAGCTGTTTTCCGCCCCAATCTGTCAGTTTTCCGGAGGTAACGCTTGTTTCTAATGCTCATTCCGAAAAGTTCCCCGCTGTGATAATCTGCTTCCCTCTATTTAGGTCCTCTTAACTGTTATTCGACCATATCATCCCTTATTTTACTCAGAATTGTCAAATTTTCACGCATGGCATGAATTTCAGTTTTTTTGGCCCTTTACACTTAACCATAAGATTTCTTTCTTTTCATGAGAAATGTTTCTGCAATGAACATTCTAATTCTTCTTCGTTTCCGATTTTTCTACTCTAGAGAAGCTGCAGAAGTGGTCAAATATCCATTTGCGCTAAGAAATTTGTCGACAACAAAGGCAACGTTATCGACTTTCTTGATCTACTCCNNACTATACAAATGGTGACGCAATCCGGTCAATTCAATTGATCAATTGCGGCGTCTCTGCGCCGTTCAGTGTACCTCAAGGGGGCGAAAGTAGGGCTCCGCCCACGCCCTGCCTCACAACGCCGCTGACCAATCAGCAGGACGCATTCACTCAAGCGCACTAAACGCAAGTATAGCTGCACTGCGCGCCCCTCAATAGCTTCAGTGCAGCCCGAACACACGTATTGCTGCAAGCGCAGCAATTCGTCAGTTTAGGCTGGGGTTGAAAGCGTAGCCTGGTTCGGCTGCCGCTCCAATCCCGCGAATGTCTGAGGTTGTGCTAGGCTCTTTCAACGCATATCACCTAAACTTCTCTCATCTGATAACAGTAAAATTTTCAAGAAAGAACTGTTGAAATCGAACATAAATCATTTGTTTGATGACATTTAACACCTTAAAGGCAGAGGGCCACCTCACATCGTTTTCGAGTTATTAGCATATTCCGAACCTCCTCGATGCGCTGATTCCGGCAATGTACTTGAAATGTCCCGACATGGTCTCTGAACCTCGTTTTCCGTGACGGGGTTTGTACCAATTTGCTAGAACAATTTTACGTGCAAAGACGTGTATCACCGTTGATCTCATCGATCGGACAAGACAAGACGTGTTCACCCAACGTTGCTGCCGTGGCGGGCAGCCAGCACCAAATAACCGCTTTTTGGAGCGGATCCGCCCCTGCTCCAAAAAACGGGTGCTTTGACCCTGTCAAAAACAGGGTTTTCGTCAATTCTGTGACTTTTATTGTACATTGTTGGAATCAGCAGGAGGTCAAGAATCTGCTAATATCGTCGACGTGAGAAACGAGGTGGTCCCCTGCCTTTAAGATTCATCTTCTTTTTTCACTTTTCAATTCAGATCTATGTGTTTACTTCAGTTCCATACTACTTTCAGATAAAGCTAGGACGTATTTGAGTTGTTCATAGAAGATGGATAAGGATTTTTTGAATTATATTCAACTCGTTGGTATTTGCTCATCCATTTCTCTTTCAGTCTTGCATTTCAAGCATCTCCATGCAATCGAAATCATGAATACTGTTGAAATTATGACAAATTCTCCGGAAATTCACTGATCAATGCACTAGTCCCACATTTATTTAACTTTTTTATTGCCTGTACTTTTAGATATTTTCTTGTCTTGTATGTTAGTTCCTTAACAAGTTTGACAACATTACTTTTCTCTGAAAGATCTACCTCTTGCATAACTTTAGCCCGCAGCCCACGATTTACCTTCTTGGCTCCTACATCCTTCTCCTCTTGGTGCTAATTATCTGTAATCACGAACAATACCACTTATCTATCTATGCCTTGCTATTCTGTGTTCAAGCACTAAGGAAGTGGTGTTCTCGGGTAGCCGAAAGGGAAATTCAGACCATTCGCCTGGATGCTACCCGTTCCTACCCACCGCTCGAAAGTGATGTATATCACACCGTGATCCAAGTCACACCTTGGTTATTTTGTGCCATGATTAGCAAGAGCCTGAGAACTGAATGAATTATTTAGATCAAAGCACCAGAGAAGAATCTTCTTGTGTAGGTTTCCCACCAACACATCTACAGGCTCTGGCTATCACATGCACAGAGGTCCTTCCATGTTTTAGGTATGTAATAATCTAACTTTAATGTTGTCATACTTGCATCCATCTGTCCGAATAGTTTGAATGATTTTATGGAGCACCCCGAGTGCATGTAAATAAAATAAAATCTAGATAGGTGGTGATACACTCGCTTTTGACTATTCTCTTCATGTTGTTAAACTATTACAGAATTCTTCATGAATAGAGGAACTATGAAGAACATGCAGTTCACTATCTTTCTTGGACACACATATGATTAAGGCGATTCACAAAGCTTTGTGGAGGTGTTACATGTAGTTCCAGCAGGACACATGCTGCAGGAAGTGCCAGCTGAGTAGATGTATTCACCGATATTGTTGCCGCTGAAATTGAAGAACATATTAGTTATGGTGGAACTAAATATATTTGAACATGTTGGTTGAAGGGAGAACTTTACCCAGGTCCATAATGGCAAACAACGAAGTTGAATCTCCCACATCTGGCAATTCCACATCCCAGTCTAACATTGTTGTGCCACGCCATCTACAATACAGCAGAATCATGATAGTTTGAGCAGCGGTGGCCGTGTTACTCCAACAACTGTCATAACAATGGCAGTGCGTTTGTGTGGTAGCCCACTCGGTTGTCCATGTGTGACGAAATTCCTTGACCTGTGATACTGACTGCATGCCCATATGAAAGTTAAGAAAAGAGAAATGTGGTGTGATGCTGAAGAGGAGCCAAGCGTAGCAGGATGCGTACAACAACGGATTTGCCTTTGTGTGGTGAGTGCACTCGGGGCCTGGTAGTGGAGTAAACGCAACGGGACCGGGTCCACTTTAGCGTGAATGCGTTGGCTCTCTACAATGCCATCAGGAGGGTGATGTGGAGCAGTTCTACGTGCTAGCGTGAGGTAAGGTTTTGTGTCACTCAGAATTACTTGTCCCGCTCACATTAAGATAATCCGAGCGGGACAAGTAGGAGAAATTCGAAAGACTGGCGACAGGCAGACGGTCAGGATGGTTGGAAATTAAACCCTAGCTCAGTTCAGTTACAAAAACCAAGTGTGCACATGCTTTCCGCTAACATCCGGGTGCTGCTTTGACGTATCCATCCTTCTCATCCTCTAAGGTGCAGTTTATACTAGATGTTTGTGTGCGTCAGTAGCGCGACTAACGCACGCTATGAAAATGATGCGATGAAAGATTGTGCACGAGTTTTTGTGGTCAGCTGTGATTACGGTAGAGGCATTCTCACTGCTAATAATACAACGACATTCATACCCATAGCTTTTCCATTCTCCAAGTAGTGAATGGCTGATCTAAAAAAAACTCTCTGTGTCCATAGAAAGACGTCTCGTCGTTTTTTTACACAAATACCTCGCGCACAAGTCATGAAATCGTAGAATTGCTTCCTTGCACCTTGTTTTGTTCCTGCGAAGCCTCTAATTCGATGCCGCGTGTCCGCCACGAATGTCGCGTGACGCCATAAACGCGTGCGTCTGAGGTACGCCCGCAATGCGACTAGCTCTATCAGTCGCTATGTAGACGCAAGAGCGTCAAGCATACGCATCTAATATAAATTGCCCTTAAGACAGACACTGATGACGTCTTCACTCGTCTTCACTTGTACTCTTCAACTCGACTTAATTCGTCAGCTCATATCTTGCAGCTGACTTTATGACCCAACGTTTTGGATAACGTATGTATACTCAGACATTCGCATAGATTTGTCCGAGACAAAGGTGAGCTCCAGTGTCGTAACAATTCGACTAGAGCTGCAAATCCAACAGCAATTCAGAATCAGTGCTAATTAGGTGTGCGTGAAATTCTTCTGTTTGAGCGATAGAATTGTCACAACGCTAGAGCTAGAGTTGGTACGGAGTTGCTCACGGCCAATTTCTCTTGATACTCTTTTGCACTAATAAGCCAGAAGGTGTCGAGGGCGAACAAGTTGAACTCTTCGAGGATTGAGCTACTTGAATATCTGATTAGTGTTGTTTTTGTCAAAAGCGTTAGGGTCTGCATCGAAGAAAGACCACGAATCTTCCTTTGAAATACTGTTGAGAAATGACGCATCCCTAACCCACATCAAGAAAAGCTGAGAGGTATATTACAATCTTCACAGATTACGAAACATACCTTTCCGAAGTGTCTGACAATCCGAGATGTTGCACTACGCATTGCAGCAGTGAATAGCATGGTAGGGTTTACACCATACAGCGATATCTCATTCCACCATCTTTCCGAAGCCTGTAAAAGACCTCGCTCTTGTTAAGACATTTTCCATACTCAAAGCGTAGACGTTTTAAAGTAGTAAACGAATAGTCTTCTCTGACTCACATGTCTCGCTGTTTGTACCAAATCCAAGTAAGTTTTACTAATTTCTATGAAGTTTTCCTTGAGTCCTGGGCGAGTGGTCGGGTCTGAAAGCTTCCCGGAGCAAGTTCTCGCGTGAGCCAGAGCTGATGACTCCGCAGAGCAGTCGTATTTCTGCAGAGAAAAGCATTCAATTGTTATACAGGTAGTCGCTAATACATGTATTTGCAAACCATTTTTTGTATGTTAGCAGCTTGTGGAGCAAATCCAAAGTTGCCGTTGGACTCTGTTCCTTTTGCGAGTCTTGACCTATAAAAAGTGAAACAGGTCTTTCCTCCGGCTTAAACGGGACTAGCAACGAACCTGAAATGGTTATGTATGTTGAGAAAGGCTCTCCTCGCAGCATTAGTCATTCCATTAGGAGGACATCGAGGAACTAAAAATAATGACCTTAGACTGTTATTCCTTCGTGCATAAATGCATCAGAGATGGATTTTTCCTCCACTACGGCAATTCATTCATCCATTTACTAATCCAAAGGCTTTTTACTTGATGTTGTGGTTGTTGTAGCTGTTGTAGTCGGCGTGGTTTTATTGGCTTGAGCTGGAAGCAATGAAGTAAGAAGAGCACTGTTCCCAACGAAATTTTTTGAAAGGAATGAGCATAAAAGAAGCTCCGAGTAGGGCAATTGGTGGTTCCAATAATTTCCTTACTCACGCTCAGAACAATAAAAAAGCATGTAACCATACTTCATTAGCACGTTTCTCATGACCACAGGCAGTAAGCCTAATCGTCCGATTCTATATTCACTCTTGTTCATAACATAATGTTCATATACGTTTTCTTGAAAGACATTTTGTTTATCGTCAAAACAATGTGTTTGGGAAAACGGGAACATCGTCACTCACCTTCAACTCCTGTCGCTATCTGGAAGACGGTAACGGCCTATAACTAAAAAATATAGCTCACGGTTGGAATTCCAGCAAGTTCTAACTCACGAAAAGAATGAGCAAGTGTGTCATCGGTAGCTTCTGTGCTGTCGGTTAGTACGGAAGTTTTATACTGTGTGAGTTGAATTAAGAGAAGCTCGGCCATTGAGGAACTTGAAATTCGGGTAACCAATATGGCACAATGAATACGAAAGGCCAAAGCGAGTCCGTCTCAGCCATTGTGCAATCACGGAAACCGCCTACATGGGGTCGGCGAAAGAGTTGTTGTTTCGGCATTGAATACACTGTGATACGTGAATATTTGTATTCATAACGGTGATGACGAAAAACAACCAGAACTACGTCGCCTCACAAGCAAGTATGGGCCACATGCATTCACATTGGCTAGCAATAATTTGTACAACACCCAGAATTGCTACCAAGGCTGGTATTCATGAACATCGTTGGGAAGGTTTTAGCCTTCGCGTCGGGTGGACGAGTTTTGCAGGCAAAAAGTTTGTATTCATGAAACCGGCGGGTACCTTCCCGGCTTATCCGGCGGGTGGACGGGAGGGTTCCCGCTTACCCGACCCTCTAGACCTCGGGAAGCTCTACCCGTCGATGGAAATCCGTCACATTTTTGACCATTCTTGCTTTCTATTAGTGAATCTAGGCAGTATATTGCCTTACTAGAATTCCAAACGGTTTTGTCTTCCGCCTCACATTGCTAATTGAACACTATTCCCATTCTCAGCTCATTTCTTTCAATAGTGCTTGGACAACGTTCGATTTTCTTTGTTATGTTTGCTACTTTACTGCTTACGATATTCCCATTCCGCCCTCGGAAAGATCCCCGTTTGACCACCCATCGGAGCGCGGGAACGGAAAGTTAACCGAAACTTTGACAAAAGAAAACGCTAAAAATTATGGCTGTTCAGGAAATGTTGTTTTACCAATCTTGTAAGCATAATAACGCTTGCAAAAAATGCGAATGAGGAAATACTTCCTCTTCTTCAATTTCCAATTATGTTTGTGCTGGTAAAAAATTCATTAGTTTAAGTAGTGTGATGCGGAAACATGTTGGAAAACAACTCGTTGAAACACTGCGGAACATGAGGCATCAAGAGCGTTATCGCATCTAATCTGGAAAGAAACTGGAATCTAAACTGAATTCTAGGCTAGGCTGTATTTCGATGATGAACCGATGATAAAAATCCAACTATATTGCACATAATGTCGAAAAAATATGGAAACGGGTGGTTTCCGCTTGGATTCTTCCTCGAAACATTCAAAATTCCTGACTTCGCGCCTTTCGTATGCCAAAGCGCGCCCCTAATTAGAGTACTAGTGCACACGTCGCGGTCTTCCCGCTTCCTGGTCTTTCATGAATACAAAATTTACCCGTACGGACTGAAACGACATGTCCAATACTTAACAAGAAACGCTTTCCTTAACTATATCAAGGCAGTTTGAAAAGGCACTGCATAGGTTCCCTACCATCTCATGAAATTACATTAGCATAAGTGTTCTGAAAACAACTAGCTGAGCCTCGGAGGCGGATTGTATTGATGCAAGCTCAGGTAGGAGAATTTGTAGGGCGATTATGGTCGATTTCAAACACGAACTTTTTCGTAATGACCAAGCGGAGATTTCGAGGTTCCTGAAAAGTTATTGGATAACTGGGACTGTTTGTTAATAGTAGGTCTGTCAAAGAATTTCAGCGAGTCTACTCCTCACAGTTACGCATTGCCAACTATACATATTGTTTTTTTCTTCAACTTATAAAAACTTAAGATTGAATAATGCAAATTGTTTCACTATATTTGTTCTAACGCCTTGCGCGGCTTGCCAAATCCGAGCCGGAGCACCTGTCAATTATGTCCTAGGTGCAATCACAGTTTTCGTCTCTTCCTCTCTCCGAAAACCCGTTAATTCGGGGAAAACTCCAGCACAAGGATTTCCGTGAGTGCTGCTATTAAGTCACCGCGTGAAATTCCATCAAACGGCAATCAAGCAAACGAACGATCCCACCCGGTCAGTCGCGACACTACTTGGTTTGTTCCCAGAGGCGGAAAGGGAGCTAAGCACGGACCAAATGTGACCTTTAATGTCCTGAGAGCGGATGGATTTGAAGGATGGACTACTTCTCTCTGCCGCGCGGGAGCGGTCCATAGCTTCTGTTCGCACGCAGGCATGCAGATGCATCCGTCTGTGGATGTGCTTGGGCGTCTGCAGATTGTTTCTTGCACTTAATTTTACCAAAAGCACTCAATTGACTGAAAGGTGCAGAGGAAGCGGTTCGGGGTCATTTCCAACAAGTAGGCTCCATCATCCAGGAAGTTCGTCTTTTTGAAGAAGTCATTCTCCAGCCATCACGGGGAAATAGCGAACAGCAAGCTAGTCCCTGTGAGTCTCATTATCGAACCCAACACAGCAATAATAAAGAGTGTTTTCTCGATTCAATTGATACGAGAGCGTCAGTAAGGACGAGGTGCGAGGGGTTATTGAGGCTACCGGAACCGAAGTATGATGATGATCTGTACAAGCAACGCATGCGCACTTGCATCGCAGACTTCCATCGAAGATCTAATGAAGCAGGTCAGGAGGATCAGCTACTACGTCACCGGATTGACCGAGACGAGGAGGAGTTGCCCACCAAGCAACACCTTCGCGACTGGAGAAGAAATGTTCCTCAGAACTTGCTCGGATTCGGTTTTTACGATTTAGTGGATGTGGATCAATGCCGACCTCGACAATTTTCGTCTCTTGCAAGACCCAGCGGAGAACGCTCACATATGTCCATAGAAGTTGGGTAAAATGCTACTTATAGGGTCGTGTTATTTGTCGCAGTTGTATCGTGAACCAGGACTAGTTAGGCCCTTAGCGAGGACATTTTCCTGCAAAATTTGAAGTTTATCACCTTTCTAAAAGAAAAGAAAGTGAGGCTAGTAAGATTAGCATCCCGTCATCATTCCAAAAGAAACCATGCTGAACTTCCTATTCCTTCATGACCGATGAGCTGGTACCACAATCAGGTGAGAGCGTGATGCACTGTGATGCACCGACATGTACATGGGATGCTCTTAGTCTTCATTAACGGCGAACGGACAAACACCTCTACGATGCCGGATCGAGTTGTTATAGACTGTGTGGCGCTGTCTAAAAAAAGCAGTTCAATGCTGACTACCCTTCTATCTCCAAACAAAAGAGTGTTCTGACGAGTTAAAATTTGTGCTTGATTGTGCAGAGCACAGTTTGTGACGCTGTGTAGGCAGTGATAAGTGATACGTTTCGTTCGGGCCTCCTCTGTTTGGCTTCGGTTTGTTATCACCACAGCTGAACAAGGTCTCCTCTTTTACCGCACACTGTTGAACTCCTTCATCGTCTGCTTTGGAAGTGTGAACGTTGGATAGCAACGACTCACCAATTTACTTTTGATCTGACTTGTGTGTCATCGTTTTAGTTTTCCTTTTCTTACAAATAACGATGCACTTCTAGGTATGAATGAGAAGTCTACGTCGAAGTACAAGGTGACCCAGCCAGATAAGTAGGTATTCTAACAATTCTGAAAGCAGCTTCTCGATCTTGTTAGGTGAATGCGGCTTCGAAAGTGCACTGCGGAAGTTCGCGAAAATTTGCTCCGTTTAAAGGGCACAACTTCGCCAAAACGCGCTGATAGTGCAGTAATTTCGCAGAATTTTGCGTTGCAGAATTTGTCTGTTGATTCATACATGGCAAATATCTCTTGATTAATATCATTAAAATGATTTACTCAGAAAAGAAACGCAGGTCCACCCAGTAACGGAAACGAATTTACTTGTTGAAACTGCTACGATTTAGTCATCTTTGTTGTATAATAGCATTATTTATGATCAGACACATTTTGGATTTCAATCCATGTTCAAGAAGTTTTTAAGATACTGTTCTGTTTTTTCTCGGAAAAAAGATTCACTTGGTGACGAACATACAGTTCTTCTCAAAAAGATAGACGGATTGCGCGTGCGTTTCTTTGCGTCGCGGCTACAGAATCGCGGTGGGGCCCACTCGACCCTCTGACAGCACGCTCTCTCCGCATCCCTCGTTCAGGTTCCGCAACGATGGTGCAGTCGCGCAATCAGTCTATCTTTTTGAGAAGGACTGTACTTTTGAGACAACTTTTGATAGCGAGTAGAGCGCTTAACGGATTCGGGTGATGTGAATTAACCTTTCTCGATTGCCATTAGCAGAAGTCTTGGGAACAGCATTTCTCCTTGGATAGAATCCCCAGGCCGCAGTAACTGCGCAGGAACCAACTTCGGTTGCACCTAAAATAAACTCAAAATCATCTATTGGGTCGTCAAGTATGAAATGTCTGATTTTTAAGTGGTCAGTTTGACAGCTGATATCTTCGGGGTTTCCTCAGGTCCACTCTCATCGTTCTTTCCATTATGAAGGTACATTCTCCCTCTCTCAGAATCACCCATTTGATTTTTATCAACTTCAAAATTTTTATCTGAGAGCAAATTTTGTGAAACTACTCGAAGACAAAAAATCTTATCATTTCGGAATATGGGTTCCATCGCGGAGCCTGCAAAGCAAAGACAACTCCAAGTACCCAAGAAATGTTTGAATAGGTAGTGGCTAATGAAGGAACGGGACACCGATGTTTTGAGAAATTTCTACCCCGTGATATAAACCTGCGAAGTGGGCGTTGTGATGAACCTGGATTACGATGAGTTGGAAGCTCTGGCTTAAGCGGATAGGAGTCAAACTGTGCCTGTGTAAGCAGCAAGGTTTGACGTTCGTAACCCTATATCATTCAGATGTTCAAGGCAATACGACAAGGTAAAGTGGCTCGATTAACGAATCTTCCACAGTTTGATCCCCAAAAATTGGTGCCATTTTTTGGCCGTTTTTTGCAAAGCCCCACTGCTTAAACCAGGGGAGCAGGGAGGGGAATCCACCTGCCATTCGTTGCACTGGCCAAACCTTGCTCTACTTGACCCCAACTGCTCCCAAGTATTAGTCTACTTCTTGTTGGAGAAAATTTTCTACTTTCAACATGATGTTGGGAATGCCCCTAGCCAACTTATCGCCTCTTGCTTTCCAGGCTTCGAACCCGTTGGCGCAACCATGCTACCGCTCAGATGGTAAGGCTGTGCCGGTAGCAGAGGGGCATATCTGGATTGCCCGTACCTCATATTGTTGGAGAAACATTACTCGAAACTGTTTCATCCAAAATCAGGCATTTCATACTTGACGACCTGATGTAAGACACTGTCAGAACTCACACAAGACAATATTAGCAGCTTTTCAGGCTAACAGATCCTCCACCAACGGAACCTGACAAAGTGCCTCTTCCAATGCTGGTGAGCTATTGATTTGAAACATTCTCTATCTGCTGCTAAAGTGCGTTTTTCACGAGTAATCTGGCATGTGTTGTTATGGTTGCCTTCAACATGATAAGATAACACCCGATGAATAACAGACAAATATAGATCAAAAATAATTGGACTGTCTGAACTGTAGCAGTGTAGAACTTGTTCTTTTTCTTTGGAATTTTATATGAGGTCATGGAATTATAAAAAAAAAACGGTGTGTTAGGTACGATCGCATGTGGTGTTACAGTTGGTCCATTTTCTAACAACTACTTTGTTGCTGCAAAAGTTTTAATTTAATTTAATTTTAAGTCAATTATACTGTGAACTTTACATTTTTCAATTCCTTCTGGGAACTGAATGAGAAACCCAAATCTCTGATGTCCGTCGAATGAACGGCGCCTCGATGAACTGCGAGAAGACCTCTGAAGACTCCGAAGCGAGGAAGCCGGGGATTGTCCTCACGTCATTGTGTTTGTCGCATGATTCGTTGCAGGAAGGCTGGCTCAGCAGAAAAAGACGATAGTTGTCACACGACGAGATCTCTCATAAATACGATGGGTTTGAAAAGAGTTGGTAGTTAAGACCCTGGAAAGAAGTTGAGTTCTGGAAAAGTTCCGGAGACCAGCTCTAAGATGCGAAATGTCGCATATTGTTCTCTTACAACAATGGGTCTTTGGACGTCTTGAGAGTTTTTTCTGTTCAGATGTAGGCGCCTTCTTATGTTGCACCAGTAGGGAAGGTGGTAACGAATTTCTCCTCACAAAACAGAAAAAAAAGTTGAAGCACCTTGAGTTGCGAGAACCAAAGTTTTGGCCAGGGAATTTGGAGGGAAATAGGAAGGAAATCTCTATCCACAATTTTGGAGTAACCAGATGACGTAACAATTGTTATATCCGCCATAGTGCGTGTAGCACGATGAGTTCACCATGTCAAGCGGCGCTGCTCCAGTAAGGTGATGAGAAATTCACTTGAAAATTTGCTTGAGGGAGGCGTGTGGTAAAAAAGATCCCAAATTTCTGTAGCCCCCATTTGCATTCAAAGCCAACTGCAGCAGTCTTGCTCCAACCATATCCCAGACAAGCCAAGATACATGCTTGCTACTTTAACATGTAACGGATTAGCAAGGACTTTGATCGGCTGTGTAAGATGGATATTTCACCACTCCCAGTTTCTCAGTGGGGAAACAGTGCTCGGTGAAGAGTGAAAGGGAGAAGAGCATGCCGCTCGCAGGCGAGGCATGCCTTCTTTTATCAGTCAAAAAATGAGGGATTGAGACTTTGTTCCATAACTTATACGAAAATATTCATAAGCGAGTAATAGATTTTGGTCACTGTTTGTTTTCACTACAGCAGTTGTCGTTCTTTTGTCTGAATTCAGCGCGGAGACATCCTCTTCATCTGAAGGTTTAATACTTACATGCCTTTCCTTAACAGTGCTCCTATATAGTGGACTCTTACAAGACAAGAAGGTTCTCATCCAACGGAAAAAGTTGTCTGATATATTTCTTACAGTTTCGCTATGCAACGAAGCTGGATTTCTGCCTCATGTTCTTTGGTGCGTTGCTGGCTGCAACACAAGGCACTCTCAATTCCACCTCATCACTGATATTCAGACATCTTATGGATGCACTCATAATAGGTGAGCAAACAGGGCGATATCCTGCTCATGCATCGCAACTCCTCTGAATAAAGGTCAATTCGAATGGGATATTGGTGTGTTTGATGATTACGAGTTCTCCCAACTGGCTATGAATGCAGTATACAGTTACACACTGTTTGGTACATGCCAATTCATTCTTGGATTTCTTTCGGTGAGTGGGAATTTGATATCAGCGTAATCTCGATTTTTGTTTCCAAAGGTGTTCCCAAGTTGCAGATGTGTTGCTGGCATACGGTTTGTCAAAGGCAAGTATATCAAATAAGGAATCGCTACTTCGCAGCGGTTCTCCGGCAGGACATGGCATGGTTTGACAAAAATGAGAGTGGTGCTCTCACAACACGGATGAGCGAGTGGGTATGACTTGCTGATAGCGAACACAGGAAATACAAACGCCAGCCCACTCAGAGCAATTTTTCACTCTTTCTGAGAAAAGAAATTCCATGTACCCTGTGGACAACCAACCATGAGAAATTGTTTCATTTTTCACGCATGCGAAACTTTTTTTAACTATCGGGGAACTTTTGAGCCCAGCTTAATGATGATTGCGAATGAAAGATTTCTAAGACGCACTGTCAAAAAACTAAGGGAAACTCTAGATGGGTTCCATTCGTGCATGTTGAATGTCATTCTGAAAGTCTCAACAAACGCGCATGTTCCCGACCAAGCATTACAAATTCATCTGATTCACTGTGGTGATGTCAGGTCTGGAACTCGTGTTGTAAAAAATTCTGGGAGCAGGAGTTTATGATAATTTAGTTATAGTAATTCAGTGAATAGATAGAAATAAGAGAATATGCAGTGTCTTGATGGACATCTTGTTTAGTGGAATCGATCGGATTCGTGATGGAATAGGAGATAAGCTCGGAGCAATGTTCGCCTACGTAGCAACTTTCATCGCTGGAATGAATGTCGCTCTCTGGAACAGGTGAAACTCATGAATTTCAAGATTAATGAGATCGTTTCCATCACTGTTGCTTTATGTGAGCACGCAGGGAGTGAAAACTAATTTGAAGAGTAACGTTTTTGCATATATCTTATATCCTTTTTACATGAAACGTTTTTTCTTCACATTAAGACCTGCAGCATTCGGTTGCCTGGCTCTTCTTTTTTACTAGTTACACAACTAGTTTGAAACCATCTTTCCATTCTCTGCCAAAAGGCTTATGATAGAATAAAGATAACTCTTGAGGAATTCCGCACAATTGCCAAAGTTCCACTTTCAGCTGGCAGATGACACTAGTGATGATTGCTTTCTTCCCTGTCTTCTTCGGGCCATTAACGGTCGCCTCTAAGGTCAGTGATTCTCTCCATATTGTTAATAGTAAAAGCATTTATCGCTTCACCATCAAAATGACATTTGTGATCACTCACTACTCGCAGATAATGGCGGCCATTGTACCAAAGGAGCAGAAGGCGTACGCAAATGCTGGCGCAACTGCTGAAGAGGTGATACATGGTATAAGGACAGTGGTGGCCTTCAATGGCCAAGAAAAAGAAATCAAGAGGTCCGAAATTATGACATTTTCAAGGATCACCTACAGAAGTCAAATAGTTAAGATATGACAGTCACCTTGCCAAGGGAATGAAATACGGAGTGAGAAAAGCGTTACTGACCTCTTTTGGCACGGCATTTATCATGGGCGCTCTATTTATCGCTATGGCTGTCTCGTTCTGGTGAGTGACCATTAGATCTGGGAAAATTCTAAAAAAACTGAAAACATCAGTACTAAGGTATAAATTTGGTGAAAGGGACTTTTTCGAGCATCTGATTTATCGGGTGTAAGTGAACAATGTGTATATGTGTGTGCTGAAGCAATCTTGTCTTTGATTACTGGCGATAGGACGTGAAAACATCATGACCGACTCTTCAAATTTTCACACGCTTGTCGCCCTAAAGCAGACATTGTGGTGCAATTGCTTTTTTTTCAATTTGTTCTTGGATTCAGAAAGCCTATTCACAGGTATGGGACAAAGCTTGTGATCTCCGGCAACATAACTCCTGGCACAGTATTTGCAGTGTTCTGGGCAGTGATAGGAGGAGCATTCGCAGCAGGTCAAGCTGCTCCACAAATCGGTGTGTTAATATCGAGCATGACTGCCGCTGCTCCGATTTTTGCCATCATTGATAGGGTATGTTGACGATATTCTGCAAGCACCTGTATATTCTGAATGAATTTTATGCTTATCAGGAGCCACCGATTGATTCTTTATCTGAAGTTGGAAAAAAACTTGACAATGTCAAAGGAAAGATATCCGTCGCAGATGTTCGGTTCAGCTACCCATCTCGGCCCGAGGTACGTAGGTGACATCGCTATGAGTTTTGGAGAACCATGTTGTTTCCGTGTTTCAGGTTGAGGTCTTGAAAGGAGTTACAATCGATATCGAAAGCGGGCAGCACATTGCACTTGTCGGTCATAGCGGCTGCGGCAAAAGCACACTAGTGGGCCTACTTCTCAGATTTTACGAGCAGACATCAGGACAGGTGAAAGAACTCGTGTAGTTTGTTTCAGTTTGTGTAGTTTGTTTCACCATCAAGTTCTCAAAATTAAATGGAGATTCTTCTGAGCAATGGATATCATTTCAATGCTTTATTTCAAAAAGATCAGTCCAGCCACGGCACACAATGATAATAAGCTTTTATTGTCATTAGATTCACTTATCGTTCAAAGCAGATGATTGTTATTGGAAATTTGAGGAGTGAAACAGACTATACATGCACATTAGACGCAGTACATGTAGAGGTGACAGTTTCAGATATTTATAGATGATGTTCCACTGAAGGATCTCAACATCAAATACCTGCGGACTATTGTTGGTGTCGTCTCACAGGAGCCTGCTCTCTTCGCTGACACGGTAAAAGATGTTAATAGATAGTATATAAAAGATGTTGATAGATAGTTAATAGTATCAATAACTTTTGTAGATGACTCCATCAATTTTTGGGCAACCCTCAATTATTCCCATGTATTTGTATTTATTTATGTGATATATGGTGTGTTATCCTGTCCGTCATATCTTTTACTCCACCCCAGTGCTCAGCGTACTCGTCAACGCTCCTAGAGCAGACCAATTTTGGAGTCGAAAGTTGTGTATATGTGTGTTACCCTTATCGGCAGTAAGTACACCTATTCTTGTGCACGTTGAAGAATAATCCCACATATTAGAAGATGGAACCTCCTTTCGCTCAAAGGTCTACATAACAACATGCATTTCTTTCCACTACCTCTACGAAAATGAAGTAATATATCCCAGGAGTCTAGTAATTCTCTGGTAATTTACTTGAAGGTAGAAAACAACATCAAACTGGGGCGCAGTGATATATCTTGGGAGGAGATGGAAACCTGCTGCAAAATGGCGAACGCACACGAGTTTATAATGGGCCTAAGTCAGGTAATAGCCCTATTTTAATAACAAAAGCATAATCCATATAGTGTCTGCCAAGAGCGTTAAGACGTTACCACTTTTGCATCTCTCTGAGAATTATGCAAGAACATATCGCTGTGGCATCAATCCAATCTATGTATCCTCTTCTACACCTTGATGGGACTAGGAACGGTTACTCAGTTTCACTTTTAAGGGGTATAAAACAAGAATCGGAGAAGGCGGAGTGCAATTATCAGGAGGTCAGAAACAACGAGTAGCTATCGCAAGGGCTCTAGCAAGGAATCCTCGAATTCTACTCCTCGATGAGGCCACGAGCGCATTAGACGCCGAAAGCGAGAGTATTGTTCAAGAAGCTCTTGAAAATGTAGGTTTGGCTCTGCAAGAGTGAGCAACAACATTTTAGAGAGATCTCGGACTTCAATAAATTCCAATCATTCCTAGGTCACTTTGTCAATTCAGGCGCAGTCCGGGAGAACCACAATTTCCATAGCTCATCGGCTTTCAACTATAAAAAACGTAGACCACATCTATGTTTTCGACAGTGGTCGCATTGTAGAAGATGGTGAGTTCTAGAATTTCCTGAAGTCTGGAAAAACGATCATTGAGTGCGAAATAAACGCTTAGAATTGTTCAGGTAAGCATGACGAGTTGATGACGAGGAACGGCGTGTACGCAGAGTTAGTGAAGGCACAGGAAATTGAAAAAGCCGAAGCTGAAGATACAGAGGAAGAGTTTGGTGAGGGACCCGTCTTGTTTATTCACAGACAACCTACGGTCAAAAGTGATTTTGAGAGTTCACCTCTTTCGGAGCAAAGACACAGCTCCGCGAGTCACTGATAAGGAAGATGAGCAAGAAGTTATCGAGAGCAATATCGCGCGTGTCCGAAGTCACTGACTCCGAACTGGACCATCTGGAGGTTACTCTTATCTGGTCTTGCTGTATTTCTCTTATGGAATTAATGTAGGAAGAAGCAGCAGAGAAGAAGGTGGAGGATGCGAGTATCTTAGACATAATCAAATATGCTCGTAAGGAATGGCCTGAACTTGTAGTAGCTCTTGCTCTGTCGGTGGTTCGAGGGATGACATTCCCTGTTTTCTCCATAATCTACGGTAGAATGTTTAAGGTCAGATCATTACTGTGATCAACTCCTGTTCGTCGTTGCCATTTTCTATAATTTAGACCTTGACAGCCGGCACTAATGCAGAAAAGCTTCATGGCGCAATGATGAATGCGCTCTGGTTCACAATACTTGGACTATCTTCCGGAATTAGCACTTTGATCTCAGGCTATCTTTTCGGAAGGGCTGGAGAATCGTTTACAAAAAGGCTCCGCATCTCTCTTTTTGCTAATATTGTTAAACAGGTAGCTGGTCCGGGTAACTCTCACTCTATTTAATATTATGTTTGCCAAATTCACTTCATTGCTAGGATGGAGAATACTTCGACCGCGAGGACCACTCCTCGGGGAAGTTGACAACAAGACTCGCTACGGATGCCCCAAACATAAGAGCGGTATGTCACTTATACATACGTTTTACAAACGAACCCATGAATTGGTTTTGCAAGAGACCCTGAGTTGCTGAAGGTGAATACAATATGCCTTTCTTGCATGGCAATAATAGTGGTAAGAAACAATAATAAAAGCAATTGCCCACAACACTGTTTTGATAGACGTCATGCTGTTGTTCCGTTTAAGGTGTTTGGAAAGGATATAATTATGCGGTCCATTCTCCTAATATCAATGTGAAACCAACCCGAATAGGGTGTGGAATAAGTCGTTATTTTGTTCACAACCGCAGAGAGCTGGGATGCAGCAAGTACGAAATTGTATATTCTAACCAACGATTTCGCTAATACTCAAAATGTATATTTTATCCAAAAATTTCGCTGATACTGGAAACCCTAAAAAATACGACAAATGAAACTCGGAAAGTGCAAAGAAAAAAAGGGAATTGCTAAAACCTCTCCACATGAATTCGGAGTGCAACATGGAGCTGAAGAAAAAAATTTTTGATCTCTCCATTTGTCATAAATGCAGATATAATTTTTAAAGATTGAAGAGTTAAAATTTTCTTTAAACTTCTTATTGAATTATTATCTTTAAATTTCTTACTTCATGAATGTAGATATATTTCTTGACAATAAGTCAAGCTAATTTTAAGAACCGTGGCTCGTCTCATCCTTGAGATTGTCTTGCCAAGAATGAAGAGCAGGATGTGGTAAATCGGGGCGTGTACATGATATGTCTCTCATGAAGGGTATGCTAAAGACACCAACGGGGAGTGTAGAAATGTGTTGTGGTTCTCTGACCTTTCCAAACAAGGCGTACTTTTCGATATCGCATCCTTTACCATTATCGAAAATCATCTTCTTTGAGGCAATAGACCAGCGTCTGGCAGATGTCGTTGGCGCCGTTTCTGCGATGATCGGAGGGATCTCGATCGCCTTCTCTTATGGACCGGAAATGGCTCCCATTGGCGTTCTTACCGCAGGGGTAGGAATTGCTTTGCCTACAGAACTACATATAAGAAATCATCAATGGCGGACGCAGAAAGTGGGCGTGAGGGGGGGTGTGAGGAAAAAATAAGGGTCTCCGCCGTTTTGGGACCCCAAAGGAAGATAAAATTAATGAAAATATCGATTGCAATAATAAATAATTAACAAAAATTATTTAAAAACCAATAGTAAAAATAAATAGAAATAAACTAATACAAGATTTTTATTTGTACTGTAAAGTGGATAAAGGATAAAGTGGTCGGCGTTGATCAATCCCGTCATGTGGAATGCACCATGCACTCGACTTCATCTCAGCATAGGGTAATTAATACCGGATGCGTGCGACTGACGCGCGTGCGTCTATATGATGAGGAAATGGGCCAGTCGCATCGCAGTCGCAGCTCAGGCGCACGCGTTTACGGCCTCGCGACGGCCGCGCATTCTTTTCATTGAGAATTTCATGTCGCGTTGACTGGTCTTCATAGAAAATCTTTCGCAAATTGATGCGTGCGTCTGACTTGCCTTTATCTTAGAGGCGTTCAGTGCGTCTGTGCCCTATACAGTGATTTGTGGGAGACATCTGATGAACCAAGTCAGTGTTTCATTCTCCAGACTCCTCTGGTATCAATTCACCGACCTCGGAGCGATGGATGGCTTTTTTGGCCGCCACGGGCGCGATCGAACCATCGACTGTGTGCGCGCGCAGCAAGCCTCTCACCACTGCGCCACGCGCGCCCGTATTGTAAAGTAATTTCGAAAATTTGGCGACTCATCCTCCCGCCCCCCCCC
>JARK01001365.1:326817-343883 GCA_000688135.1 Ancylostoma ceylanicum | reverse complement strand
GGGGGGGGGGGGGGGGGGGGGGGGGGCGGCCGGCGTGTGATCGCATTCTTTCATCATGGGCTCAGCCTATAGACAGTGTTCATGGATGAGATGAAATTGACGAAACGGTCGGCCGATGTTTCATAATAAGTGCACAGATGTAGTGGAAGTCGCGTTGGGACCCACCTTTCGCTGGTTCCGTTGGTCACGATAATAATGAATATGTACAATCGTCAATGATAAAAGCGAGAGACCTGGACAGTGCTTTCAGGATTTCGCTGCGGGACCAGCGTCCTGCGCTGGCTCTCTCGCAGCCTACGAGTGAGACAGTGTGTACGAGGTTTCCAGGCTGCATAATATACGTACGGAGCAAGATTATCACTATTCGGTGCTGTGCGGCTCAAACATGTCAAATATTGGCGTCACTCTGCGGCCCACAGATGCCCGATCGCGGCAGTGCTGAACGACCTACACATGCCAAACTCCTGCGATGCTGAGCGGACTACGCCCGACCCACATCATCTATCATCGACATATCTGATTCTTGTAGTGTTCACATCCACCGCTGATACTGTACCTCCTGTGGAGGGGGCGGGGCTGACCAGTATTATGCTTGCTATGATACTTACTAGTGAGAATGATGCGGTAAACCGTAACAGGCACTCACTTCTCTCCTCACTCACTATCTCACTTCTACAGTAATAAATATCTTTAACACTGAACCACCGCAATTATTGCACACACGAACCAAATAAATCCAAGAGTCTAAGGCGCCACCATCCGTCATAAGTCGCCACATCATCCCCACGACATATAGTCCTTCTCAAAAAGATAGACGGATTGCGCGTGCGGTTTCTTAGTGTTGCGGCTGCACCATCGCGGTGGGACCTACTCAACCTCTCACTCGAGGCATGCTCTCTCCGCATCCCTCGTTCAGGCCCCGCCGCGATGGTGCAGACGCGCAATCAGTCTATCTTTTTGAGAAGGACTGTAGATGACCGCAAGAGGGGTTCTGCAGCACTGAGGCCGCTCAGTAGCGGTGGCGTGTAAGCGGCCCTCCGCTTGGATACCACAACCCTTTCTGACTCCCTCACCTTCTTCTATTGCTCTCGAGATATACAAAAGGTGCGGGTGCATCGAAGGTGTGCAGGGTCTCATTAGTGCTGAAAACGCCAGGATATCGGTTTCTGGGTGATAAGGGTGTGCCAGTGCCCAGAAGTGCGGAAAACACCGAAATACGAGATCACCAATGGAGGAGGGTTGTGCTGGCAGGCAGTGAAGAACGCCAAGGGTATGGCCCACCGATACAGAAAGGTGTCTCGGTCCAGTACTGTGGAAAACCCAAGGCTGTGGGTCCACCGATGGAGAAAGGTGAGTCAGCGCTCAGCATTGTGGGAGGTCTTTAGGTAAGGAGTGTGCGCAGGAGCTCAATAGCGTAGAAAAGACCAGGCCACGGGTTCGTCGAAGGAGTACGGTTGTGTTTCGGCTCAACAGTGTGGGAAGCGTCCAAATGATACGTATCGATCCACGACGGAGTCCGACACGTCGGATTCCGACGTGGATCGATACGTACAATTTGCAATCCGACGGGATCGGACTCCAACGCACTACGAATAACGCTTATGGTGGTAACTGTGAACTCGATTTCGGCTTGAACCTCGTCGTTGGGAAATTTGCAGAACCTGTCAACGATAATTTTACGGATACAACCATTTTTCGTTCTTCTAATTTGAATTCTTTTACGGATTTTAGGGTGGTTTGCTCCTCTTGCATATTCAAATGGTGCTTCGTAAATTGCTGGATTTTCAAAGGGGGCTTCGTTTTGATTTCGGCCAGGGGAAGACCACCTCGTGCTGAGCCTGGTAGGAGCTTTGACAGTGGAATACGGTACGGCGCGTTGAGTGTATTCAGTTGACGTGATTCTACGGAATCAGCTTTTGAATTTGAGTTCTTGTGCAGGTTTCCTCTCGTGCCACTTCATCATTCTCGTATGTATGCTGTTGTTTCATTGTCTCTAATTAAAGGTGCTTCAGATGTCACAGGAGGGATGGCCAGTCCTAAAGGTTGAACGCTCGGAGACTTGGGTCGGTTTTGGTCATGGTGCCCCATGCATTCTTGGAATTGATGAAGCAGGAAGAGGTTTGGGGCTTTTATGGTATCATTCCTTAGTTTCGATTCGGTTATTTCAAATTTGCTTCCCAGCTATGTGGAAGTGTGCATGCATGAACGATTAACACATTCGCGACCTTACGCTTTTGGCATGGTGTGTCACGTGGGACACACGCGTAACTAAGTAAGTTAATCGACACCGACTAGGAACCGTGCTCAACCGCTTGAGCACGTGGTCCCACGTGGTAGGAATTTTTCCGCTGCTGCATAGTACTCCGAAAATGCGCGAATTTGAGACAAGCCAAAACGCAAATCTGCACGAGCTTGAAGCTAATTCAAGAAGTTCACCTGCATAAGAGGTAGTAACTAAGTAAGTTAATCTTCATATAAATTGTTCTTTCACTTGTCAGTTTCAACCACGCATTAAAGAAGTACGAGGGGATGTCTCCTCTGCCCATCGCGTGTATAGATTGCTTGAACATTTTTTAGTATACCACTTTATAGGAGTTTGCTCATTAGAATTGCTTCACAAAGATATAACTGTGAAAAGGGCGTGCTCACCCGGTTGAGCACGCGGTCCCACGCGTCGCACCATGCGTGCTCAACCGGTTGAGCACATTGTCGCGAATGTGTTAATAAAGTAGTGGAAGTGTAGGTCGAACAGCAAAGTTGGACTGCTGAATCTTCGTTTCTCGATAGTAAATTTCACTAATTATCGAGCTTTTAAGGTATAAATAGCAGTGAAACCACAGTAATTGTTCAGACTGCCGTTGAACTCACTTTTCTGATCAATGTGGACTTTTTTCTGTATTCGTTTTTTTTTTGTTTTGTTGCTAAACTACTGGAACAACAAGGGTATTGATTGATTATTAAAGCAGAATTTTCACCTAGAGCAAATTCTACCACATTTAGGACCGGTGCTGGGGCCGATGGTGTACGGGTGCGCTATTTCACCTGTATCTAACGAGGATGAGTTGAGACAACTGGGAGTGGCTGACTCCAAGGCTCTTACTGAAGCAAAACGAGAAGAGATCTTCGATACTATGAACAGTGATGAGTCTACGAAACAGGTGGGTTTGGATGGCGAGACACATTGTCGTTTTTATTTCTTTGTAATGAAACTGCGAACTTTCAGATTGTTGCATATGCCATTTCCTGTTTATCTGCACAATACATCAGCACATCAATGTTGAAGCGGTGTAAGCACTCTCTCAACGAGATATCCCATGAAGCAGCCATCAGCCTCATCCAGGATGCCCTGCAGTCGAAAGTCAACGTAGTGGAGGTATTTGTTTCTCATAATCACTTAACTATTTCCTGGTCAATTTTTGACAGTGGATGCTTTTAATATCTTCTGGCCATCTCAAACTTTCTTCAAAATTGTTATATCTTCGGTTTTCTTCAAGCATTTCCTAACAATTCTCTGCAATTAGGGTTATAGAAGATATCTTTCTGTATCCATGTATGCTAATCCATTCTTGAAGAACTGCTCTAGTAGCGAATGTCAAGTACAGAGCACCACGACCTAACTGTGCTCAACTGTTTACTGCCTGTTTTGAGAGATCCTAAGAAGTGCAGTTCTCACATTTTTCTATATATCGAAATTTTCGCCTAGCGTATCTTATAAATAGCTTTATCACCATGTTAAACAATGTTTAGCTCATTTTCTGAATAATTTGAAGATCCAGATATATATTAGGTTGTTGCGAAAATAGAAAATTCTTTCTTGCATCCCTTCCACATGGCTTGTGCTCAAGATGTGTGAGTATATGATAGCCTGGCCTCAGTGCAATTATACCATGATTATGACAGGGCGCTGCGTTGCGCTGTTGTTCACGTAGGAGCGAAAATGGACGGACAAGTAAATCGAGTGATTTTCTTTTACGAGCTTCTGTTGAGCATAGGTGGAATACCCCGACACAGAGGCTCCGCCCACCTTCACTTTCAGGCAGGATCCAGAAGGGACCATCACTTTGGGAACAGAGGGGGCGGGGCGAATGGTGTTCATGACCTCATTTGAGGCTTGCAAAAGTGCCGATTAGAAAATATTGATAGGAATCCAGTATACCGTTGCATGAGCTCTGAAATGGTAACAAACATGTGTTCACAAGTTTTTCCCCGCCACGGATCGATTCAGTGCCGAAGTACTGGAAAATTGAAAAGTAGGGTTCGGTTGGGAGGCTGTCACGGACGGAAGGATGAGGATTGGAGAAAAGTACGGTTATACGGTTATAGGCCAAGGTTTGCCCTTCACAGCGGTGCAGAGCAGGAGTCTCGAGAGAATCCGCATCCCTCTGCCATTTTTGCCAAAGTTGGCGAACTTTTCGCTACACTGATATTTGTGGCCTTGCCGTAGGCTACAGAAAGAAGAAATCGCGGATCTAGTTAATCTGTGAGATTCTCCTTCTTAAGTACTTTCAGAACATATGTGATATGCCGAGAAAATTTCTCTTTCCGAAGCTGGAAATTTTTGTGAATTTGGGAAAAAATTCAAGGTATGCCAACTTTGCGCACCTACCGAGCTCAGGAGAAACAGCCTGGTCAGAAAGTACGGTCCTGAGGCAATACTACACAATCTCTACTCTTAAACGAAGTGGAGCTTGTTGCCTGAAAGAGCCTCTATCCCGCTGCCATTTTCGTCAAAATTCCGGATTTTCGAACTTTGGAGCCATTTTTCAGGATTCTCCGGAAAGCACGTGAAATGGTACGGTTATAGGCGTACTCAGCTCGTCATTCTGCGTCGATTCATATATAACATTCCTACATTTGGTTGCGGGAAACCCGATTTCCGAAAGGGGGGAGACGGCATAACGGGCCGTCTCCCCCTCGGTTGCGAAATAGTGTGCAAAATGAGGAGATTTTTCTCTGACAGGGGAGACGGCCCGTTATGCCGTCTCCCCCCTTTCGGAAATCGGGTTTCCCGCAACCAAATGTAGGAGTGTTATATATGAATCGACGCAGAATGACGAGCTGAGTACGCCTATAACCGTACCATTTCACGTGCTTTCCGGAGAATCCTGAAAAATGGCTCCAAAGTTCGAAAATCCGGAATTTTGACGAAAATGGCAGCGGGATAGAGGCTCTTTCAGGCAACAAGCTCCACTTCGTTTAAGAGTAGAGATTGTGTAGTATTGCCTCAGGACCGTACTTTCTGACCAGGCTGTTTCTCCTGAGCTCGGTAGGTGCGCAAAGTTGGCATACCTTGAATTTTTTCCCAAATTCACAAAAATTTCCAGCTTCGGAAAGAGAAATTTTCTCGGCATATCACATATGTTCTGAAAGTACTTAAGAAGGAGAATCTCACAGATTAACTAGATCCGCGATTTCTTCTTTCTGTAGCCTACGGCAAGGCCACAAATATCAGTGTAGCGAAAAGTTCGCCAACTTTTGCGAAAATGGCAGAGATATGCTGGTTCTCTCGGGACTCCTGCTCTGCACCGCTGTGAAGGGCAAACCTTGGCCTATAACCGTATAACCGTACTTTTCTCCAATCCTCATCCTTCCGTCCTCCCGACCGGACCCTACTTTTACATTTTCCGCCCCCAACCCCCCGGTCCTCACCAATGACGAGGACAACCTTCACGACAACCTTCACTTTAGCAAAGGCTGTCTCCCTACTATTCCACCCATGCTGTTGAGCGCCAGTGCGAGCAAGGGGGACGACTACACCACCTTGGCATTTTGCCCGGTGCTCTTCAATGATGCAGCCACGAACCGCCGGTACTGCTGTTTCGTTCCGGAAGATATGTCTCCTCAAATACATTAACCAACTTAGCGATCTTCTGAGCTTAGGAACGGAGCATGCTCCGCCGGAGTTGATGGCACGCGACGTGAGCAGCAAAATCAAGTTCTGCAGTAGTGAATTCAGGGAAATGAGGTAGCCACTATACTTCTCGAGGAATATAGCACCCTGTGTCGCCGGCGACGGCGGTCGCTGATGCTGGCGACGGCGGCCGTCAATATTGGCGGTGGCGGCCGCCGCCCATAATCGATCCGCATCGGCCTCACAGTCGCCAGCGACCGGCGGTCGCCGAAGTTGGCGATCGCCCGCCGCCAACGTTGGCGAAGGCGGCCGCTGCCGCCGGAGACGGCGACCGCCGCGACGCCCCGCCCACAATCGATGCGCATCGGCCTCACAGTCGCCAGTGACGGCGACGCAGGGTGCTACACTCCTCGAGGGCGGCAGTGTGACCGGTAAATATGGAGAAAAGAGACATCGACATGTCGGAACGCTCTTCTTGGTCGCCAAAAATCACCCTCATATGGCTTTGTCGATTCGCCCTTATTACGGGGAGCAGGCATGAACCATGTTGCCACACTCTCCACACTTGCCCAGTTTTGCTCTCTTCTACTAACACGTTATTCGGTCGCTCAGGCACTGATTACCCGAGCAGCCCTCCCGCCAACTTTGATGATTTTAGACCATTAACTGATGAATTCTTCGACCTGTAGTTTCCCGATTTCTTAACCCGTGGAGTCTAGTCTGCGTCTGAGAGGTGGCCCTAGGCTATGGGTACACACTATGCTTACAACAAGTCCTAAAGTTCCTTAATTGAAGAGAAAAAATCTAGAAAGTGAAAAAAATCTGGAGTGTGTCAATAATTTCCCGACAACCTAATACATTGTTGCGAGTTCTCCACTCCTAGTACATATTTCTTTGCTCTTGTGTTAGTTTGATTTCTTTATTTCAAAATGTTGAATAAGGTACCGCATGCATCCTATAAGGGGAAATAGTCTAGCGAATAATTATCATCCATTATTGCTCCAGATCAAGGTCGACACTGTTGGACCAAAAGCAACCTACCAGTCCAAGCTCGAGAAAATATTCCCTGGAATATCTATCACGGTGAGCGTTTACGTTTTTTCTCACAACAGCTTTTCACTTTGAAACACTGCTCTCGGAAACTTTAAAATCAAACAAACTTGCGACTACAGAGCGACTTTTGACAACGTCGTAATTCTTTTCCACGGCCAATTCCCCTACTCTGTAATTGCAGTTAGTTATAGTATTTTTCTAATGCAATGACAGTTGAGTATTTGTGCACGCTGTCTACCTTTTTCGTTTATCTCCCCAAGCACCCCAGAGTTTCCCACGTTCTTTGCTTTTCTACTTACTGCACATATATATTCCGCGATGAAACTAACCACAGCTTTGAAATCCTAGAAGAAACGTAGTTATTTCTTCCAAGTTCTTCTCACCCGCCAGTTTCGCGTCTTCTTTTCTTGTGTTCTATGATGTGTTCCAGGTAACTGAAAAGGCTGATGCATTATTCCCTATTGTAAGTGCTGCGTCTATTGCTGCGAAAGTGACACGTGATCGCCGCCTGAAATCATGGACGTTTTCAGAGCCGGGTGTAAAAATCCCTGCCGATGGTTATGGAAGCGGTTACCCGGGAGGTGATCAAGCTACTCCTATTCATTGGTTGTGATATTCATCTTTGTTAGTTCATGTTTAATTTTGTGCTTACAGATCCTAATACGAAAAAGTTCCTAATTGATGGCCTGGATCCCATATTCGGGTATCCTTCGTTGGTGAGGTTCTCGTGGAAAACTGCGGAAGTACTCGTTGATAAGCATTGCGTTAAGGCAGAGTGGTAAGTTTTTTTTTTAATTGGAAAGATTCAAGTCGTTCAGCATCAATATACCTATTCTTATTCAGGGAGGACCAGAACACTAACGAACCATCAGTAAAGGGGTGGCTCTGCACTAAGATTGATTTGCCTAAAAGGCATTCCTTCTATGCAGACAGAACGATTCGCAATGTTGCAGTTCTTTAGTATCATTTACGTTGTCAGATGTTGTTGTAATTTATACTTCTTCTTGCTTCACCCCCTTGTTTTTCGCTCAAAAGCGGGTTTTGTCGATCTTGAACTTTCAATAACCAACACTTCATCTCACCCTGGTTGTAAATGATTTCATATCTTTGCTTGTGCCTAATAAATGTTGATTTGCCTCTGAATGCATCTTGGACATGGATTGTGAACACCCTTACTATTTTTATGCTTCCACTCGTTTAACGCAAACACTAGTATTCTAACATTTCCTACTCGTTGCAGATGGGAGTAAGGTCGTGGTTGAGCCTCTCTGGCTTACTGACCCTCATTACTGCATATTACATTGGTCACATGGTGAACACGTTTTATAAAATATATTCTGTACCTGCCTGTCAAGGGAGCTACATGTGTCTGAAGGTAATATTTTGGCTAGTCTGGTTCTTAACATTTTTAAGGAATGAGCTATTACTTTCCTGCACGTCTTTCTAGTAAACTTACTTTCAGCCCTTGATCCCAGTAGGGAAGGACGGGAAGTGTCCACCTATTCAGTTGCGGGTTTATGCGTCGGCGTTTTCTGAGTCGCTTGGGAAGCTTGTGAAAGTCGTGAACGACTTTCAGTTAATGGATCCGCAAGAAATAGAGGCACGATTTCCATTTTTTTCTTCCGAACCGATCGAATTCGTTGAGTGATGTGTGGAAGAATTATCATCCTCAGTTTCCGTGCATTCATCTCACTATTCCAGCTGAGCGTCAATCTCCCCATTGCGACACAAAGAAATGGCAGCCTTTTTATGTCATTTTTCTTCGTTTCCAAAGAATTCAGCGGAGACGATCCTCACATGGTATCGTGACCCTACCTTCATCCTTCGTCTCTTTTTGTTCACAATTATATTGTCACAAAAATTCACATTTTCAAAGGCCAAATGGGATGTTCACCAGAGGAAACTCATGTCTGCCTACCGAGAACCAGAGCAAACATTCAATTTGATGAAGGGAGAGGTTAAAAAGGTTGTTTATTACATTGTAGTGCTAATGTAAACGTGTGTATGCACGAGTATGCAACACCCCTTGTGGAGATTAAACTTCATTCACATTGCTTCCGTTTTTAAGGTCAGACCACCAGTTACTCACATCCAGTCTGTCATTCACATATTTAGCTTGGATAGCAGTCCGGATCTTTGGATCAGAGAACTACCGGAACTGATGTAAGTTCTCAGAGTTACTCGTACTCTTCATCAGTCTCTCAGTCACATGAAGAATGACATGAATATAAGCGGGCGACCTGACGGTGAAATAGCCTCAGGTCAAAATTAAGAAGAATCAGACATATTCTTCCCACTACTGAAGGAGTAATCATTTAAATTCTGCTCAGGTCCTTGTTACGATGGGAAGACGGGATTTATTATCCGATACTTTACGTGGCGGATCTGCTGAGCCGAGAAAAAGATCTTGTTGAGGTCAGTTCGATTTCCTGTTGTTGCATTGTCTTCTTCAACTGAATCGTGGATTCCGCTGCACTGAGGAAGGCCTGTATTTTGAAGCTCACGCATTCGTTTAGTTTTCTTATCATTTCACTTGGATGCTGGTTGTTTAGTTATGCTTGATTTCAGTCAGAAGTAATCCTGTTTGATTGTTTTCATCTATTCGTTAAAATACCAACGAATTTTGCGATCAGTTCATGCAGACTTTCGGGGAATTTTATACTAGTTTGCGGCTAGTGTGGGGCATCGCAACAGTGTTCATCTGTAGTGACGGAGAGAAGCCTCGACAGTTTTTTTTGTTCATGTTACTGGTGGTGCTATGTTCAAACTCTTTGAAATGCTGCTGCTTTAGAGTGGAGATGATACTTCTTGCAAAAGTTACTTTATAGTACAGAAAAATGCTTTGTTCGTAAGATTCTGTAATGGGCTAGTTACATATTCGAAAGCGATAAGGAATTCATGGCATACATACATTTGGTGATTTCGCAGTGTTATTCATGGTTGCAACCATCATAATGTCGTAGTTCTAACAATGGAGCACTTGACAGAATTACGCAAAGGAAGCACTACGAAGGTTGCACATTCCTGAAAGCATCACTCAGTTGTTGGTTTAAGTAGGTGAGAGTATTCTTGTAACTCTCAGAAAGTATGCATCTACTGAACGGCTTAAATTAGAGTACTTCTGAGAGATGTAATCAAGGCATTTTATTCCTCTTGTAGATCTTTTTATCTGTTCCATAACCGGGTTTGGTATTGAGGTTTCCGTGTCTTCCATGAGGTGTCAATTTCTAGCTCAAGCCAGAGAATAAGACTGCCAGCGTTACTATTTCGTATCAACCTGCACCCCTGGGTAAAATCAGATTCCATCGCATGATTTCTTCCTCTTTGGCTCAGTTGGTTGAACTTGGTTTTACCCGCAAGGATCTCGAAGACGTAAGTGCTTACATCATCTCTTTTGTAGTATATGTACATGTTGCACTGTTGATCTTTCCCATTCAGGTGAAAGGGATATTTGCTGATACTAACCTTTATCTTCTCGGCGTCACTGTTTTCGTCTCATCTATCCATCTCTTGTTTGACATCCTATCCTTCAAAAATGACATTTCGTTTTGGCGTGGTCGAAAATCCATGGTTGGCCTCTCGACCAAGTGGGCACTCTTATCCTTTTATCTTTGCTTTTGCCGCAGAACTTGTGAAGTTCTCGTTTGTTTGAATCCACTGATTTCACCCGTTTAGAGCTCTTGTTTGGCGATGCTTCTCTTACACAGTGATTTTCTTCTATCTGAAAGATCAAGAAACAAGTCTTCTTGTAATTGTTCCGGCAGGAGTCTCAGTCCTAATTGAGTTCTGGAAACTCAAGAAAGCACTTAAGGTGGGCGGATCGCTGATTTTTCATATTTCAGACACATAATGCTTTGGAGAGTTACGATATTTTGCAGGTTTCCTTTTCATGGCGAGGGTTAAAATTCGGGGCGCATTCGGCAGAAGAGGCTGAAACCGATGCGTTTGATAACGAGGCAATGAAGTATCTGGCCTGGCTAATGACTCCACTCTGTATAGGAGGAGCAGTTTATAGGTAATTCAGATTATGTTACTTGATTGTAGAATACATCGAATGGGCTGTGTTATTCATGTGTGCCAGCTTTGTGTGGGCACATGTTAACCTCTAACCCCTAATGTTTGGAAATCCAGTGCCCAGATTGCATCAGGTAGAAATGTCAATTTTCCACATTAGAAGCTCCAAGGACCCCAAAATATTTTTTGCTGAAACTTTATGCTGGAGAATTATCGGTTGTGCTGAACAAAGATACACACTGTTTTACAGTGATACTCTCCTTGTATAGTTGCGGGTGACGTTGATTGAGTATTTCATCTGCCAGAATCTTCTTAAATTTTGATCATAGGGGAATTCCCTATTCTGAACACGGACGTGATTAACATTATACTTTGCAATGCATTGTCATCTACCCACCTATAGACTTTTTCACACACTTTCTGCAGTAGTTCGAGAATAAGCTTGTCGGAAACGATCGAAGGGGGTGTTAGCATACGTACGATAGGGGTGAGACAGGGGGCAAAAAAGTGAAGGTTGTCTGGGCCGAAAAGTGAAGGTTGTTTCGCAACCATAGCTTCGATAGCGCTGAGGAAGGATTCACCAAAGTGAACGATGACATATACTAGACAGTGAAAGCTGTTTCAAATATGGATTCAACGAAAACTGCTTTAATATTGGTCAAAAAATGAGGAAAAGATCGTTTGTTTGAAGGCGGAACGCCGAAGATCAGAATTGCGCCGGCTCCCTGCTTTCGTGCCGGGACCAGCCCTCAGCCTAACGTGGAAAATGCCCCAGCTCGATTTTTGCTAAATATCTCGGTAATTTCACAGAACTGTATGTTGCGCAGTTGTCAGCGATTTTCCTCACAAAATTCCCTACAAAATGATACCAAGTTTCATCAAGAATCCAGGGAGAAATCAATTTTTAAAACCTAGACGGGGGATTTGCGTCCTTTAAAATTTCTCAACAATCTCGAGAAATCATGAGTTGCGCAGTTGTCTACTGAATTGGCGACATCATTGCGCATGCAGAGCCCATTGTAGCAGGTGTCTTTATCTGAAACTGACCCAGAAAACGGGTCATGTATGAAAACGCTTTTTTACATCATATCTCTTTCAGATCAAAAAATCAAGGANTGCGCCGGCTCCCTGCTTTCGTGCCGGGACCAGCCCTCAGCCTAACGTGGAAAATGCCCCAGCTCGATTTTTGCTAAATATCTCGGTAATTTCACAGAACTGTATGTTGCGCAGTTGTCAGCGATTTTCCTCACAAAATTCCCTACAAAATGATACCAAGTTTCATCAAGAATCCAGGGAGAAATCAATTTTTAAAACCTAGACGGGGGATTTGCGTCCTTTAAAATTTCTCAACAATCTCGAGAAATCATGAGTTGCGCAGTTGTCTACTGAATTGGCGACATCATTGCGCATGCAGAGCCCATTGTAGCAGGTGTCTTTATCTGAAACTGACCCAGAAAACGGGTCATGTATGAAAACGCTTTTTTACATCATATCTCTTTCAGATCAAAAAATCAAGGATTGCGCAGTTGTCAGCTGCCGAGCCCGTAAGATTCCGAGTAGAATGGTATATAACACTTGATACTTCCTTTTACGCTGGGCTGAAAAAGCCTGCCTGAGCCAAATGCCCCGTGTAGCTCAGGGGGGTAAGCGAGAGAGCACGCCATATGGGAGGGCGCCAGACGCGAGGGTGAGCCAGACGGGGTATTTGGCTCACCCTGGTTTTTCCGTCGGGAGTGAACGAAAGTATCAAGTATTATATATCATTCTGCTCAGAATTTCATTCTCAATTCAGCTGACAACAGCGCAACACCCATTTATCTCAAATAAGCAAGATAGTCCTCTTTTCACGTTTTTATGAATTTCTCAGCTATTTTCAGTTGCATCTCTGTGATCTTGCTGTTATCTAGTCTAGTCCTCAATAACATTGGCAAGAAGTCTGACAACTGCGCAAAGTTTAATTTCCCAAATGAAGAACGATATTGTCGGTCAAACCGTAATTTTGCCGCAAATTCCTATCAATTTCATGGAAACTTTTTTTTCAAAGGAATTAACCGGCCATGTATGAACATCGGCCTTTCTTAGGCTGTATTGTGTGAAGAATTTAAGCCACAACTGCGCATTTCATGTAAACCTGTTGTGCCCGAATTACAATGCATAGTTTCATTCCCTTTTTTTTTTTGGTCCGGGACGCAGTCGCGGACCCATCTTATCCTCTTCGCCATAGGTGAAGGTTCCCCATCCGGGCACCTTCAAAAGTGATGGTGGCCTGAGACACGTCTCAGGCTATCGGACGTATGGGTGTTAGGGGAAAGGAAAGACGCTATCAGTGTTCAGCACCTCAAATAACCTCGCTACGTGAGGTATTATCAAGAAGTTTTGGAAATTTCTGCGTTTTCTGGTGCGGAACAGTGCCGGAAAAGGTGCATAATTTTAGTGTAGTGAACGAAGATTTGAAATAAATGCGGAGACAGTAAGTGTGATGTGGAGGGTGTTGAAATCACGAGCATCATCCGTAAACTTTATTCATTCGCATTTGTATCTAGGAGTCAGAGAAAATATCATAATAAGTACTCAAATATGGCTAAAGGTCAGCAGGAAACACCCACCAGAGCTCGAATTCTAACAGCTTTTTCTGTATCAGTTGCATAGCCAAATCTGAAAGTCATATTAGTCTATTTCCTTTTTGTATCATCCTTTCCTTTATTCATGGTAGCAGCAAGTCACGCATGGTAGAGAAACACGTATCCTTCTGAATCATTTTTGTTCTGCACATTGTTTCCGGTATTTCTGCCGTGCTGAAACATCTTTCTAGCTTGATGTACGTTCCGCACAAGTCGTGGTACAGCTGGGTGGTCGAATCACTTGCCAACGGAGTCTACGCGTTTGGATTCCTCTTCATGTTGCCCCAGTTGTTTGTGAACTACAAACTGAAAAGTGTAGCCCACTTACCTTGGAGAGCGTTCATGTACAAGGTACTTAATTTCATTGTTTCCATCTTGAGAATACGGATTCCATTTCCTGCTTTCCAGGCATTCAATACATTCATTGACGATTTGTTTGCCTTCATCATCGTTATGCCCACTGCTCACCGAGTCGCCTGTTTCCGGTTTGTGTTGAATGTTCTTATACTTACATGGCTGTCGTGACTCAGTTGCGGTTGTTACAGAGATGACATTGTGTTCATGATCTATCTCTACCAGCGATATCTGTATCCAGTCGACTACTCGAGAATTAACGAGTTTGGAGAGGCCGGCGAGAAGCAGCCACCTGCGATTGAGAAGTCGGATGTTTCCGTTGCTAACGACGTTTCCATCAAAGCTAATAATAGAAAGAGGGTGTCGAAGAAGATTGACTGAAGCCCTTATCATTTGAGTCTTTCACTGCATGTAATAATATTTCCTTTCCTTGCTCTCTACTGTTAGATATTTTCAGTTGTTATTCCTTTGGTTTGGTGTATATTTGCTTAAAGCATGAAATGGTGTGAAATTAATTATTTTTATTTATTGTTCCCTTGTGATCGTTTCTGCTGGTTCTGAGTTCAGGTGTGGGCTCAATGTTTCTGTATAAGGGCTTGTTACCAGTGCAATAAAGCGGTTGAGGATGTTTCTCGGTTTCACATCTTGAGAGTATATCGTTCATTTTTCCAGTTTGGTTGGGGGTTCAGCAATCAGTTCTTTTGAAACTGCCTCAGTACTAACAGTTAAGAAATTGAAGGCATCTTGGAAGCAGCTTCTTCTGCCTTTTCCAACCTCATGTATGTTTTCAAGGCTTTCTGACTGGAGTCGTCAGAAATAAATGAATGCGCTCACTGACGATATAAGGTCTCTCTCATTGGGGGATGGTAGCTGAAAAAAGTTTAGAGAAACGTCGAAAGTGGGAAGGTGTTTGGCACTCAGGAATTCGAGAAAGGCTGCCGCTATTAAGAAATGCTCGAGTATAGCCACTTTTGAATGAGACGCATGATTTTCTATTAAAACGCCGCAAACACATTTTTGACAAAGTGCTTCCTTGAAAGTAAACCTGTACGAAGTCCGTTACCCACATCTTACCTAAAGACAGCTTCCCACCTCAAGACCGACTTTGAGATTCAAATTTTAACATCGGAGGAATCTGTACGAGACGCTTATCTCAATGGTGTACAAACATATTTACGACATTGCCAAGAAACTACCTTTTGGACTATTTCTTTTTGGAGAGTTCGAGTGCCTGTTGCGACAACTACCACAATAATTTGCACTCTCAACACATTATTAGCGATCTATACCATCGCAACTCCTGGTGGTAGCTGTCGCAACGGACGCCTCGAACTCTACCGAAAGATGAGGCCCAAAAAGGAGATTTCTGGCACTTTTCCTTGGGAAAAATCTAGACAATTGTGGTTAACGTTGTCTGAAAATTATTCTGATGGTAAAATCTCCAATTTGTCAAATTTGTTGTTGAGGTGCCTGTGACAGTCATTGTGAGCGCATGACCAATGTTTCTTCGATGCCATAGAAGATAACTAAGTTCTGTTCAGACAAGTTCCCAGAAGAATGCGTCATCATTATTCTCATTGCCAGTCTCAGCGATCTCAATTCTCTAATATATTCGGCAATCAGATATTGATGGAATCATAAGAGTGCTTCATTGTCAAAGTTTTTCGTCATTGTAAGCAGTGACTAGAACTGTCTGCTGCCCAGCATGTCCACCACGGAGTGGGCGCGTTGGTGTCCATGACAACGACCCGACAGCTTACCGACTGTCGTAACAAGCACAAAGGAGAAACTTGCTGCCATCTTCTAAATGGATTCCTCTTGAAAACTAATACGAGAGCAAATGGAGAAGATTTTCTCATGGTCACCTTGCAGCGGCTGGCTGTGTCTGGCATCTCAAGTGCAAGATGCTGTACAGATCAACTTCTTCACACATAAGGTGCGTTTTGCCTGTGACCTCAGCGTAAATGAAAAATACTTTTATTCTACTTTTTTGTTTTTATTTAATCGGGTACATTTCTATTGGTCAAATTCATTTAATTTCTGCTCACTAATTTCCATATTATTTGATGATTTTATTCATAAAGCTAGCTAGAGTGGTAAAGAGTAGCAGTAATGAATAAACCTACGGTGTGATTGTGTGACCATCGTTCACATGCGACTTTGAGTCCAACTGTGTCTGTAATATGGGCTGAGGTTTATATGCCAAGCAGGATAGATTGAGCGAGGTCTTTCGAAGTTCGATTCCAGCCTCCACCGCTCCAAATTTTTGGCTTCAGCGATTATTTCTGCTCAAAAATTATCCAGTCAGACCAAGTTAAACTAGTTTATTTTTTATTTATTTATGAATACACTCGAGGTGCGCAGCCAGAAAAGGGCGTGACGCGTAAAGTGGAAATAGAAATGAAGATGTAAAAAATAAAAGAATAGCAAAAAAGGAGATGCTAGGAAATTACAAGAAGAAGGTGTTCACAATGCCATCTAACATTCCAAGTTAAACAATACACTTCCCAAATAGAGATTGCTACTTCTAGATCTGCATACCCTATTGATAACCTGAGAGTACGACTAAGCCTTATACCCAAAAATTCTGCCGAACGACCAAGACTTGCTCATGTTTTCTACTCTAACTTCTCTCATACATTTCGGGAGTCAAATTTCGCTCCGTCAACTATTTTGGAATCCAGTCTAGGAAGAATTTTAGGAAGGAAGGTTTAAGAGATGACTTGTGCATTCTTCACTTTCAGAAGGGGACGTGACACCACTGAGATGCTGCGCGATACTTGTTACCTATCTCATGAAACAGTAATTTTTCATTGAAATCGAAATCTACACGAAATTCATAGAAGGAAAGTTGTAGCTCAGGTTACTCGCGCAAAGTTTCTGAAAGGTATGGTTCAAATTACTAGCGCAAAATCTGAGGACGCAAATTATACAAATGCCTAATCTACTGGGGTGGTAGGAAATTCTTAGGCGTTTAATATCTGTTCTCTACTTTTTTCAAGCAAACAATTTGATTCACTCAACAATATCATCATCATCGTTAGTTGTCACACTGTCCCAGGTAATGGGCAGGTCGGCGATCCCCTTCTTCCAGAACTGTGGGAGACTGGGAGTCGAGGAAATCGCTGACCGCCTTTCCAAAATCTTCAACTGTGATGGATTTATTCTTAACA
>JARK01001365.1:306838-326667 GCA_000688135.1 Ancylostoma ceylanicum | reverse complement strand
GGGGGGGGGGGGGGATATGTCACAGTCAGAGGGACAATGTCAGTGGAAGAGGTCTTGTGGGGAGCCGTGTCCCCGCTCTGCTCCTTCAGTTTTCACGGCTCTCGTTAGCTATATGGGACCTAGCGTTATCGTCTAGTATTGAGGGTATATAAATATCGACATGCGTTTCAATTAGCTGGGTCTTTTAGAATATTTTTGTACGACAAAGTGAAAAAAGTGCCAACTTTCGCTGCCAAAAACACAAAAGTCGACTACGTGTGAATATATGTAGTAGTTACTGGTTTTGATTCGATTTTCTGATCTTTGAATTTCAGCTTTTTGCCTTATTTGGTCATTAATTGTGTTAATATGACGATGAACTTTAAAAAAATGGCCTAAATATTCCGACTCCAACTCGATCTTTACGCCCACGTCTTGCTGCTGTTCTAGGGAGCACGTTCGGAGGATGTGGTGGTGCAGCGGAGAAGCGCAGTTTCTACAATTGCATGGCATCCTACGGATGTCATTATTTGTGTCGCATGGAGCGATGGGCTTCTGAATGTCCTTTCGCCAGAAAGCAGCGCAGGTGGGAGGAATGTGACGTGTTACAAGTAGATTAGCTGTGGACTCTATTTTTCTACCGACATTTCAAGTTGCAGAGTTTACTGTGGATGAACAAATCAGTAGCAAAGTACTGCATCTACTTTGGAGCGCCGATGGAAAGTGCCTCTGCGTCGTGATGGAGGTGAACGCTTTTGAATTTATGTTCAAAAGATGACAGCATGTGCGAGCTACTTGGGTGCCGGCGCTCTCCCCGTTGTTATCAGCCATGATTGTACCGCTTACTAGGCATGAAGTATAAATAACATTTATTAAGGATGGAAAGTGCGGAACATACACATTCTCTGGCAAGAATTCTATGAAGAAAAGCGGTGAATACAACGTTGGCGACAAGCCATCTGCTGCCTGTGGTCGAGTCAGTTTGTGAGTAGAAATATTAAGATTCTTATTCGGCTACTGTACTTTCTTCCTTTTCATATTCTCACAACACGGCTAACCCCTGTAGATCAGATCACTCTGGTTCAATGTCTGTGCGCAAAATCACATGTATACTATTATATATTTATACTGGTGTTGTTTTCGGTAGTTGAATACTGTCTGTAGAAACTACGGGAGACTTATGCATGGGCGTTTCCTTACCCCCCCCCCTATTAGTGTGTTAACCGAATAATGAATTAGATACACTCGATATTCGAATATTCAGTTTCGAATGAATCAACAAAATGAAATGTACGTAAAGGAAAGGAGAACTCTACACCTCTGAGTGAACGAAAACAAGTGCTATGAGGCTTTGCGTTTTGGAATGTTAGATTTTTTGGATGGGCATTCAAAATGTTATTCTGATTAATTTAATTTATTCGATTTTTATTCGGTCAACACTCTACTCTCTATCCTTTTGGCGTCAAGCAAGGAAAAAAGCTACTAAAATTACAAGCAGATGAGTAGTTGTTTTGGTGAATCAATAGACTGCAGATACTTCATTTCAGTATATGGTAGCAGCGCAGTATCGGCCTTTGAAATTTTCCACGAAATTTTCATGGGGCTTTGAAAACATTTTACGAGCGACTTGTTGAAATGTTTGGAGATCAGCGTAAAATAATTCCAGAAAATTACTTCTTCTTAGGTCTAAAACACAATTAACCAAACATAGTTGTTGTGTAAAACCTATTCGCACTGGGTGTAACGAACTTGGAAAACTCCAGAACCTAGGAAATTTTCAACCTCCCTGCCACGAGACCTTCAATGAGTCAAAAAACAATCTCCAAAGTTGCAAGACTGTCTCTCTCTTAATCTCCAAAGTATAAAAACACAAGTTTTTTCAGTGTATCACCCACAAATCCTCCTCTCATGAACGATGATCAGGTTCCTCTGAAAGGTCTGACGAGGATGGCATCGATGGAGAAGTATGGAAAGGTGAATTCCTTGCCACAAATGGATGGCTATAAAAATGTTATTCGATTCAGGTGAATACAAACTCGAAGAGCTGGCAGTTGAACCCTTCTGCTCATTTTTCATTTGTTCTCGGCTGTGAAGGCGGTGGACTTCACCTCATCGAGCAAGATGGGACTGGAGTGAAATTCTCTCAGGTGTTTTTTCTCAAAGTTTTCCAGAAATCTCGATAGTAGTGGTGCGTTCCAGTCGGTTAACAAATATTTTTCCTAAGTTTTCATCTCTTTCATGTTGTTTATTTCTTACTCAAATAGTGCTGATTCTCAAAATTGCCCATTCGAGGAGAATTTACGCGTTTGTTTAGGTGTTTCTTTTAGAATGTGACAGGAACCTACGGGAAAATGTTGTGGAGAACTTAATTGTCGTTTGTTCGTTATTTGGATATTTAGTCGCGAGAAAATATGGAGTAGGAAGTTACTCGAATCCACCTCGATTCTTCCAATTCGTGATTTTTTAAAGAAACATTGGCTAAGAATTACGAATGAATTTCTGGGATTCCGCATTAATCGGCACCTTTCTGGCGAGGCTGTCATGTTTTCTTTGCTGGGGAACTGAACTTTCTCCAGCTTCTCTTTTTTTTCATCTCGGAAGACATCTATAACACCTGCCAAACTCTCTCGAATATGCAATGTTTTTGGCTGACTTACCCAAGAAAACCATCAGCGACAGAATATTGTGCTCTAAAAATCGACGACGAAAGAGCATGATGTGTTTTAGTTAGACTTTCGAGTCGAATTCGTTGCTCACTATCACCAGAAAGACCTTCTCATAGCGCTGGCTAGCGACATGATGCTGTATCATCTCAACATCTTGCCCGAGTCAACAATTGAGGAGAAACTAAAGGTGGGCAAGCTTTTTTTTCTCGAGAATAGTCGGACCCCGAAAAAATCTGACACCAACCGTATGCCCAACAAAGCCATGTTTGAACTCCTAGGCTCGAGTGGGTGGTGAAAAAACCGAACACCTAGTTTGGACTAACTCTTTAATCGAATTTAGTTGGAATCATCAGAACTTATTGAGATTCACATGTGTTCAGATAGGTTGCTAAAGGGTTACCTCGAAATCTTGTGCAGGATAATCCTCGGGAGAGAAGTTGGGGTTTTTTCGGGCGGACCAGAATCTAGCCTCTGGTTTTTCTTCAGCTCTTTCCTCAAATGCACTGCCCAGGCTATTGAATACTTCACTCAAATCCTCTAGGTCCTCATCGTTGTGCTTTATTGTAGCACAACTTTCAAAGTGGTGTTACGATATGTAGAAACTGAGGCACCATGGTTTCGTAGCTTTCTGTGCATCATGGATGCAAGTAACTAAAGCCAGCAAATAAACGTTGATTAGAAACAGCGATTGACTGCTTGTTTATAGGTGAAATTGAACGCAAAGGCTGGAAACACAGTAGTCGTGCTCAGAGAGAATCTTCTCCTCATATCCCATCAGGAACGAGATTTAAGAGTGTGGGATCTTGAGACCGAAGAAAATGGCACCATATCCCTGCAATCCGCAAAAGGTTTCGATGGAGAAGACGGAATCCTTTGCATGGATTATTCAAAGCGAAAGGGTGAGTTTACCTTGGGTAAAATGTGAATCTGAACTGCACCCCAGCAGACAGCATTAATGATCAGGACTACGCGTAAGTAATCGCGAAACGGTCATCTTTTCAGTAACGTAACGGATTGACTGATTGAGAAAACATCTCGGGATCCCGTTAAAATTTATTCCATTTAAACATCGAGGAAATAGCTGAGGTTTTCGTTTATTCTAAAACCAGGACGAATGAATTTTAGAGAATAAGGTTGTTGAAAATTTACACTCTTGTTTAAATACAGTCCACACTAATATTTGCAGTAGCTTCTCGCTGCCCTTCCACTGCATAATCAAGGAATATGTATAATATATCACAGAAATATCTAAGAAGTATAAATTGAAGATGTCATTCACTTTTTTCCCATCAGAAAGCCGTATTAGTCGTATAGTGGCCATTTTTCAGAAACGTAACAAAATGATGGAAGAACGAAATATAAAATTTGTTGGTAATGTGTTTGAATCTCGTATTAACAAGGAACTCAAACAGCGCAAAATGGGTTAACGAAAATTCAATTAAATGCTAATAAAACGGAACGGAAACCAAGGAAATGAACCGAAAAACGAATACTGGATGAATTTTGTAACTCACAGACCTGTCTCTGATCTCCGAAAAAATCGAAAAGAAAAAAAGAAAAAAAAACAAAACAAAGATTCCTTTAAACACTTATCATTCCAAATTTCTTCACGAAATCAGAAAACCATAGGGAAACAACTGCATAAATTGCCTAAACAAACAACAAACGACGCCTAAGCAGTACTCATATTAAGCTATAATACTTCTTCAGGAACCACAAGTGGTTTAATTACATGAGGGAAAATTTCAGGAATGATATCAGCGGGAACGTTGAAAGGGAAGGTGGCCAACTGGAAGCATCGCTCCGGAGAGTCCACTGTGGAGAACTCGTGGCGACTGCAGAACGGTAATCAAGTGGGAGAAAAAGTGAGTAGCCTTTGTGGGAACTGGAGTTGAGAAGTCATCCCTTCCGTTTTCTAGATAACATCAATAGAATGGTGTCCGATGTATTCTGCTTTGGCGGTGAACACAGGAGCTGAGCTGACCATCCTCCAGGAGGAGAACAATATCGTCTGCTTGCGGAATAAGGTACCGGCTCTTCGTTGCCTTATGGACTCAATGGCCTTAGCTCAATCAATGCTTTTTAGATAGCTGCAATCCAAAGTGGTCCTTCGTCTTTCACACTGGTCAACGTTGTGTCCAGCGTCAGCCAAGAACTCAAACTTAACTTCGAGGTGAAGGGGATCCATGTGCAAGAAAAGCAGCTTGTCGTGTGGAGTGTGGATACTGTGAGTGATCTTACATGCAGATTGTGACATTCTTCTTCTGAACAGTAGAGCCTGAGGACTGTATCCCTAGGTTGGATAGGTTTCGGTTAGGGTTTTTTTGAATCACGAACACTTGATCGTAGTTGTAACTGACATCAAAGGTAGTGCATTGAGAGGAGCCATGGTACATAATACTGTAAAAGTGGGGAGCGTTAACTAAGAGATGGGTGATCGTTTTCTTTTCTTCCTCTCCTAGATGGTGGTTTATGATTTATTGACTGAGAAGCTGTCTGCTGATGATACCAAGCTTCGTTTGACCTCTCCTTACTAATAAGGGATTTCACACTATAAATCAATTTTTCACGATCCCTCAGCAGAATCCAAAAGAAGAAAACCAGGCAAGATACTATTATATTATTGTAGGTAATGACTTTCGACGTTCAATCATCGCTGGCCACTATTCAATCTTCAACGTTTTCATGTCGTGCTGAGGATATAATTATTCACCAGCAGACTCTTTATTGTGTGGAAGGGGACAAGATAAATGTTAGGACATTACAGGTGAGCAGTGTGATCAGCTCAGTGAGCAGCTTTTAAAAATCGTGAGCAAAACTTGTGGTGCCTAGCCTCCCACGTTTGGTAACCATTGATAGGAGCGAAGCTATTTCCATTGGTAAGGGTCACAAAAATCTTTAAGGAACGTTCAGTGGCTGCATACATGAACGTTCCCGAGAAGTATCTGAGCTTCCCGTTCATTTGGAGTGAACGAGTTGGTCGAGTAAAAAGTCGCATTTCCTGTTGTTTCTGCTGTTACCTGTAACTCCTTTAACTTGGCTGCGACGAGCCGTTTGGACAACGGTAGTAATAATTTAGTACATAGTAATTTTAGCCTGGAAAACTCATCTACTCTAGTTGGGTAGATTACAGCCTTTTGGGATATTCACGAATCTCACCACAGTTTACAAACCGAGCAGTAGTTCTTGAGAAAACTGCAGTGAACTGGTGTGAAGCGGTCAACACTACCTGTATGGGACCATTCCAGGTTTATTATGAAATCCGATATTTCCCCCTCATTTAAAAACAATGTTGTGTAATTTGTGTCTTGTACGTAGTAGGCAGTTTTAATACCTATGTACCAGGCCAAATTTCAAAAAGTTTCCACGGGGAAATTTCCAGGAAAACTTCCATATTAGAATGTTCCCATTCACTGCGCGGCGAAAGTGGCCTTTCGTTGTTGGGAGGTCGGCGTGGTAGGCAGGGGGTGTGGGGAAAGCGTAAAGAGAAAACAGTTCACATGCGTTTAGGCAGTTCTGCCTTATCAAGCTCCTACACTACTAAGAATCACGTAATAGGGGCTGCAGATAGGGTTGTTGATCTAGGCTTCGACAACAAATTGAGTTTCTCCGATCATTACAATAATATTTATAGGAAGGCGTTAACTCGTACATATCAGGTATTTAAGGGGCTTTGCCAGAAAGATAAGCACGTACGGTTGAAAGTTCACAAGACATATGTCAGGCCCATGGTGGAATTTAGCTCTGTGGTTTTCTGTCCACATTTATTATGTGAAGCATGAAGTTCTTCTGTGTCCTCTTCCCCTGTACCTTGGAGTGAGAGAAGAATTTGAAAAAGAAAGGGGAATAAACAGCGATTGTCACGACTCCGTCACAACTCTTTTCATCAATTTACTCATCGATGGATGGTAATTGTCTCGAAATCACAGGATTGTGCTCGAAAAGGCAGGCACGAATTACAAGTGCGACTGGCAAAGCATGGATGTCATTGAATGATGGGTTCGTTTTCAGGGAACCATCCGCCAGATTCTCTCTCTTCCCGAGATGGAAGGTGACCCAATGCTAATCCATTCGAGTCGAAATTGGCTAGCAGTGGCAACGGCTGCTGGATTCATACGAGTGTACAGTCTGAACAGCAAGTTGGAAGCATTCAGATTGTCTATTCATATCATTTCCCAATGAAACCTATTTTCACAGAGAAGCACGGCAAGAGTACCACTCGAAGTACATAGTGGAAGCACTCGATGAGTTCCACAGATTCTCATCGATGAAGGTGAACATCTCCGGCAACCGAGTGGCGTGCACCTACTTCGCTGTTAGTACCTTTTCTAGAGATTGTTGCTACGTATTTTGTTATGACGACTCAAAAGTATTGTAGACACCTCTTAAAAGCGGAGATCGAATTTTGGTGTGGAACGCGGAAGCGGATCTCATCTCGTACTTCTCATTCACTCTTGGAATGACTGATCAGCAGCAGTATGAGGCTGAGGCAGAGCTGGCCAGCTCGCAGGGACGGCCGGTCACTGCGGCAGCCAGGTTTGACTTGGTGCTTTGCCCATTATTGTAATACATGTTGTGCTAGTTCTGATCTACCTCCAGTTTTTTTTTTGCAGTAACATAACTTTACCATAATGTATCAGTGTGACGCTAACGCAAGAACAGGAGAGTAGCTCAGCAACCCGGGAATGATTTAGTTCATTTTCCAAAACCCCGAGAACTATTTATCAACCTTTGTATCAAACTTCTAGACACCCAAATGGTTGTCGACAAGACTGACATCTTTATGCCATCCAAAGTCAGGTTGCCGGCAACCTTTGCTCCCAAGGTCGACAAGGAAAAGTCAGGGCAGCTTGCCGTTTAGATAGAGTCAAAGCAAGTTGCAGGCTAGTTTCCTTACCCACGTAATATAGTATGCAACCATTGAACATGGTCATTGGTTGCTGTAGTACGATTGAAAAGAAGGTCTGCTATCAACTTGATAGCAATTAAGGGCAAAAGCAAGCTTTCGACAATATGCGAATGCAAATCGTCGACGATGTTCTACGGTTGACAAGCTTTCAGCAAAAAGGAAGAAAACAAGTTGTAAACAAGCTTTAGAGATAACAACTTATCAGCGAGATAACGCAAAAACAAGTGAAAAAGCTATGGAATGAGCAAGTTTCAGATGAGATTAGAAACGTTCTCGTCAAGTGCTTGTCATGAAGTTGTTCTTATTAGGTCCTCAAGTATGAAATGTCTGATTTTGAATGAGACGGTTTTGGGTTATGTTTCTCCAACAAGATGAGGTACGAGCAATGCAAATATGGCCCTGTGCTACCGGCACAGCCTTGTCATCAAGGGAAGGATACTTGGTGGCCGTGGCCATTCGTGATGGGATGTGTACTATCATATGCAGTTGCAGGAAACATGGTTCTTGCTAGTGAGTTGCCGATACCCCAATTTAAGCTCGCATGCGAGGACCATGAATGAGTCAGTCACTAACTTTGAGTGCTGTTCTCATATACAAGCTTAAATTAAGGTAAGGCGGCTGCTTCTGCGACACGCTAACAAGGCCTTTGTTTCCTCTAGAAGCCCTTAATATTTTTAGGGCGATCATGCAGCTATCAGGCTTAGCCTGGCCCATACGAGAGTACGGAAAATTACATCTGAGCGGAAAGAAATAGGTGTAACTTGCTGCACAGAAGCCCGCAGAAAATTTGCGCTAAGGATTGAAGATCAGCGTCAAAAACTGCATATTGTAGTACACATCCCATCACGTATGGCCACGGCTACCAAGCATCCTTTCCTTGTTAGCGGTAGCATGGTTGCGCCAACAGCTTCGAAGCCTGGGAAGCAAGTGGCGACAAGTTGGCGAAGGGCATTTCCAACATCATGTTGAAAGTGGAACATTTTCTCTACCAAGAAGTGGACTGATACTCGGGAGAAGTTGTGGTTAAGTAGAGCAAGGTTTGGCCAGTGCACTAGATGGCAGTTGCATTTCCCTCCTTGCTCCTCTGTTTTACACAGCGCGGATTTGCAAAAAATGGTCAAAAAAATGGCACCAATTTCAGGGGATCAAACCGTGGGAAATACGTTCATCGAGCCACTTTATCTGGTCGTATTGCCTTGAACGCTTGAATAATACAGGGTTACGAACATCAAACCTTGCTGTATATGCAGGCGTAGTTTGACTCCTATCCGCTTTAGCCACAGCTTCCAATTAATCGTAATCCAGGTTCATCACAGCGCTCACTTTGCAGGTTTATATCACCGGAAAAAAATTCTTCAAAACATCGATGTCCCGTTCCTTTATCAGCCACTCCCTTTCCAAACATTTCTTGGATACTTCCAGTTGTCGCTGCTTTACAGGCTCCGAGATGGAACCCATATTCCGAAATGATACAATTTTTTGATTATGAGTAGTTTCACAAAAGTTCCTCTCAGACAAAAATTTTGCAGTTGATCAAAAAGGGAGAATGTACCTTGACAATGGGAAGGAAAATGAGAGTGGATCTGAGGGAACCTCGGAGATACCAGCTGTCACTTATGAAATCAGATATTTCATACTTGACGAGCTAATAGTATTAGGTTGGGCAGTAGGTTCGTGTGGTTTTTTTCATCTTAGATTTTCATTGGGAATCAAACGTTGTTCGGTTGCGTATAAGTAACCACTTTGTAGCCCTAATCTACTCTTTAAAAATATTGTAACCGACCCCCTCAATTCTCGCCGCACCTCATTTTCTATCGCATGGAGTGTGAAGCACTATTTCGACTAGGGCGACAACCTCTGACCACTCCTACTGTTGAACTTCTATCGTGGATCGAATGCAGCTCCAAAGAGAATAGATATCTAGGATATATGAAGAAAGGCCATTTCTGTTGGAAGTACACTGCAGAAATGGTTGCCTGCTTCAGAGAGATTAATTTTAGTCCAAAGGATGTCTCCCCTCAGAATTTGAAGTTTGAAGGACACTGAGATGTGTACCCGTTAGGTTTTGCTCTAGATGTAAAGAAGAACCACTAAGAATGTTAGATCGCACCAACATCCACGTTCAACCGATTCACTTCGCGAAAAAAACTCCGAAGTGCTCAGTGCGAGGTGACCCCTCACACTGAGAAGGCGCGTCTCCACTTGGGAAATCCCACCAAAGTAATCGAGAAGCTGAAATAATAGATAAAATAACTGGTGCAACCTTTACAAGCCTGTAGCAGTCTCCAACCACCTATTTGTTCAATTTCTCAGGAATTTTCTTGAGTTCAATCCAGAAGTTGCAGCTGAGAGTCACAAATTGGGTCGTTCCGAGCAATGTGGCTTTTTATGGGGATGGAATCGGGAAAACGGGCAACATGAACCATCTGTTGTGATTGATGTTCTTCGTGAGAAGCAGTATTTCCAGTGCCCATGAAAAACCGCACGAAATTATTGTCCAACCAAATATTTTGGGTGGTGAGTGAAACAATTTTTGGGCCAGGAATGGCTTCATTCACTAAATTAATGGAGCACTGTATGATCTTGCAGAGCTACGCACCCGCTCATATACGTATGATAACATCATGCGCTAGTCGTACTTGATGATATGGTGTTACGACCACAAAAGAACCAGACTTGAACTGGATTTGTCAAGACTATAAGTGTTTAGAACCGAAAAGTGTTACGGTAGAACTGGAGAAATGCACGACTCCGAGAAAGGTGAAGAATTTTAATACTCGAAAAGGAGGGATTCATAACATTTCTCTATACCTTTTCCAGCGTTGCAGGGAACTTTTCTTCGGTTTTTTTGGAATTTCGATTTGTTACAAATCGACTATTAATTTTCTGTTATGATAATACAAGATCTGGTCCTAATATATATCCAAAAATACAGCGCATCTCTGTACTGATATCTGAGAAATGTATTTAAGGAAAATGGAGCGGGAGCAAACTCGTTTCCGCCTGCCATTTCACGAGCCGGGGTTCATCTTCTGGGATGAGACTGACGATCGCTTTCTCGTATGTCACGCCCAAGCTTCTTCTCAGCACATGGTAAGAGAGAGACATGAAAGAAGTGTACGAACGTGGACTTTTTTTTACTAACGTAACCTTACTCAATCAGATTGGACTCAAGTAACTTGCCTATTACGTCGGGTCCTCTGCCATGGAGGACAATTGAAGCAGCCGTATTGGATCAAAATTACAGAGAATGTTTTGAAACCAATTCAGATTTTCGGTACTAAGGGAATACTCTTTCTCCTGAAAAGCTCGAAGAGAAAGTTCATGCATTGATCATAGAGTTTGGTGTGGGGGAAGTTCTGATCAGTAAAACCTTATCAGTTTTGTACAATTCTGTACCATAACTGTTTTTTGTAGAGCTTCATTATTTATTGGTATCACACAGAATTCCTTGAAACTTTATTCTGCAGGGTTAGTTCATAGACGATATGGAGTAGTCCGTTTTGTATTAGTACTGTAACTTTACCATCACTGTGGAGTTATAAAGGAATTACTCTAGAAAACTACCGGAAAACATTGAGAAGGAAATGACATTGGGATGCAGAATTTTTAATGTCGTTTCTGATTCACATACGTATGAAGAGACTCACACACTCTGCTTAGGGAAATTTCTGGAAGATACTGTGAAGCGCCATATTAATCGCGTACCTGAGTTAGGTTGACATGGAGCACGAAACACAGTTGAAACTGATATATGCCCAATGCCTAATCAACGAAGAAGGCACCGTTTCACGACTTTTGGAAGAGCGATACGCTCGAACAAAGAAAACCTTTCATGGATCAAGAACAGATTTTGAAGGCACAATGAAAATGTAGATAACGTGATCAGTAGAACAGTAGAACACAACAAAATTAAGCAGCGGGTCTTAGTGGCGGCCACGTGAGGAGAGGCGTAAACCTAGACTGGTTCCGAGGAGTCCCCTCCTTTTCTCGGTGGAAATTTTACCTAAAATATGGTGTTGTTTGACCTGCAGTTTGATCGATGCAAGTAGATCAAAGGTGGAGGTCAACGCGTATCACTTTGTACACTACGGTGACATCTCACTACATGCCCCCTCCTCAAGTGGTCGTACCACTCGGTCACACCTTAAGGTTCTCCAAGGCCTTCTTTGCGGCTCTGGCCGCGTTCCGATTCCGCTGCTTTTGTTGTCGTTTCAGGCGATTCTTGTTGATGCCCCCTTCCACCAGTGGCGGGAAACCTGCCTTCGAAGGATGCGAGGCAAACACCGCACTAGGCGGGACACCAGCTTTGTGTGCTTAGTGGCCTGCAAATTTCGATAGGGGAAGTGATTCCAGATTTATCCATTGCTTCAGCGTGAGTCTGAACTTCTCATAAAAGCGGCGAACTTTTCCTTCCGATATCCACAGCCTTGGGTCGTCGATGATTCCAACCTCCAAGATCGGGGAGTCCGCTGGGATTACGCCTGCGTCGAGTGGGAGTTTATTGACCAATTGGTGTAGGAGTTCTGGGTAGCTGTCAAGGTATCCCATGACGTGGTCTCTCGCCTTCGTTGCAACACGACACCAGCTTGACTGTTCATTCGTCATGGGACCTACCAGTGAGTACTTTTGAAAGAGCGATACATTCGAGCGAAGAAAACCTTCTATGGATCAAGAACAGATTTCGAAGGCATAATGAAAATGTAGATAACGTGATCAGTAGAACAGTAGAACACAAAAAAATTAAGCAGTGGGTCTTAGTGGCGGCCACGTGAGGAGAGGCGTAAACCTAGACTGGTTCCGAGGAGTCCCCTCCTTTTCTCGGTAGAAATTTCACCTAAAATATGGTGTTGTTTGATGTGCAGGTTGGTTCATCCCAACCTGTAGTTTAATCGATACAAGTAGATCAAAGGTGGAGGTCAACGCACCTCACTTTGTACACTACGGTGACATCTCACTACACCTGAATAAGCACCTTCATTGCCTCATGAATGTCCCAGTTGAGCGTGCAAATCTTTTTTTTTTCTTTGAGAAATTTTTGACAGAGTTGACCGATTTCTGCTCGATTCTTTCAACCGGATATACTCTAGATTCGTTTTATCTTTTTTCTGGAAAGCTCCATGACTTTTTCAGCAAACATGGCTTCAAATTATTATCACTTCAGGTTGATGACATGATTTTAACGATGTTTGTAACTTCCGACCATGGCATCCAACTGCAGGACCTTGCGCGGAAATCCTCTGCTTCAGATGCTCTGATTGGCGTTTACGTTCCCCATCTCTACTTCACAAAGAAGGTAAAGGCGATGGTCTGGAAAACACTGCAAGAGGGTTGAGAGAATTGCACGAATTGCTTGCAGATGGAGTTTGACGAGGAGGAGGTCAGAGGAGAAAAATCAATAGGTCGTTTCCTGATTGCTCGCTCTCTTCGTGAATTTTCTGGAGTGGAAAACTGCGATGAAGCGACGAGGAAAGGCATGATGGACTTCTGCTACTATCTCAGTATCGGTCAGATGGATGAGGCTTTCAAGGCTATTCGGTTCATCAAAAGGTTGGTGCTTCCGCTGAAAATGTAACTGTTTCGGGACGATAGCAAAATAGGGATTAGGGATGAACGAAACCAAGTATGGATGAGAGTAGCTTACTGTAGAAGGCTCACAGTGCACATTATACATTCGGTCAATATACAGATGGGAAGAGATGTTTTCAAGCTATTAAGAGCAGAAAAGGGGTTGCCAACGAGTTATAGAAAAGAATGTCGCTCGAGTGCATCCTCTATATTTATATCTTGAAAGATCAGTGAGATCTCATGAATCTATTCAGTTTTTAATGAAACTCGAAAAAATTCATGTATGACTAATGTTACGCTGTGTTTTAGCGAAAGTGTATGGGAGCACATGGCCTCGATGAGTGTGAAGACGCGCCGCCTTGACGTAGCAGCCGTATGCCTTGGAAACATGAAGAATATCCGAGGAGCAAGGGCTCTTCGAAAGGCACAGGAGGCTGGAGAAAGTGAGGCCATACAGTGCGCAGTGCTAGCTGTGGAACTTGGGATGTTGGTAAGTGACAGCGTTTCGCTCTAGGCAGAACTTCGTACACTATTTAACTAGTCAGCTACTCGTAAAGCGATGTCTTAAATTGGTTCATTAAGTTTCTGCAGGATAAGCTGTAGCTAATGAAAGAGTTATCTAAATAGTCCGTGGGTAACCTACTATTTTTCTCCCCCGGTGGATGCATGCATCATCGAGGTTATCCAGGGTAAACGTGCTAACACCTCGCAAATTTACCCATGATCAACACAGGCGCCAACACTTCTAAACCAGATAATCTCAATTATGCATGCAGGTACGTGACTTCAGTGAAGTGGACCCGCTCACACGAGTACACCACCTGCGGCATAGTTCTCTGATTGTCTGGGCATCCGAACATTCCATTGATTTCCCCGTTCCCACTAGTTCCTGTCCCAAAATGTTCAAACAAGTGATGCTGCGCGTCCTTGTGTGTATACTGTACTGAACCCCTGTATAGTAGTTCCTCATAAACGGAATATAAACAGTAAGCAATTTTAGGATGACGCAGAAGCCATGTACATGAATGCGGGACGATACGATATGGTCAACAAAATCCATCAAGCTCAGAATTCTTGGAATCAGGTACTGCAGACAAGGTGCTGAAAAACGTCTGCAGAGAACGCTTGCAGGCCTTCGAAGTTGCGTCGCGTTACGACCGCATCCACCTTAGAAATACGCATTACAACTACGCAAAGTACCTGGAAAGAGCTGGAGCGTTGGAGCCGGCCATTGAAAAGTCTGCTGCTTTTTGCTGTGAAGATGCAAAGACAACTGCTAATAGCTATTTTTGCAGCTTTGAGAAGTCAGAGACACATCACTTTGAAGTCCCGCGAATGTTCGCAGACAGTCCGAAAATTCTGGAAGCCTATGTGAGGAGGAAAAAGGAACCGTAAGATTTTCTAGGAACTACCTTCTGTTATCCGGTATTCGAATGTAGGGTTTTTGATGTTTAGAGAGCTTCATGCCTGGTGGGCACGATACTTGGAAAGTATCGGAGAGTTGGATGGTGCGGTGTTATTCTACAGTGCAGCCAAAGACAACCTCTCACAGGTGCGGATAAAGTGCATCCAAGGAAAGCTTGAAGAGGTACGTGAAGTAGTTTCGAAAGGCCACAGCAGTGTCCTGTAAAACAGGTCGCCTGACAGGCTTCACATTTGGCGCTGGAATCTAAAGATCGAGCTGCCTGCTACCACCTTGCTCGAATCTATGAAGCCGAAGGGAACTTCTCCAAGGCGGTCGATTTTTACACTAAAGCGCATGCATATAATAGTGCAATCAGATTGGTCAAGGTAAGGCTGCTACAATAATCTTTACTTCGCAGGTTTTGTAAGAGAACAATTTCAGGAACACGACATGCGCGATCTGCTCGCGAACCTCTGCCTCATGGCAGGTGGCAGCGAAATTGTGGAAGCTGCCCGATACTTTGAGGATATTCCTGGTTACACACATCAGGCCGTCATGCTTTATCATAAGGTTTGTGGTGCAAAGGGTTTTGTTATTGAATGGTGTATATTCATGCAGGCATAAGTTATGGTACATCGTTTTCTGGCTTATTTTTCGCCATTAGAGGTATATTCGTCGTCCAGCTAACTACTATAATTCTGATAGTGCTGGATTTGGACTATTTTTTGATCACAAACAATCTTTGGAATCTTACAGAGCAGCGAAAAAGTTTTTGAGCAACCTGTCCAGAACAGATTTTCGGTACCGCTGAATGCGCTGACTCATCCCGCAATTTCTGGACAAAGCAGCTTCGAAAACAGTTTCTGACAACTATTCCTGGTGCGACGAAGCACTCCCTCGTCACCAGCTCCACCTCAGAGTCGTTCCTGATATTCACAATCTCCAGGAGCTACTGCTCACAATGGTTTGCGATATTCCATGCAAAACTGTTGAAAAACCCCTTTTCGAGCCCGAATTTTCGGAAAACCAACGGCCTAGCCCTTGGCGGAGCCGAGACGGGAACTCTCTGAATAATGCGCTACGAGAAACTCACCTTCTGAGAAGATCAGTGCTTGTCTTATGAATAGATGCCTTATTATTACACGCTAACAGAATAGAAAGTGCACTCCATGTGCGAGCAGCAAGGGAGTGCAAACCCCGTAGTCCTGCCTTGGCTCCACCCATAATCTCCCCAAAATTTGAGGTCGAAAACAGGTTTTTGGCGTTTTTTTCCTGGAATCGTGCACGCCACTTTGACCAGGGGTTTCTGGAGATTGCTTTCATGTGGAAATCTCCAAAACGATTCCTAGGTGGGGCGGTGCCTTCAAAGGAACAACTTGAAAGGAATGCATATTATCCCTGGTGTCTTTCTCAGTCTCGTCGGTAAGGTTGCTCGCCTTCTTTGCTTTCAAACTTTTCAACCATGTAACTCAGGCTGGAATGGTTGGCAGGGCACTCGATCTTGCCTTTAGAGCGGAGCAGTTCAGTGCTTTGGACCTCGTCACCAAAGATCTCCACGCTGGATGTGATCCCAACGTTCTGAAGGTGTGTCCCTATTACAATCCCCAAATGATTGAACCTCTGACCAATTTCTGTTCAACACTTATTTTAATTCAACAGCATAAAATCGTTTCCAATTCAGCGCGCAGCAGAATTCTTCTCTAACAATCAGAATTACGAGAAGGCCGTCGAACTGCTTTGCCTAGCAAAAGACGTGAGTATTACTCTTGAGATTCATTGAGTAGATCTGTGCTCGCCTTTTTGACGTAATCATTTAAATTTTCGTACTTTAAGTTCCGAGAAGCGATCGAATTGTGCCGCGTTCGGAATGTGAGGCTCACAGACAAAGTGGCCGAATTGATGACGCCCACTAAAGGTTTAGAAGATGATTGATATTTCTTTGATTTTCGATGAATAGTGAGCAAAATCGGGATTTCAATAAACGAAAATGGAATGTTCTCAATTTTTACTCCAGAGACGACCCCGAACGAGACGGAAAGAAAACAGTTGCTCGAAAGCATCGCTGAGTTGGGGGTTCATCAGGGCAACTATCACTTTGCCGCGAAGAAATACACACAGGCTGGCGACAAACTACAGGTCAGAACCACTAGTACGTCTTCTTTCTGCCATCGCCGTTTCAATCGTACTTCAGGCTATGCGAGCTCTTCTGAAGTCTGGCGACACGCAGAAAATAGTCTTCTTTGCTAATACTGCCAGAAATAAGGATATTTACATCCTAGCAGCAAACTATCTTCAGGTAGGGCAAATTGGTTGTTGTGGAAAATTTTCGTATACACTGAACTCGTTACACTGATAGTTTTTATAGACAACAGATTGGCAAGGAAACGCACAAGTTATACGCGATATCGAGACTTTCTACTCGAAAGCGCATTCTCAGCTGCACCTAGCCAGTTTTTATAAGGCTTGCGCTTTCGTGAGTGTCGCTCTCACTTCGAATTATAATCACTCCAAGTTGAGCACTGCTGAATTTATAGATGGAAGTAGAGACGTTCAATGACTTTTCGAAAGCAGCAGATGCATTGGAACACGCGCAAAGGACCGTCGAGCGAGGACTCCAAGAGCAGTCGGCCAGTTCCGAGAAGTCGAACTCCACGATTAACGCGTTAACGGCACTCAAGGAGGAGATTTCTGAACACCTCTCGCAACTTGCCAAGTTCGAGAAAATTAAAGAGTGAGTTAGGACCTGGTTACTATCGCTCTACTCGTCCCTTTTACCACAATGTGAACGTGTCAGATTCCCGTGGTAAGTCCTGTCCGGCCACATCCACTTTGTATCAATCAATCGAGCGAACCGCCAGCTTCACTATCTGTGGGTAAAAAAAAAGAATTTTCACGGGAATCCATGAGGTGAAAGTAGAACGGTGCAGACCAACCCTTTGCCTTCCAAGGAGTTTCGGAAAGTTTCTTCCGAACTTTGTCCAGGAGCGTCTTTCGCTCACAAAAACCAGAACAAAACTAGAATCATTTCGCACAGTAACGCACATTCAATGCTGCTACGGTAGGTTTACAATGCATACGGAACCTCACATGATCTTCCGAAGCATTGCAAAGAGGGGTAATTTCATGCGCATGATCGCCATCAACTGAAGGACAGTTCCGCCATTCTCCACAAGTCTTACTTGAGCAATTTTGTGGATCTGACAGATTGTCAGTGAGGAAAGGACGAGAACTGTTGTCGACAAATTCATACGACGGGCAACTTGTCGGCAAAGAGAGGAAAAGGTTGTAGACAAGCTTTTAGCAATGCAAGTTTCAGATGCGATCAGGAACTTGCTCGCCAAGTGCTTGTCGGCAAATTGTTTTTGGGGTTCTGAGTAGTTACTGTTCTGTTTTTGACATAATAGCCCGCGTCCATATGCATTGAACACGAACTACTGCTATAACTCAAAATTGGTTGGGCCCCGTTGAACTGTTTACTGTCCACTTCGGAACATTTCACGGACAGATTTTGCTTATTTTCCGCCGAAATATTTCCAGAAATATTACAGCGAAATAATATACGTAAATCACCAGAAAATAAGCGAAAATTGCTCGAATTCACGCGAATTCCACCCGAAAAATAAGGGGAATCTGCTCGAATTTACGCGAATTTCGCCCGAAAAATGGGCGAGACCCTCTGGGTGTCCGATACTCTGCCCTCGCCGGTGGCCTTGGGGAGGGAGAGGCCCTACCGTGAGCGTGTGGCAAAATTACTGCCCGAGGAAGAATATCTCTGACTGTTCTCAACACCAAATCTAACGCAACTTGCTCGACCTGGCTCCAGAGCCCCTCAGTGAATCAAGTAGATATGCTCCGTACATTAAGCTGGTGAGTTTTTCTCAACTCAACACGAAATTTTTCCATATTAGGGGAAACCTGCCAACTTTCTTATATTTATGGTAAGCGAAATTTGTGGAATTTTTCAGGCATAAATAACCTCTCACGGAGAAAGAGTAATGGCATAAATTGATGAAAAACGAAAAGCCAGAAAAATAAGCGCAAATGCGCGAAAACTGTTCGAATTTACACGAAGGGCAGATTCGAGCAGATTTCGCTTATTTTACGTTTAATTTCCAGTAAAATCTACTGGAATTCACATGAAACACAGTTTCCAGTAGATTTCGCTTATTTTACGGTGAAGGGAAGGCACTGGCTGAATTTGTCTTCAAAAAAGTCTGCTAATAGCCAGCATTCTACATTAACACACGACACATTTCCGAAATCACATCTACTTTTTTATGTTTATAACTCAATAACTTGATATAACTATATAACTTGATATAAACGATTTATAGAAGTCAGTTTTTGAACCTTGCCTTCCTTTTACTTTCAAAGAGCAATTTGCTTGTCCGAAACTTCTGGCGCACCCAGACACCTACAGTAATCGTCTATGTGTGGCATTACAGAACAACATTAGTTTTTTCTCCATGAACACAGTGACCTAGGTAAGTTGTGGGCAAAAAAGTTCTTGTAGGTTTTTAGGCGCTGAACAGTGTCGTACATAAATACTACTGCGCCATTCAGAGTTTACGCCGTCGATGAGAATGACGCAGTTCTGCAGCTGCAAAATCTTGTGGAGAATGCTACGGAAGACTCCATTATCCGTCCGAGCCATATATACTCTCTCCTTATCGCACACTATGCCGGCAAGCAGAATTATCGACCGGTACGGCGGAGCTCATTTGCACCACGTCACGTGCTTCATTCTTTTTGGATCTATAAAATTGAAAAGAATGTATATTTTAGGCTTACCGTTGCATCACACAACTGCAGAAACTCCAGAAAAATATTGATTTGTCTACTATTGTTGATCCGGAGCTCCTTGACAAAGTACGTTTGTTTGCCATGACAAATTCGTTGCATAAATTCGAATCCTCTTATATAAATCCTGGTAGTGCAACAAAATTTTCTAGAGCGCAGACGTGGGGGGCCGGCACGTGATCGCATTCTTTCATCATTGGCTCCGCCCATAGAGCGTGATAGAGCGTGTTTGAGGGTGAGACGAAACTTACGAGACGGTCGGCCGATGTTTCATCATAGGTGCATGGATGTAGGGGAACTCGCGGTGGGACCCAACCTTCGCTGGTTCCGTTGGTCACGATGATGATGGATATAGTCGCCAAAGATAGAAGCGAGAGACTTAGACAGTGCTTTCAGGATTTCGCGACAGGACCAGCCTCCTGCGCTGGCAGTCCCGCGGCCTACGAGTGAGACAGTGTTTACCAGTTTTCAGGCTGCATAATGTACGGAGCAGGATTATCGC
>JARK01001365.1:280608-303368 GCA_000688135.1 Ancylostoma ceylanicum | reverse complement strand
ACACACACACACACACACACACACACACACACACACACACACACACACACATGAAGTGCCAATTAAGAAGAAGTTAGACAAGCAAATGTGTTGATGGGGAAGCCGAGTTCCACCCTCTTCCCCAATGAGAGAAGAAACCTCACCTCTTTCCAGCGGAAGGGTCAAGCTCCAGCTCCTCCGTCAGTTTGGCACCTTCCATTTTTAAGGAAACGTTTTCGTTAAAAAAAAAACAGCGGATAATCAATGGCGGAAAATGCATCTCCGCAAACAGTTTCAATGTGGTCGATCGACTACAGGCACCAGAATGCATGTGAGAACGAGCGGTAGTCTTAACAATGTCAATGGTCTGCTGAAAACACTTCCTCCAGAATCTGAGGTCAACAAATGAGAGGACCTGTGCGTCTTGCAAGTGAAAGATTTATTCAAAATTAATCTATGATAACGACTTCAGTCTGTTAATTAAATTTAATCTTCGTATGATTCTTGAACATCGGTATCATTCAAGGCCCATTACAAATGCAAAGTGACTTACACTAGGGTCTGAAAAGAGTTCCCATATTAAAAACCAATAAAACCGAGTATACATAGATGTCCTGAAGGATTTGAAGATAATTATTTCTAATATTTCTATCCACGAGTGCTGCTTTGAATTGTTCATGGGTGCTCATAGCAAGTTCTTATCAATAGAAACCGTACGCTTCAGAACTTCTGACATCGTCGTAAATCGTGAATGGGAAACCGAGTGATATCGATGAGATCATGAAATTCCCCACTCACTCCGTATAATTATTTTTCATATCTCCAGAGTTCTTTCTTCAACAAGGCTCAAACTAATTCATCCTCAGCTAGTGGATCTCTCCAAAGCTGCATCAAAGTCCTCATCTCACAAGAAACAGTTGCACGACAAAAAAGGTAGGAAAAGCAGTACAATAGCTGCACTGATTTAAATTCAGCACCCACGAAAAATTTTACGTCTTGGCTACTAGGTGTATCGGAGTCCGGAAATGTGTTAACAATTTCACGGTAGCCGCAACATCGGAAACAAGCTGGTTCCTGAGATGCAACAAGTTGAGTGTTCAAGATCCGGCATCAGCCAGATCGGTGCTTCTTCCCCTCCATCTTCTTCTTCTTCTTCTTCTTCTTCTTCTTCTTCTTCTTCTTCTTCTTCTTCTTCTCCAGCGTTTGTCCTCTTTTGAAGCGGAGTCCACTTTACTGGTTCATCGGCCCCACTAAGCCCAGGAAAGCCGAGATCAAGGCCCATTTTGTGTGCCCCATCAGGGCTAGGATTCATGAACGCATAACCAAGCAAAACCAGGCTAGCAAACCAACTTTTGCACTCTGGCATCTCCCAGCATTGCGCAGTCTATACGCCAACCAATGACGCTAACTTGCGTTGGTTTGCGTGGTTAACGTTTCATGAATCGCAGCCCAGTACGAAGAACGTAGCCGTACCATCGCACACGAGATTCGCGAAGTTTATCTGTTATATCACCTACGCCAAACGTTTTGCTGCCGTCCTGGCTGTAGAATCAATCAAATCGCGTTACTCCAGCCAACTAAGCGTAGCATTTTCATTCCCAATCGCGCCCAAGCTCGCATGTCGGATGACGGTACGATAGATTTTCAATCTTAGGCGATTNGCCCTCCCCCCTGCGTCCGCCACTGCCGAGCACCACTCTTTCCACGCGGAATTAATTCTATTACAGCTACGATTTCTTGGCAAAGGCTACCGTCGGATGATCTTGCTGATATGCAAGCAAAATGAATCAGTATGAAAGTAAAGATAGTAAATCTAAAACATGGAAAACTCTCTGTGAGGGATGATCACTTTACCTTTTTTCGAAGAAGAGATCGCCGTTGCAGTGCGCTTTCTCTTTCTTCTTTTTGTTGGCCTGCAAGAAAGGTCCGCTTAAAAGCAGTGTGTTACTGTATTATACATTAAGTTATTAGCAGACTGTGAATCTGCAACAGCCTCCAGTCCCGAAAAACGAGTTTGGAGGCTGTTGGAGATTCGCAATTTGCCAATAACTTAAACACGCAAACGAGGTGGTACACTGCCTTCAAACTATAAAACGTCTTCTACTCATGACCTTTCCTTCTTTGCTGGTACGAGATAATGCTACACTCTTATACATTAGCAAGTCTAAAATGGAAGTTTCCTCATTTTCTGATCATAGGAATTTATATCAGTAGTTGACAAGCGAGTTTAAACTACAAGAAACTGTGTCCCTCAGAGTTTCCCGAGTTCTAAGGTGCTGCCTACCAAAACTTGAATGCATCCCTCCTTTCCCACCCATCTGCCTGCGCCACATCCATCAAGTTAATTTGTGCGGGACAAATACGGAGGCGGGACCTTACTATACATCCAGGCTACTGACAGAAATTCGGAGCGTTCAACTTAGAAATCTTTCCTAACCAGTGTTGATGCACGTGGCACTTCGCGGTAAGAAGGATCATGACGGAAATCAGCCAAATTGTAAAAAAACAAGTAGTTTAGCGGAATAAATCATGTACCTCAAACACAATATCAGAAGGTTTTGGGTAATTGGCTGGCACCTCGCCCTCTGGTTGTGCCTGTTTTGTTTGTTGTTCCTAAATGGATCCGAAATTAAGAATACCGCCAGTAATACCGAATCCGAAACAATTTTTCAAAATGAGGTCAGCTCTCAGTTCAAACGAGCTGATAGTGACGACGAGGATCCTCGTCACGACCATTGGAAAACGAATCTACTAGAAGTTTTGCAACTGAAGGGATCTCCATACATCCAAGGAGACCAAGAAGACTTTCCCTGCTTGTCATAAAATCTTTTCACGTAATTCGTGAAGTAAAAATTCGTATTATTCTGACAAGCAATCTTCCACGTTGTCATGGGGTATGGAGCAACAGGGCTGCATGAACTCGGTTTAGTCAGAATTTTTTTTATATAAGCAAGTACTAAAGAAGGAATAATTCTACTATAACTATGACAATCTTCTTGTCTAACCTGTACTATTGCTCTAATTGTTACCTTGTTTTGCACAGGAGCGACCACTGGTGTCTTCGCATGTCCGCTCTCCTGGAAACTCATATGCACGTTCCACAAATGCAATTACTCATTATACATGTGAAGCACCTGAGGTGTGTTGGGATATTCCGTTGCGTGCAGCGAGCGAAATTGATAAAGCCGACGATTTCTCTCCTGAAAAAAATATTTACTACCAAGGCACCTACTAAGTACCTCCGTCCAAAATTGGATTCTTCAAAAATTGTATTCATTACTAAAGATCGCAAATAGATATCATGAATCTAGTTCAACATTGCAGTAATGACATATAATCCCCAGATTCGTTTGTCATTAGACGAGGCCGCTGTGCTGTAACAGGTGGCCCGAGAGCGCCAATCAGAATCGCTTAGCCACGCCCCTTTTCCCTCACTATGATACACACCCATCCCCTGACAGTAAGTAGTCTTCACGATTAATTGGCACATTACTCCTTATTAATTGGCACTTCATGTGTGCGTGTCTGTGCACAAAAATCAGGCCCGTCGCCAAAAACTAACAGCACCATCGTGTTCAGCCCATCGAGTTATGTGCGAAGAGGTAAATTTTGATTTTCACCTTTATTTACAGGTGTTTCGAGCCACTTTAGTCATGGTCAGACATGTTAAGTTCTCTCAACGGCCGATCGTTCTGTTTACCACAATTGGAACGAATGAGATAAGCCCAGACAGTATAAAAGGGAAGAGATGGGTGGGATGTCTTTACTCCGCAGAGAAGGAGCCAGAAGGGCGAGGAAGGCCACGGATCAGGGGCGAGCACTGCCGCGATAGGGCTGCGCCGGGGTCTGGGAGTGCAGATAACGCTACGCAAAGGGTTCACTCCTGTGGCGACAGGGCGACGGTTTCTGGAAGTCGAGAAATCATGGAGAAGGGTCCAATGTGGAGATAAGGGGGAGCTGGCATCCAAAAGTGGAGAAACGCCTGCAGATGAGTCCAACGGTGTGATAAGGGTGCGCCGGCGTCGAAAAGTGGGGAAACACCTGTGGACGGGTCCAACGGTGTGATAAAGGTACGCCGGCGTCCAAAAGGTGGAAAACGCCTGGAGACGGGTCCATCGGTGTGATAAGGGTGTGCCGGGGTCCAAAAGTGGGAAAACGCCTAAAGACGGGTTTAGCAGAGTGATAGGGGTGCGCCGGCGTTCAAAAGCGGTGTAACGCCCGGAAACGGGTCGAACAGTATCATATAAGGTGGAAGGACGTCTGCCGACTGTTTCACAGCTGTGGAAAGGTGCTTCGAAGCCAGAAAGCTCTAAGGTGCGAAAAACGGGGGTTTTATTAAATGTGGGATGGCCGGCATGGTGCGAGGGAGATGTCATAGGAAGAACGCGAGCGAAGCGAGCACAAAAAGAAGCCTGAGAGTCCGGCGTTAGCCGGACGATCAGGCTGGTATTATAATTAAAAGAAGAATTGGAGGATTTTTCTGGCAGGGTTCTCAAGTGGAAGTTCCTATAGATCTTCATGTAAGCCGATCCTCTCACATTTTATCACCGGCCCAGCATTCATTAATTTTATGAGCATCAGGATTTGTGCTCGATTGAGTTGCTTACAATTGTCAAACCGCTACGGTTTTTTTGCATGTTATCTCGAAAGGAAATAGGGTATGTATGTCTTCCCTCAGTAACTTTCTCTTAAACTTACGTAACATGCATTCCAGATCAATTTCCTGTAAACCAATTTCGTTCCCGCAACCTAAACCCACGTTCATATTCGAGTAACCGAACATTCGAATTTTTTATGAGGTATGGTAGCACAACATACTGTGAATGACTACAATTTTCAAATTGCAATACATCTACTCGTAACAAATCTTAGCAGTAACAGTCCACTGTTGCTTTCTCAGAAGAGCGCTTCTCTCTTTTTCATAGCATGACTGTATTCCACTCCTTGTACTTCGTTGTCAGAATCTGCTTCTTCGTTTTCGCGTACTGTGACCCGCGGCACCCCTAGCTCATCGCAAATCTGAAATGATATAAGGAATCACATTCACTCGGAACTAATAGTAATTGCTCTTCATATGAGCAACTGTTCATATGAGGAACTAGAAAAGAGGAGGTCAAGCTCAGAAAACAATGGACGAGTTTTTGAAGGTATACGTAGGACCTAATAATGTGTAATAAATAATGATTTAAAATATCAACATTTTACAAACAAATACTCTGAAAGAATGACGGGAAGAAGGTAATAAACCAAGAAATTGAAATGGAATTTTTATAGTCACTAGCGCCCCTACGGGACGCTAGGAAGTGGGGTGGGGCAGCCACTTGAATTTTGTGCAAAGTAATCACACTTTTGGAGACCTTCGAAAATTAGAAAACAAGCGAAAATCATTAACTGTGCCCAAACACAGAACGCCACCTATGAAATGCGTATACTATTCTGATACCCTCGCTAACGTACACGCACGTTTTGTAGATCTCGAGTGCAATGNCGGAGACGGGTCGAACAGTATCATATAAGGTGGAAGGACGTCTGCCGACTGTTTCACAGCTGTGGAAAGGTGCTTCAAAGCCAGGAAGCTCGCAGGTGCCAAAAACGGGAGTTTTGCTAAAAGTGGGATGGCCGGCATGGTGTGAGGGAGATGTCATAAGGAGACAACGCGAGCGAAGCGAGCACAAAAAGATGCCTGAGAGTCCAGCGTTAGCCGGACCATCGGGCTGGTGACTTATAATAACAGGCTTAGTCTGTCTGTAAATGTGTGTGTGGATGTGTGTCTCACTATCCGTGTGTCACGAAATTCTACGATTGTTCAGTGATGGTGATAGTGAGATCATATAAAAAAGGCTAGAGACCGGTGTGGTGTGGTGGAGTGGGATAGGAAGGAGATCAAGGAGAAGCTCGGGTGGTGCGCAACTGGTGGACGGATGGGGAACGATTGCTCTGGCGTCCAACAACGCCGCGAGACGGGTCCACCGCTGTGATAGGGGTGCGGCGTCGCACAAAGTGCGGGGACACCAGTCCATCGCTGTGATAAGGGTGCGCCGGGGCCCAAAGTGGAGGGAGACGGATCCATCGCTGTGATACGGGTGCGCCGGCGCCCAAATTAGGGGAGGAACGGATTTATCGCTGTGTCAAAAGTGGGCGGACGCGCAGAAGTGGGAAGACGCTTTGAGGTGGGTTCCACGGTTATAAAGGTGTCCTGGCTTTTAGAGGTGAGACGTGTCCAATACGACGCTAGGAGTGTGTCGGTATCCACTGCGGCTTTCTCTCTTACATGCTTTCCTTCTCCTCTACACATACTCGCTCATTATTCCCTTCCTCACTCTCTGTTCCCTTCGGGTCTAAATGAACTACCTGCTTCTTTCTCTTTACATACACCACTAGACCCTTATCACTTAGCTACCAAAACAGCCAGCTGAATATAAATAATTCTATATAAATAATAAAGTGACCACTTGCACAAAATCGATTACATCCAAATAATCATAGCCTCTTGGATATTGGTTACCAGGATTTCCTTTGTATTCACTATGAAGTATGCGAGCGAAGCGAGCACCTATAGAAGTCGGCGTTAGCCGGACGACAGACTGGTAACCAATAACGCTGAGCATCATTGCTTGCTTGGTTTTTTTTTTCAGGGAATCAACTCTGGAGGTTTTGTATCACCTTGATCACCTTGGCTCCCGTTGATCGTCGGGTGAACCGAGCGGGCGCCAGCAATCCTTCCATTTGTCCCTCTCACGCGCCAGGGTGGTCCAATGCGTTCTGTCCGTTCGAGAGACACGGAGAGTATCATATCGTTCTTTGAAGGACTTCGTGAAGAAGTCTGACCATCGGGTCGGTGGTCTTCTTGTCGTGCGCTTTACGTTCCACGGAGTCCAGTCGCTGACGGCTCTCGTCCAACGGTGGTCGTTTAGGCGCATCACGTGTCCGGCCCACCTAATCTTACTCAACTTGGCGTACACGGCAGCGTCCCTGATCCTCGACTCCTGGCGAAGGGTGGAACTCCGTATTCCCGCCCTCACTTGAGTAAGGCGGGCCAGTTCTAGCATCACCCTCTCGATGAAGCGTTCGATGACGCTGACGACCTTCTCATCCTGCTTACGTAACGGCCAGGTTTCCGAGGCGTAAGTCAAAGCAGGGAGAACCGTGGTGTTGAAGAGGTGGGCACGGAGCCTGATGTTCTTCGTCTTCTTCACTACGTCCTCGATGCTCTTATAGGCTCCCAAAGCCGCTAGCTTCCTCCTGCCCAGCTCTGGAGCGAGGTCGTTTATCATGTTGACTTCCCGACCTAGATACACATAGCTGGAGCATTCGGAGATAGTCGTTCCGTTGAGCGAGACTGGGGCATTCAGGACCCATCCGTTTCTCATGAACATCGTCTTCGTTAGATTCAGTTGGAGACCGATCTTTCCACACGCGTCGTCGAAGTCGGCCAGCATACGCTCCGCTTGACTGATGTTAGGTGTTATAAGGGCGATGTCATCAGCGAAGCGAAGATGGTGTAGCAGCCGGCCGTCAGCTCACACTCCCATATTGTCCCATTCTAACCTTCCTCGAGGGTGGCGGTGAATAGTTTCGGCGACACAGTGTCGTCTTGTCGAACCCCTCTTCTGACGTCGATGGTGATGTCGTCGTAGAATGGCGAGATTCTGGTAGTGAAGTTGCTATAGAGCTCGCGAAATAACCTAATGTATTGAGTCGGTACACCCTGGTTGCCCAGGGCTTCCAAGACTGCTTCTGTCTCAACAGTGTCGAAGGGTTCCTTCAAATCGATGAACGTGAGACAGAGAGGCATCTTGTACTCTCGTGATACTTCAATGAGCCTGATGACTGTGTGTATGTGGTCCATCGTACTGAATCGTGTCCGAAAACCTGCTTGCTCGCATGGCTGTCCTTCGTCTAGTGTTCTTCCAATCCTAATAAGGACTACTCGCGTGAAGAGTTTGTAGACTACGGACAGTAGGCAGATAGGGCGATAATTGCCGATACTGAATCGTTTCCGAGACCCTGCTTGCTCGCATGGCTGTCCTTCGTCTAGTGTTCTTCCAATCCTAATAAGGACTACTCGCGTGAAGAGTTTGTAGACTACAGACAGTAGGCAGATAGGGCGATAATTGCCGATGTCCTGCGTGCCTCCCTTCTTGTACAGCAGCGCAGTTTTTGTATACCACACTGTAAGTCGTCTCTGCTGTGCAAGATTGCTATCCTGATTGATCCTATTGTAAGTAGGTAAAGGGACACTTCCAGGGGCTTGTGCAGCGGAATTATCTATTTCTCCAAGTCTAGGGTTTTTCAAATTTTTCAAAACTTTCAAGATGTTCGCAACGAATTTTTTCGTGTGTTAGATTCAAGTTACAGTCTTTCTCAAAAAGAAAGACGTATTGCCGGTGCGGTTTCTTAGTGTCGCGGCTGTAGAATCGCGGCGGGACCTACTCGACCCTCTCACTTAGAGCATGCTTTCCGCATCCCTCGTTCAAGTCCCGCCACGACGGTGCAGTCGCGCAATTCGTTTACCTTTTTGAGAAGGACTGTACAGTAGCAAGAATTGCGTTAATCGCAAGAACTTTTTAAGAGAAAGGCTTGAAACCCCCAAAAATAGTACGTCTTACGTTTTGGATACAGTTACAGCCAGAGAGGACAATAATATCGCAGGAAACGTCAATCACGACTGCCACTCCCGCGGCCGCAACATTCACGCGGCGCGGTCGACCGCTATGGATGTTGGGTGTTGCATAAATAAATAGAATAAATAATAATAATAATAATAATAGAATAAATTTAGCTAAGTTCTATAATATGTTACCGTCGAAAACAAAAGGTGCCTCGAAGAAAATCTCCTATGCAATCCCAAGAACGACTCTTAGGCGTGAATGTTTCACATGCCGAGCAGGATCAGCTTATCTATCTCTAAAATATAGTCTTACCCCCACCACTCGGAAGTTTCTCTCGTTTAGGCGTTGGGTATGTAAAAAATTTTTGAGCTACCATTGAAGCGAGAGGATTGCTTGTCCAACTTTCAATGATACCAGCCTGATCGTCCGGCTGACGCCGGACTCTCAGGCTTCTTTTCTGCTTGCTTCGCTCGCATTGCTCCGATGTGGCATCTCTCTCACACCACACCGGCCATTTCTCATTGATCAAAACTCGCGTTTTCTGCACCTTCGAGCTTTCTGGCTCCGAGGCGCCTTTCCCACAGCTGTGCAAGGGAGGAGCGACGTCTTTCCTTGTGTAGGACAGTTGGACCCGTCTCAGTGCGTTCCCCGCTTTCAGATCAGACGCCGGCGCCCCTCACCCCACATTTGGACCCGTTCCTAGCCTTCCTTCCACTTTTGGACGCCGGCGCACCCTTATCACACCGTTGGATCTGTTTCTGAGCGTTTCCCCACTTTTAGATGCCGACGCCCCTTATCACACCGTTAGACCCGACTCCAGGCATATCCGCGCTTTTCGACGCCAACACACCCTTATCACACCGTTAGACCCGTTTCCAGGCATTCCCCCGCTTTTGGACGCCGGCGCACCCTTATCACACCGTTTGACCCGTCTCTGAGCGTTTCCCCACTTTTGGACGCCGGTACACCCTTATCACACCGTTGGATCTGTTTCTGAGCGTTTCCCCACTTTTGGACGCCGACGCACCCTTATCACACCGCTAGCCCCGACTCCAGGCATATCCCCGCTTTCTGACGCCAACACACCCTTATCACACTGTTAGACCCGTCTCCAAGCATTTCCCCGCTTTTCGACGCCGGCGTACCCTTATCACACTGCTGGACCCGACTCCAAACCCGTCTCACCACTTTTGGACGCCGGTGCCCTTTCGTCCTACAGTTGGACCCGTTTCTAGGTTTTTTTCTCCACTTTTGGATGCCGGTGCACCGTTGCCGCAATAGTGGACCCTTTGCATAGCGTTATCACCCCTTGTGGGCGCCGGCCCAACCCTGCAGCGTCCCCCCTCATCCGTGTCCTTCTTCGCCTTCCTGGCTCCTCCTCTTCGACATAATGAGATCCTACCCATCTCTTCCCTTTTATACTGGATGGGCTTATCTCATTCATTCCAACTGTGGTAAACACAACAGTCGGTCCTTAACATGTCTGAACATGACAAAAGTGGCCCAAAACACCTGTAAATCAAGGTAAAAATCAAAATTTACCACATTTTCGTACATAACTCGATGCGCTGAACACGATGGTGTAGGTATTTTTCGTTTTTGGTGGCTGGTTCTCGTGCACAGACACACACACACACATGAAGTGCCAATTAATAAGAAGTAAGATTGTTGATGAGTGTGTGTGCTTTACTCGATAAGAATATTGTCTTTTTCACGTCTACCTTGAGTAGCGTAATAAATTATTATTATTATTATTTTGTTTCCATCGACACAAAGAGTTCATAAGGCAGCTTAATCCCGTTACTTTATTCTTATCAGTTTTTGTTTACACGTCACTGTTTCTTCTTTGAGCAAATCCTGGCAAATGATGGAACTATGTGGGAAATCCAAAACAAGAGAAAAAAATGAGCAAGCTCGGTCTTACTAGTTGTTGCATAGAGCTTGACGAGCCTGAAGACTCCTCGATAGGAGGAAGCATAAACTCATTGATAACATCTTCCTCTTCTCCTGCAAATTTTCACTTATTTCCGTATAAACGTTTACAATGGCGCTTACTTTGTCTTCTCTTTCGCTCCTCTTCTTTCCTCCTTGATTCATGGACTTCGAAATAAACAGCAAAAAGAAGAAGAAGCAAAAGCATTAAAGTGGTTACTAGTGCTACTACAATGAGCAGATTTAACGGTGGTTCCCTGAAGTTTGAGTATCAGCGGTGATAATGAGAGGAAGAATACAGGGGATGCATGAGTTATTTATAGTGAATCCGCGCCGACGAGGCCGCCACAGCTATCGGGGATCCAGAGGCGGCGCGCTTGCCAGCACTACAGCCACGTTTGCCGGCACTCCACGTCACCATCTCAAATCTTCGCACCACGTTTCATCGTTATCTTCATGGTATCAGCCGATGATTTGGCTGTGACGTAGGCGACTTGGAAGCTAACAGCACGCACCGCCTCTGGACCCCCGACCGCTGTGGCGGCCGCGTCGGCGCGGATTCACTGTACAACGTCTGCTCAGTTATTTCTCTACCGGAAGTCCGCGCTTTGTCCCGCTTTTTCTCTGCTGAGTAAAGAGAGTTTTAGAGTATTATGCAGTCGCATCGAAGCAGTTGGGCTCAAGACGCACCTTCAAAAATTTGAGTTGTTGTGACAATTTTATTTGCAAAATCCACTAACTAATGAGGGAGGGCCTTACTGCTTGGATAGCTCTCAAAGTGTGTGAGACTTGGTTTTCTCATCCAAGCAAAATTTTGCAACAGCCTCGTTTTCAGCTCTTGTTAATGTCTCAAGAACGTATCCTGTATGTGTACCAGTCTGGCCGTCCGGCTGACGCCGGACTTCCAGACTTTTCTTTATGCTCGCTTCTTTATGCTCGCTTCATGACTTCATTTCGCGTCCCTCCTAGTAGAATTATGGTCATGCGAATTTTTGCTCCGTCCCCCCTAAATGCCCTTCCCCATAGAAAATGGGCTGATCAAAGAGAACTACTTGCGTCCCTCAGAGCAATTTTATCATTCTCTCGAATGATATAGCTAAATGTAACTATATGTAACCGATTCAACCTGGAATGAACACGGGAAATGGTTTACCATTCTTTGTTTGTTGTGAGTGATCAACTGATAACAATCAGCTTGGACATAAAAGAGGACGGTGTGGTGTGCTCAGACACAAATGAGGGTGGAACACGCAGGAGGGATGTGATGTGGGCAGAATGGCATGGGTGGTGTAATGGTCACTGCTGAGGTCGGGTATTTGGTACCTTCTCGCTGTATTTAGGCGCCAGAGGACAATTAGAACAAACATAGAACTGATTGAGAGCATTTTCTCGCTACTCTGCACCGGCTTGTCTCTTCTCCATCTGTCGACACTTTCGCAGGCGTTTACCCACTTTTGGGAGCCGGCGTACCCTTATCACAACGGCGAACCCGACTCCCCCCACTTTGGACGCCGGCGTACCCTTATCACAACGGTGGACCCGTCTCCCCCCACTTTGGACGCCGGCGTACCCTTATCACAACGGTGGACCCGTCTCCCCCCACTTTGGACGCCGGCGTACCCTTATCACAACGGTGGACCCGTCTCCCCCCACTTGGTACGCCGGCGTACCCTTATCACAACGGTGGACCCGTCTCCCCCCACTTTGGACGCCGGCGTACCCTTATCACAACGGTGGACCCGTCTCCCCCCACTTTGGGCGCCGGCGTACCCTTATCACAACGGTGGACCCGTCTCCCCCCAATTTGGGCGCCGGCGTACCCTTGTTACAACGGTGGACCCGTCTCTCCCCCAATTCGGGTGCTACCCTTATCACAACGGTGGACCCGTCTCCTCCCAATTTGGGCGCCGGCGCACCCTTATCACAACGGTGGACCCGTCTCCCCCCAATTTGGGAGCCGGCGTACCCTTGTCACAACGGTGGACCCGTCTCGCCCCCCAATTTGGGTGCCGGCGTACCCTTATCACAACGGTGGACCTGTCTCCTCCCACTTTGGGCGCCGGCGTACCCTTACCACAACGGTGGACCCGTCACAGTACTGGACTTGTCTCGCGGCGTTCTTGGCCGCCAGAGATAACTCTCTCCATCGGTAGACCCGTTGCACACCACCCGACCTTCTTCTTGATCTCCTTACTACCCCACTCCACCACACCACACCGGTATCCTACCCTTTTATATGATCTCACAATCACCATCACTGACCAATCAGGGAATTTCGTTTCACACTTACAGAGTTACGGACAGACACAGTAAGCGCTTTATTACAAGTCATGATATCCTGTCTTGCATGGATTCTGCGTAACCATCTCATAATTGTCATCCTGAATACGAGGCGATACTTTATCCCATTTAGAACCTGGGTCAAGACCTAGGTACTCCTCTGTTTTGCTAGGAAATTGCAGGGCGAATCAGTGCAATTGCTGGCACCTTTCGAAAAACTAGTTCCACTAAATACTGTTTTCCGATACTTCCTTGCTAGGTTGTTGCAAATGAAAAGCTAGGACAGTAGGTGTTTCTAGCATATTCTCGCTAAGTAGCTGCAAAATGGAAAGGTGGTAAATTTGTGGTATTTATCACTTTCTTGCTAAATATATATATGGAAATGAACCTCGGTAAAAACATGTGGTTGTTTCCACCGCTTTATTCCACAACATTTGTGGAATGGGAACCCTCGGTGTGAGCTTGACTACAATTATCAAGGTCTGCCCTTATGCACTGCTTCGTACTTTGGGCCCATGGCGTGCCTCGTAGCGACCTCGTCGCTCTGAAGAGAGTGAATAAAAATGAAGAGACAGAAATGTTACAGTGGGCGTCAATGGCGGTGACCCGTCTGCGGCCTCGAACAGAACGCGGTGCGGCCGCGCCGCTCGAGCGAGAATCCTCTCCGGGACATCAAATTATGGGGTTTTCTTGATAGTCAGTAGGTTTTCTTATTAGTTATCATCAAATATGACGAACAACTATCAAGAAAACCCAGATAAGCCACTGCGGCGACGATTCTAGCAGAGCGGTGCGGCCGCGCCGCTCGAGCGAGAATCCTCTCCGGGACATCAAATTATGGGGTTTTCTTGATAGTCAGTAGGTTTTCTTATTAGTTATCATCAAATATGACGAACAACTATCAAGAAAACCCAGATAAGCCACTGCGGCGACGATTCTAGCAGAGCGGTGCGGTCGCGCCGCGTGCTTTTCGAGGCTGCAGATGGGTCACCGCCATCGACGCCCACTATACATGTTCTCATATCTTACCACACAATTCGCATAGGATTGCGTAGTGGGCGCATGAGAACTTCTGGTGGTAAACAGTCGCAATGACAGCGTCGCTGTGAAGTATGCGGTCGGCCTAAGACGGGTTTAGGTGGCAAAGAATGATTTTGATAACTATCATTAAAAGCCAGTGGTGGACAGGCTCCAGCACCAGCTTGTCGGGGGTCGGAGCGAAAACGAAGCCCTCTTTGAAAGCCCATGATTTTAAGAAGCCCCCCTTAAATCTAATCGCAGTGGAAGTTACCACGAAATGTCCACGAACAAGGTTTCATCTTCAAAAACTCTCTGAAATCATGACAACGCCGACTAAAGCTGTAGTTACAGTCGTCGGAGTCCAATCCGATCGGAGGTACCTACCGATTCTCGTCGGAATCCAACGCGTCGGATTCCGACGAGCATCGGCATGCATAGTTTATTGTCCGATCAAGCTGGTGTCCGACGCACTAGAAATACAACAAAAGAAAGAAACCCTGAACATTGTCATGAATCACACCATTTATGCGCGAATAAGTATGAGCAATGCAAAACTAACCACGATAACGAGTAACGGCAACGAAAACAGTCACTAGACTATAAGGAAACCCTAGAAGTTGACGGAAACAAGTAGACGACGGCAAATGAAGAACAAGTCGATGTCAAAGGACTGTGTTAGCGAACTTAGCGATGGAGCGCGGCAGAAACACAGTTGTGGAAGATCGACGAAGATGATAAGCACTGATAGTACGAGCCCACGAGTGGCACTTCGTGAGGTATTGGATAGCAAATGGAACATAGGACAGGTGCATGAAAAATGGATGGAAACTTATGCGTTCTGTAGAAGAATTATGCTCACGACAGGCTGAGCTAAGACTTAGCTTCTCCTTGACAAGCTGGCCCCTTTACCGAGCATACAATTTCTTAGCTCACAAAAGTTTAGCCTCATTTTCCAAATACTTATTGTGGGTACGTGAGCGCTTCTTGACCCCAAATTTTGTGTGTCAATCCGTGAAGTCTTGACTTAGCTAGGGCCTTGCAGCTCAACATCATGCACTAAACAGCAAGCGCGCCTCTCCCACTGCTCCTCCATGATTCTGCGCCTGCAGCGTTTCCGCCTCGCACCCCGTACGAAGCCCCCTTTGCTTTTTGCTCCTCTTACGAAGCCCAGCTTGCCCGATGACAAGCCGCGCTGGGGCCCTGTGGTGGACGCTGAAAGTAGGCGGGAGGGCAGGGGCGTGGGAAAGAGTTGGGGTCTCCCCCTTTTAGGGACCCGGAAAGGAATTAGAATTGCAAGAAATGTTAATTATAGCGTTAACTAGTACGTTTGAGCTAGTTAGCGATTTGTTTTCGGGACCTCCTTGTTTGCAACATACTCTAGTGGCTGTGAGATCAATTTCATTCAGTTTCTTCACAGCGACGTTGTCACAGCCCTCATGAAGCACCGATCCTTTCTCACATGCATCCGAGAATTCCGTTGCGGAATTCTTGACAACGCATCCCTTCAGAATACATAGTTCCGAGTGGATTCAATACACGAATATGTGCCACTGTTCTCGGGAGCTCATTTCTGTACAAATCCCGAGAAGGGCTTTCGGCGCGAAAAACTACGTTTATGACACTTTATGGAACATTTAACTTTAACAGACTAGTAAATGTGATTAGTAGAGACGATTTGCGATATGAACGGAAGCTGGTCAGCGCTTTGGCTCAGAGCGTGGATGCTAATCTTCTTCGTATATAATGACCGGATCGGCGCAGTGGATAAGAAGACCCCTCCATGGTCTAATTCCAACCAGGAGGGTAGATCCAGATCTCACGAGCTGCAACACAAAGAAATCTCAAGAGGGATAGTAAAAAGGAACCTGAACGCATTCAATGCTGGAATGTTGGAAAGAGCTCTAACCAAAACTGTCGCACTAGGATTTATTTTCTGCTGTGTCGAAGGTGATTAGACAGCAATACACCCCGCTCTTGGATGATCATTAACAGGTGGCATTTACCCCGAAGGTGTATGTAGACGATACGTGACGGTTCAACCAGTGAATGTTTTCTGACCTCTTACAATAAACCTGAGAGCACTTACGGCGGTGGAACGTCCACGTAGAGAAAGATACTTCGATTTAAATCAACGGTTGTTTCTTCTAGACCTGGAAATGGTGTTCACCTTCCATCATACAAGAAATGAAAATCCATATCTATGGGCTTCTGCTAATAGGGCAATTTATACTACTCAGACGCACGCATACATTTGCGAAAGATTTTCCCTAAAGAGCGGTCAACACGGCATGAAGTTCTCACTGAAAAGAATGCGCGGCCGTCGCAAGGCCGTAAACGTATGCATCTGAGCTGCGGCTCCGATGCGAGTGGCCCTATTCTTCATCATATAGACGCACGCACGTCATTCGCACGAATACAGTATAAATTGCTCTAATATCACAACGAATATAGTCATCTGCACGCATCACTGACGCGAGCAGATGCAAGGGCGGGAGCGTAGTGGTGTAGACCTGGTATAGTTCCATCATTAGTGAAGGCAACTGTTTTCGGCCGTGGATAGCTCCATACACTAGTGAAATGAACCTCGTACCAGCCTGACCGCCCGGCTAAAGCTGGACTCTCAGGCTTCTCAGACATTCGCTCGGGAGTCCCGCCTGACAACATAATGACTCCCTCTTGAGAGTGAGCGGGAGTCATCGAAAGCAGCTAGATTTTCTCCCGCAACGTCCTTATTTTTCCCGCAAGCTGCGGCGGGAGACCGGATTTTGTCGCAAAAAATGATATCAGTATCATAATGCGGAAGACCGGATTTTGTCCCGAAGCTGAAAAATGAAAGAAAACAAAAATGCACGGTGAAATCCGCATATGCGATCCGAGAGCCGACTCCGGCCGCTACTAGCAGATTTCGCATCCGCGTCACGGGCGAGCGCGACCGCCTCCCACGCATCTCGCCTGGTCTTCACACTGGCCCACGGTCTCAGACATTCGCTCGGGAGTCCCGCACTACAAAATGATGACTCCCGCTCGAGCGTGAGCGGGAGTCATCAAAAACTTTGAGTTTTTGTCCCGCAACATCCCGATTTTGTCCCGCAAGCTCCGGCGGGAGACCGGATTTTGTCCCGAAACTGAAAAACGAAAGAAAACAAAAATGCACGGTGACCGCAACGCGTACGCGGTCCGTGGGCCAACGCCGGCCGCTACTAGCGAATTCCGCATCCGCGTCACGGCCGTGCGCGACGGCCTCCCACGCATCTCGCCTGGTCTTCACACTGGGCCACGGTCTTAAAGGCAGCACCCACGGAAATTTTGCCTTCACTGATTTCACCGAATTCCTAGGTTTAGCACTACACTGAAGACACACGCAGTGATCAACTTTGACAAATCCGACTAGAAAGACGGTTCTCGTCGCCACCACTTCAGCCCGTTTGCAGAAGATGGCCGAGTTGCCCGGGCTTAAACCGGAGTGAGATGGGAATGAAAGCAAGTTTATCATAGTGGAAGAAAGTGATTGTAAACAAAGACACCCATTCATATCATACCATAACTCATCCTAATTGATCGCCAGCACAAACTTAATCTCTCTTTATCTTGAGAATGCTGATGCCTACGACGATGCAACTTTCGTAGAATTGTTGGCACTATTGCTAAGTACTCAGAACAATCCAAATCTCGGATATGAAAATTTCCGTGGGTGCTGCCTTTAGCCGGGCCTCAGCAGGCCAGACGAGTCCCGTAGGACTCCTCTCCGCCGAAGCGGAGAGTAGACTGAAGCCTACCTGCGGAGTGAGGCCCTTATATACCCCTCATTTGATAAGGGTTACCACGTGGCAATAACAATCCCGCACCATTCTCGGGTTAATCCCGCAACAAAACCAAAATGATGTCTCCCGCCGGAACTCCTGATTTTGTCCCGGAAGTAATAAGAAAGCTTTTTGTCAGGCGGGACTCCCGAGCGAATGTCTGAGGTATTAACCGGGCCCCAGCAGGCCAGACAAGTCCCGTAGGACTCCTCTTGGCCGAAGCGGAGAGTAGATTGAAGCCTACTCAGAACCTCTGCAACAACTATTTAACCAGCTTTCGAAATACTAGTTTCAGATCGCATCAGAAACTAGTTTTTCAAAAGCTGGTAAAATACTAGTTTTCGTCACTTCCTTGCAAAATAGTTGCAAATGAAAAGCTGGAGGAATAGCTGTTTTTAGCACATCCTTGCTAAATAGTTGCAAAATGGAAAGTTATCAAAATAGTTGTTTTCGAGGTGATCTGTTCAAACAAGAAAGCTCTATATAATTACATTCATTCAAGAATGTCTTCTTTATTGAATCAATTTAAAAAAACAAGACCAGACTGTGTGGCACAATGTAACTACAAAATTGGGATTATCTTGCACCAAAACGAAATGGAAGCGCTTCTGAATGTCCACAATACTTTGCGATTAGTGCGATCTTCGACCACCAATCACATCTGCTCCCTAGATTTTTTTGTCTCTATCACTCATTTGAGCATAGTAGAATTCCCGAAGTACTGGAAATTCGAAGTTAGATCGCCCGTACGTTACGCTGCCATATAAGAAATTTCAATTCAAAGTGGGCTCAAAATATTCGTGTATTTCCCATTAGATCACGTTATTTGGAAGTTCCAAAATGTCTAATTAGAAGTCGAGCTTCTTGAAAATATTCTTATTCAACCATTGTACAGCCACTGATATCCAGCTTGGCTTCGAGCATCAATTCAAAAGCAAAAAGTCGTGGAGACTTAATATGAAACCTTACTTTGGTTCGATTGAGTAGCTGTTCTGGATATCTTCTTTCGTCGATGAAACTTTAGCAAGCACGCTGTCATCAACTTCAGTTATCAAATGGTTCGGGAAATTTCAGAAAATCGAAACATAACTTTCAATACTCACATCTCACGCTGCTGTTGTCATTGAATGGACCGCCTCTCATTGCATGTGACTGCTAAAGTGCCCCAGCACAGGCAAAGTGCTCTTTCATTTTGGATGATAACCGGGGAGTAGCAGCGCAAAGCTGGTAAAATAGTTGTTTTGACCTTGTAGTAAAATATTTGCAAAATGAAAAGGTTGTCGGCAACTATTTTTCCAGACTGGTGATGACGTCATCCTAGTTTGCAAGCTTTTTTCAGCAAAAGCTTGCAAAATAGTATACTTAAGCTTGTTTGCAAGTTGTTTTTGAAAAATCCTTGTTTGCAACTCGCTCCAGGGGTTCTGAGTACCTACAAAAGGAGGCCCTTGTATATCCCTCATTTGATAAAGGTTACCACGTGGCAATAACAAACCCGCACCATTCTCCGCTTAATCCCGCAACAAAATCAAAATGATGTCTCCTGCCAATAAATAAGAGGTAAAATTATCTTTCCTCTCGTTAATTGTCAATTCATTTGTGCGTGAAAATGTGGTAAAATTTGATTCTCACCTTGGTTTGCAGGCGTTTCGGGGTACTTTTGTCATGTTCAAACATGCTAAGTCCTTTCAATACCCTAAATTTTTTACACCCCAGGAATGAATGATATTGGCTTGTGATTACAAGACCGTATAACAGGGAAGGGGTGGGTACGATGTCTTTAGAAGAAACAGAATAAGCCAGGAGGACGGAGGGTGGTACGGATGAAGGTGGCGCCGGCGCGGGCTTTGGGGAAGTGACAGCAGACGGGCTACTGCTATGGAAGCGATGCGCTGGCGCCCAGTAGTGGGAGGCGCCCCTGGACGGATCCACAACTGTGGGAGTGGTGGGCCGGCACTCAGTGGTGGGGATGTTGTCGTTGAACGGGTCTACAAGCGCGTTAGTGGTGCACCAGCGCTCAGTAGTGAGGAAGATGTCGCTGTTTAGGGGATGTATACACGATTGGGAAAGGAGCGGAGCGAGTTTGAAAAAAGCCTGGGAGTCCGGCTTTTTCTGGTCAGGCTGGTATTATGACAATCGAGTCATAATAACCGCGTGAAACTCACCGACAACTTTCGAAATTCTCTGATCCATCCGAACACAAAGATCAAACCAGTTCATAAGGATGAATGTCAAAATGGATTGCACGACCACACCACTCTGAACGAGTCATGGACTAGCGTATAAACAAATAGCACAAGAATATCTTTAGACATTCTTAGGCCCCCGTGGGGTTCGACCATAGCACAAAAAATTTAGCGCACCCCACTGCCATGGAAGAGGCGACGTGCTGCTGGTGCCGCACGTGCTCTGTTCCTCCCCTCGAATACTAATTTCTACAGCCAGAAGTGCTCTGTTCCCTCGCGTATCTGTTACCACTGATTCACTCCTGGGGTTCGACCCCAGCACAAGAAGTTTTTATCATCATGCCCTCTATTTTTGAAGCCAGTATGAGGGAACGGAGTAACGCGATCAAACTTTCTGTTGGAAAAAAATTAGTAAAGCAGATTCATAAAAAAAATAGTGCTACCGGCGATGCGCGGCGAAGCTGCTCCTCTTGTGGATGACACTGATTTTCTTAGAGTTCAGCTAATCCAGAGGTAAAGTGGCACACGTTTCGGAAACAAAACGCCGCGAAGCGGCTCTCTTGCTCGGGGTTCTTTTAGTGTTCAGCTAACCTAAAGGTAAACTGACACACACGTCCGAGACAGGGCGCTGCAAAGCGGCGCTCTTGCTTGGTGTCAAATATGTATTGATATAGTACAACAACAAAATGTCTTAGTATGGTGCGGTCGTGAAGCCTCATTGGATGTTATAGAGCTTCATTTTCAACGATTTTATTCAGTATGCTTTTGGCGCTTAGAACCTTCCTCAGACCTTAACACAATAAACTAAAATACTTCCAAACATAACAGCCCTTTACATGTGAAATGAACCGATCACTGTGGTGAGAGGGCGAAAAGTGGTAATACAGTACATATCGTGACAAACATGTTGGACAATCATAAGTACAGTAAACAGCTATGACACCCAGTCAGGTGAAGCGGTTATTGTCAAGCGATAAGTTTTAGTTCCTCAGCCAGCTCATCCCTACTATCCATCTCTGGGTTGTGTCGCTTTATTTCTCGGGCTTCCATGATCTTCCTTTCGAGTGATGCTCAAGATGACGGTGCAACACTGGGATTTTAAGCAGCAGAGGAGATTCTCGAGTGTGCACCGCTGTGTAGCGTTTTGAGAAGCTATTAGTGGGGTGTGATTTGGGGGGGGGGGGCGAACGCTCGACGATGTCCACCTAGTCTTTCCTTCAGTGGCCGTTCAGCCTCTCCTGTATATCGCTGTCCGCATTTACCACAAGTGATCGTGTACACCGTTCCGCGGAGGGGGCAGTTCTTTTGATCACTGCAATAGCACCAGTCNGTGGGGTGTGATTTGGGGGGGGGGGGGCGAACGCTCGACGATGTCCACCTAGTCTTTCCTTCAGTGGCCGTTCAGCCTCTCCTGTATATCGCTGTCCGCATTTACCACAAGTGATCGTGTACACCGTTCCGCGGAGGGGGCAGTTCTTTTGATCACTGCAATAGCACCAGTCCTTAGCGTCGTATCGTATATCCGAGATAACGTCAGGCGTGCTCTGAGAGTCGGGGGAGGTCGGAGTCTCAATCGCACTGAGGGACCGCATATCTCCACGACAGTGTTGACTTGTTTCGAGGTGTATTCATGGAGGTACGGCAGCACCAGTGCGATTCCGTCAGGAGCCGAAAAAGGTCTCGATGTATTCATACTTCCACTGTCGTATTCATTCTCAGAAAGAATATGCTGGATTTCTTCTTCACTTTCTCTGTCATTTGCTGTAATTTGCTCGCTCACACACATATGTACAGTGGGCGTCAATAACGGTGACCCGTCTGCGGCCTCGAAAAGAACGCGGCGCGACCGCGTCGCTCGAACGAGAATCCTCTCTGGGACATCAAACCATGGGGTTTTCTTGAAAGTCAGTTAGTTTTCTTATTAATTATTATTAAATATAATGAACAACTATCAAGAAAACGCAGACAAGCCACTGCAGCGACGGTTCTAGCGTGAGCGGCGCGGTCGCGCCGCGTCCTGTTCGAGGCCGCAGACGGGTCACCGCCATTGACGCCTACTGTACATTCACCTTCATGTGGGTCGGACGAACACTTCGTGAATGCAGCATAATATCCTTCACTTTCGCTGTGCTCCGAAATAGTATTGGTGTTTAGCACCGTCATCATTGCTTGATTCCTTATGCGATATTTATAGTAAGCTCTTATTTGATACTCATAATAAGCAGGTAGCTACTTTTAAGTATCAAAAATTGAATGACAAAATGTATGAGAATGTCCTGCTGGTGTGCTATCTTCCGAGCGAATCATGATCGTCATCAAAAAACCTGTTTTCCATTACAATCAAAAAATCCACTCCCTATATTGTTTTGACTGCTGCCTCATGGACTTGTGTTTACACTGTCGGTGAGGCGAAAACACGAATGGACTCACAATGTTCTTGGTTATCACCTCTGACGCTACCTTAAATATAGAATGAGCGTTCATCAAGCTTTACGATAACTAGTGCGATATCTGCAGGTGAGTTGTCCTGAAGAGCGCGCGGCGAGACTTCACTGGTTCGAAGTTACGTAAGAAGTTGTGTTATGTTGACTATATAGTGCTTTTTATTTAGACGCACCATAGCATGGCGGTCGCTGTGTTGCGTTCATCCGCGAGAGTCGCAATGTGAAGTCGATGGGACAAACTAGAGCTGCGCCTTTCACCCGACGCGACGCGATCATCTCCAAGAAGTTGGTGGAATTGGCCGTTGCTTCCGTGATTTTCTCGCTCTTTCTGCCTAGAACCTAAGGTATCGGACGACTGTTCATAAGAATACATAATATGTGGTTGGTGCTTACGATGTAATTGTAAGCACTATGTGATTTTGTGTGAATAAGCAAGAGTCTGCAACTGGTTGCCTCACCGAGCGGTCGGTTCCTGTCCCCGTTCTCACCGATCACGCCTACTCCTCCTCC
>JARK01001365.1:244472-259236 GCA_000688135.1 Ancylostoma ceylanicum | reverse complement strand
GAAAAACGAGCTGTACAGCCTGAAAGCACAATCCTTCTACTATTCAGAACCGAGAAAAAATCGGCACCTCATCCGGCTTGCCTTCCTGCTATTCGCGTTCATCTACAACCATGCCTCTGAGCAAGGCAAAATTTTTGCTAAAAATTTTTGCTTAAATGTACTGCCAGTCCTGTCCAGTCCTGCGAGCCGATAGAATGCCATTCTATGGATCTAACCCAACTGTGTTTTACCTCACAGTTTCAGGTCTCCAGGCTTTAAGGGGAAAGATTCAGCACAGGAATTACGGAGATGAGGTTTCGTCGATAAAACTGGCCTTTTTCACTGTTTTTATCGACGCAGTTGAATCGCGGTGGAAGCAGCTGCTGAAAAACGAGTTGCACAGCCTGAAAGCGCAAGCTGTTTTTATCGACGGAGTTGAATCGCGGTGGAAGCAGCTGCGGAAAAACGAGCTGTACAGCCTGAAAGCGCAAACCTTTGACTATTAAAAACCTGAAAAAAGGCACCTCAACCAGCCAGGTCCTCTGATATCCACTTATTATAGCAGCAAAGGTAGTAGCCACCGCGTACATGTCAAGGGTTCGATCCCCTCACAGTCGAGAATTTTTGGAAAACGTTGAAATGTACGCGGTGGCCAAAAAACGTGCATTAACTATGCAATGTTGCTTACGGAACTAATGAGGCTGAGAACACATCAAGAAAAAACATCTATATACATCACCTACCTACATGGTGAAGGGTTCGATCCCTACCGAGGCTAAAATTTTTGCTGAGGGTTAAAGCGTGTGCGGTGCGCGAATTTCAGTCTGAAAGCGTCCGTACAGAGTTTCCAAACGAAATACCTTCGTATTCGTCTCGAAAAACAACCATACACATCATCGACATGGTCAAGGGTTCGATCACCTCCAAGGCTAGAATTTTTGCATGGCGTAAAATGACACGCGCTTGCAGTAGATTCGAGAAGATCGACCATAAAGCACGAAATAACTGTTTATAGGGGTGGAGGACCGGGTAGGACTTTCAGTACGGACGTGCGAAAATTTCAGCCAAAAATTTACACTCGTTTAGAGGCATGGTTGTAGTCGGACACGAATATCAGAGGACCTGGCCCGTTGAGGTCCCAATTTTTTTCAGGTTTTTAATAGTAGAAGGTTTGCGCTTTCAGGCTGTACAGCTCGTTTTTCCGCAGCTGCTTCCACCGCGATTCAACTCCGTCGATAAAAACCCGATAAAAAGGCCATTTTTATCGACGAAACCTCATCTCCGTAATTCCTGTGCTGAATCTTTCCTCTTGAAGCTGGAGACCTGAAACTTGGGGGTAAAGCACTAATGGGTATGGTCCATAAAATGACTTTTTACCGGCCTGCAGGACTGGGTAGGTCTTTCAGTACGGACGTGCGGAAATTCCAGCCTAAATTTTGACTTGCTCACCCATAGAATGACTTTTTATCGGTTGTGCAGTTGTGTGTCTTCACAAAAGCGGGACACTGCCGACCGATTGCCGGGAAGGAAATTTGTGTGCAAAGGGGGGGGGGTCGTATTTTTGGTGCCTCAAAGGGGGGGGTCGTATGGGGGTCGACTTTTTACCATCATCACGCTTGACCCTGGATGGGAAACTCCCAGCTTTACAGCAAGGCTGCTTCGGCTCTCTTAGCATAGTCGTTGTAAACACATTATATCCAGGAACTAACTAATGTGAGCAATTTATAAATTTACTCTGAATGCGCACGACGGGTACAACTACATGGTCGAAGAAAAGGAGTCTTGTTGGATAGATCTCAGAAGGCAAATCTTATCATTCTTTCCAGATCCGAGTATATCCAGAACCGACTGTACCCCAGTGGCATGGTAATCCTCCAGTCGCAGAGCAAGCTAAGCAGAACATCTCCATAGGAGTGGGATCAATTCGTTTACATTTTTCTGAACTTTCCCTGAAAGCTCAGATTGCTTAATTGTTTAACATCGCAGAGTTCGGAGAATCCACTTCCACCCCAGTCAAATCGTTATGATAAAGCTCAAAGCGACACTCGTAGGAACGAGGATGAAACGGAATTTGAGGTAATTTTTCAAACAGTTCTTTATCTAAATTATCATTGCATGCTAGCTGGGGAAAAATTCCCCTAGGCGAGGAGTTCCCCATCCGTTTGGACTAAGGAAACTGTAACATGAGGAGACATCTTCAATGAAAAGAAGAAATGGATAAAAGCAAGGCAACAGGACCATTTCGATATGTTGCGTCTTTTCACTTCTAAATTTCAAACTGTGCAATCAGTCTGTATATTTGTGTTGTTCGAATTTCAGCAATCCTGCTAATACCATTTACACCATGTCCCGGTCCTGATAGTTGGTGATCTAAGCAATAGAAAATTTGTTAACTAGTATACTAATATGCTCTTCGATTTCTTACAATAATGAGCTTGAATTCTTTGTTACACTCCGGCTAAGCTCATGAAAAACATGGATCTGGGACATCCCGGTCAGTCATTCAAAACAGAAACTTGTAGAAAAGGAGTGGATAATACTATCTGCCTATCACAGATTTTGGGAAAACACAAAGAGTGATGCGAAATGTGAGAGATTACATATTACGGTGTATTATGTAATGTATGTATTACGGTGTATGTATGTATTAGAGATTACAGATTACGGTGCGCCATAAGTTCTTGCACACCGTACTTAGTAACACCACAGCTGTTGCATTCAACGTAATGGCATGACCTCTACAGCGAAAATGAGTCAACTCAATACCAACCCAAATCACCTATCAGAACAGGAATATGTCGCCAGTGCTTCCGTAGTAACTCAAACTTGAGAGAAAAGTGAGCACCTCGCGGCACGATTTGGCGCGCGGTGACACTGTCTCCTCGAACGGAAGGCACTACTCAGAGCAAATCAAATCGTTTCTCACCAAAACTCTGGAGTTGACGGAGGAGACATCGGGGAATTCAACGGGTGTACTGGGATCCCATCTTCCCTTCCTTTCAGAAATTTCAGAAAATTTCTAACAAGGGAAGGATACCAGATGTCTGTGGATTTTCAGTGTGAATCGCGTGCCACCATATGGAATCGGGGACGCTGATTCTAAATCTGTTGTTTTCTGGTGCTCTAAAGCAAAACCAAAGAAGTTATGAACAGTTCTCCGTTGCGCCCCATATCATCCGAACAAACGCTTCTCGGACGATAGCGACCGCACGCGGGGGTGTAGTGATAAGTAGCTCACTCCATATGATAAGATTTATTGACAACAAGGAAGAAGTTATGGGAGTTTTTCTGCGCCGTGCTTACATCATTTTGAGCCACCGCCATGCATGTTGGCACCAGTGGTGTAGTGGTAAGTCTCTCGCTTTCGAGGGGGATCGATCCTGGCTCAATCCTCGCCATCGGCAAAGGATTTGCATTTTCTCGACATGTTCACTATTTGCTCAAACCGCTATTTTATCATACTATTTCAAGATTCTCCACATGTATTTGCACCTTTGCCGCGGTTGGCATCGTTCTGAATTGTATTCTTGGCTTTGCGTTTTTGACGCAACATGGATCACAATCACGCCCACAACCTTTATGAACATTTGAGGTAAGCTCCTACGAAATGCATAAAACAAAGAAGTTGTTCACAATGAGAGCAGCGAAAAAAAACAAAAGTTCACCACATCCTGCACAATCGCAACACCCAATTGAATTGAAGGAGTTTGGTCCTTGTGATACAACTCGCACACCATCGAGGAAAGAACAGAAAATAATCGACAGTTTCCCATGCATCTTACGCGAGGCGTGCTATGACAATCTCGCCATTGAATGTGAAGAAGATGCATGCGTAGAAGAAGATGATACCGACCCAATGTGGACGGGAGAAGACGAAGAATCGTTGGTAATTAGGTCTAAAGGGCCAGCTCGGTTTGGTAATGTGGAAGTGACAGAAGAAAAGGTGTGTTTTTCTTTAATCTGTATCCAGGTCGGTAAATTAAATTCGAACTATACAGATGAAAGAAATATTGCGTCAAAAACGCAAAGCCAAGAATACAATTCAGAACGATGCCAACCGCGGCAAAGGTGCAAATACATGTGGAGAATCTTGAAATAGTATGATAAAATAGCGGTTTGAGCAAATAGTGAACATGTCGAGAAAATGCAAATCCTTTGCCGATGGCGAGGATTGAACCAGGATCGATCCCCCTCGAAAGCGAGAGACTTACCACTACATCACTGGTGCCAACATGGTTGGCGGTGGCTCAAAATGATGTAAGCACGGCGCAGAAAAACTCCCATAACTTCTTCCTTGTTGTCAATAAATCTTATCATATGGAGTGAGCTACTTATCACTACACCCCCGCGTGCGGTCGCTATCGTCCGAGAAGCGTTTGTTCGGATGATATGGGGCGCAACGGAGAACTGTTCATAACTTCTTTGGTTTTGCTTTAGAGCACCAGAGGACAACAGATTTAGAATCAGCGTCCCCGATTCCATATGGTGGCATGCGATTCACACTGAAAATCCACAGACATCTGGTATCCTTCCCTTGTAAGAAAATAGCGTGTATGAGCAATTTTTTTCAGTTTTTTATGAACCACAACATCAAAATTACTCTGGATTTCACTCGCAGAGTATTTTTTGGAGAGAGGACACCATGCTGCTTCCAAATCAAGTTGAACAGCTCAAAGTTGGCGGTTCTGTAAAGCTTAGAATCTGCTCTGTTCCTTGTGCGCCTCCTGGAATGTTGCACGACCGAAATCCCATGCTCAGAACGAACTCCTCTTTAAAGCCAATCCGATTCTGATGGACAGCCGTACTCAACTATGTTTTAGAGCAAATCAAGTGATATATCATACATAAGTTTGGACTCGTAGCATAAGGTTGAGGTAAAGCTTCGAGGGGTTTTATACCAGATACACCAGCGCGCCACGAGGTGCTCTCTACTCTCTCAACTTTGAGTTATTACAAGACCAAATAAAGACGTATCCCTGATAGGTGTTTTGAGTTGCTATTGAGTTGGCTCAGTACTGCCCTAGAGGTCATGCCATTATGTTGAATCCAGCGGCTGTGGCACACTAAATATTGTGTGCAAGAACTTATGGCGCACCCTGTACACAGTGATTCTTGGGAAAATTCATAATCATATTCATGCTCATCATAGCCAAAAGCGTAATGCTACTCAAAAATTTCCGCGACCAAGATTTCTTTGGGTGCTGCCTATAGGGAAGGATAGCCAAGTTGAGCGGGTATAGTAATGTAGAACAAGTTGAAATGACTACAAAAGGCTTGGTCGTAGAGTAGGCAAATCGGTACATATTTCAGAAGTAATAGCAAAAGCAAGCGAGGAGCTTGGAAAGTATCCAAAAATAATACCTAATACCCATCACTAGTGAGCTCAAACTAACTTCATCTGGTCACATTTGTTAACCGCGAAATTGAGCATGCACAGCAGCGCGACCGCGCCACCACCTGGGAACCCTGTCTCGCGTTGTCAAAGGCGTAAAATCTCCAAAAACGGTGAAAAACCGTCAAAAATCAGTAATTAGTCATCGCGTCAGCGCGAGGTAGCGTCTCCAACGTGCGGTGCCGTCGCGCCGTTGTACAGGAGCATTCCTGCAAAGACGTTAGCTCCATTGATGCTCACAGTGGGCAAACACGGGAGCAAAATAATTATTCTCTCTGACCTGAACTGGCTGTCCAGTTAACAAAACACCACTCCATGTAGCGCTACAAGAATGTGCGAAGTCTTACATTCATTACAGTCGTGTATTATGAAAAATTATAGAAGGGTTATGAGTTTTAGTCACGAGACCCAAAGGTTGAAGTATTCGATGATGGTGATGTCAATATTGAGTATTATTCCAATAGATGAGATGATGGTATTGAGGTTAGTTGCGTTGTTTTTTTCTGCTTCCTCGAATAATTCACAACAATTTTGTGTGGTTTTCAATCATTAATGAAACTTTCATACTTTCAGAGCAACGTCCGGTCTTGGAAATTATCTTCTTCAAAGGTTTAATTACTTCCACATTAAAATATGTTCTACAAAGGTTTAACAATCTTGTGCTTTCATAATAAACACTTGTTCCTTTGAGTTGAAGCACGAAACTTCGTACATTCCTTGGTAATTTCAACTGCACCTTTTAGTGGTTAAGAGGTTCGCATGATTTTCATGACTGACTGACTTGCATGATAGGCTTCCATTTTTTCACCGGCATGTGCACATGTTCAATGGATGCTTTTTGTTTACTTCATCTATTTATTTATTCACTCATTTATATATTTGTTTATCCGCAGACGTGAGCCCTGTCCACATGGAGACGGTACCGTTTTGGGTTGAGACAGATTACTCCAAACCAGTATCGTTACATTCTCAGACATTTGCGCGTTTGAACCACAGGCGAACCCGCCTGATTTTAGTCGATACAGGCTTATAGCAGGTAGCCGCGAGTGGACCAACACTTGTTGCTGAGAGTGCGAGTGGTTGAGCTACCGGTCGATTTGATCAGTAAATATGTGTGAAGAAATCAACTGTTGCGCTGTTGCATAATCATGACTTATAATAACTGGCTTAGTATGTCGCGTGTTTGTGTTTGTGTGTGTGTGTGTGTGTGTGTGTGTGTGTGTGTGTGTGTGTGTGTGTGTGTGTGTGTGTGTGTGTGTGTGTGTGTGTGTGTGTGTGTGTGTGTGTGTGTGTGTGTGTGTGTGTGTGTGTGTGTGTGTGTGTGTGTGTGTGTGTGTGTGTGTGTGTGTGTGTGTGTGTGTGTGTGTGTGTGTGTGTGTGTGTGTGTGTGTGTGTGTGTGTGTGTGTGTGTGTGTGTGTGTGTGTGTGTGTGTGTGTGTGTGTGTGTGTGTGTGTGTGTGTGTGTGTGTGTGTGTGTGTGTGTGTGTGTGTGTGTGTGTGTGTGTGTGTGTGTGTGTGTGTGTGTGTGTGTGTGTGTGTGTGTGTGTGTGTGTGTGTGTGTGTGTGTGTGTGTGTGTGTGTGTGTGTGTGTGTGTGTGTGTGTGTGTGTGTGTGTGTGTGTGTGTGTGTGTGTGTGTGTGTGTGTGTGTGTGTGTGTGTGTGTGTGTGTGTGTGTGTGTGTGTGTGTGTGTGTGTGTGTGTGTGTGTGTGTGTGTGTGTGTGTGTGTGTGTGTGTGTGTGTGTGTGTGTGTGTGTGTGTGTGTGTGTGTGTGTGTGTGTGTGTGTGTGTGTGTGTGTGTGTGTGTGTGTGTGTGTGTGTGTGTGTGTGTGTGTGTGTGTGTGTGTGTGTGTGTGTGTGTGTGTGTGTGTGTGTGTGTGTGTGTGTGTGTGTGTGTGTGTGTGTGTGTGTGTGTGTGTGTGTGTGTGTGTGAAACGAAATTCAGGGGGCGTGGCCTAGAGCTCTACAAGAGATGCATTGCGCCGGCCCCCGGAAGAAGTGATAGCGCTACGCGACGGGTCCACTCTTGTGGATGGGGTGCTCCGGCGCTCAAAGTGAGGGGAGACGGGTTCACCGTTGTGATAAGGGTGCGCCGGCGCTCAAAGTGAGAGGAGACGGGTCCACCGTTGTGATAAGGGTCCGCCGGCGCTCAAAGTGGGAGGAGACGGCAAGCGGTTCCCCTGACAAATTGCCGACAAGGACGAGAAAAAAACAAGTTGTCGACAAGCTGTCGACAACCTCACCTATTGAGGACACTAGGGCAATAGCCGCTGTGTTATAATCTGGAGAAAAACGTTTATAGACAACTCAAGTTCACTGCGAGCGTTACAGTCTCCGCCTCAAGAAGAAGCAAAGGCTATTTTTCGGCAATTATGTGAGCCTGAATTGTTAGTGAGGAAGAAAGCGAGGTCAAGTCTATGCGGCCGATAACCTGTCAGCAAGAAAAGGCGAAGATATCTTGTAGACAAGCTTTTGGGAGGACAGCTTGTCGATAAGGAAGGGTGAAAAAAGCAAGTTTTATTATAGATACGATAAGAAACTTGCCAGCCAAATGCTTGTCGACATGTATTTTTTGGAGTTCTGAGTACTCATTTTGAGTATCGCATTCTATCCGCTGTTATTCTGTGCAGAAGGACTTGCGAACACCTGGCAGGGACACATATAGTACCGAAACTTGCCAACCCGAAAGGTTTATTTTTCTGATTTTGGAGTTTTTTAATCTTTGGCACATCAACGTCGTCAGTTGCACCGATTACCTTCTATGTTCAATCTGAATTCTAGTGGCGGGGTCAAAAAAAAAGTTTCTTGAGCCACCTCACTTGGATCGTAGTTCTTCCAAGCTGTAATTTGCGGCATGGATTCTCCCGTCTCTGCTTCACGTGTTCAGGGAGCCAACAGTCGACATTCGAGACCCCTGGCATGCCGCAGGGCCAGACTATTGATGAGATCGTCGATCGGGTCCGCTGTGTGACGAAGAGCTACCTGGACACCTTGAGGAGCTACTATTATACAGGGTGGCGAAAAAATACGTGCGCCATAAAAAGCGTTCTAATTTTATTCTTTGCCCACAAACATTCGGAGAAATTTCTTTTTATATAACAACAGGGCACAACATTTTATAATTACGAGGAATTTTTGAAGTGTCCACCATCAGCTTTGATGCAGGTGTCAATTCGTTCCTTCATGGAATCGTTGGTGCGGCGCAGGTAGTTGACGTCTAGATTCGACCAAATTTTGATCATTTCTCCCCGCAAATCCACCAGGTTTTTCACATTTTGACTGCTGAGTAGCTCTTTCATAAACCCCGAGCAGAAAAGTCCAATGGATTCAGATCCAGGCTGTTTGCAGGCCACAAATCCTTCGCCAAAAAAGAGCTGATTTCGGTCTCTAGATAGTCAATCTTTGTTTTGGCTCCATTGGCTGGAGCCCAGTCTGTTGGAAGGTAAAATTGGGATGGTTCTGCTTCCAGGGCACCACAACTTTCTCGAGGATCTCTTCTTGGTAGACTTTTGCATTAATTTCCACGTTTTTATCCATAAAAGTCAAAGGAGTCTTGTCCGTTGCACTGATACTGCCCAAACCATTAAGCTTTCAGGGAAAAGACTTCCTGTGGCAATTCTTCGCTTGCGATTGTTCTTGAGAGCTGGGCTAAGAAGTTGGAGGTGATTCTGTTAGTTTTCAGCCACTTCAACGATAAAAACTTTTCCTCAGACCAGAGGACGTCCTCAGTGCGGCGCACCTTGAAAAATTCCCGTAATTTCTTGCATTTTTCCTTCCGATTTTGCTTCGCTTGTTCGGTAAGAACTTATCCGTTAACCTAACGATAACTCCGAAGTCCAAGCTCATTCTTCACTATCATTTGGACAGATTTCCGAGAAATGTTGAGTTGTTTGCCGATCTGGTTCAAGCTCAGATAATCTTTTCGGTCAATCCTTTTCTTAATAATCCCACGCATCCTTCGGGTGTTGATAGTCCACTCCTGGGTTTGGGTTGAACGTGTCCTTCCTCTTTCCATTGCTTTACAACCTTCTGGATGGTTCTCAGAGGGACTCCGAGCTTTGAAGGAATTGCTGAGTTCTTTGTCCTACTTTCTGCCAACCAAGCAATCACGTCATGACATGGGCAAACCTATGTCATAGCTTGGAGAACAGATTTTCCTCCGAAAACTCAATAATAAGAAACGAACAAATATTTTAAAAAGGAAAAGTATGCCCGATTACTTCATACAATAAATGAAACGGAGTCAAATGTCACGCGCACGTATTTTTTCGCCACCCTTTACATTGTCGACTTCACAGAGCAAATGGTTTTGCTCATTCTGAGTAACCGTGAATTTGAGCGAACAGTGGACAGCTTATTCGCGGAAAATGAGAAGCTAAGAAGAGAACCCACTCCTCGAATCATTGTCGATGTACCTGAAACTGGCTGAGAGCCTACTAACTAGAGGAACCAAAATGAACTTCCGACTTTTCCTGTAGATCGTGAGCCTGAAAATGAAGAAGAACGTCGTAGGTCACTCGTGTTAGCAGATGCACCTGAACAGAAAACTGCGGATGTTCGTGATGGTATTCAGTATGATTATAAGAGTGCTGTAAATGTGTCGCCTTTCTTGATATCGTATGTAATCCAGTATCTGTACATCGACTAGGAAGGCCCGCTGAGGACGGAGACCGATTGTTGAAAATTGTGTTGCCATCTTCTACTGTAATTTTCAAAAAATTGCCATGAGGAGGGCTCCCATTTACGTTTTTTTCAACCAAGGGTCTCTTCCTACGGGAGTCGCTCACGTTGGCTGAGAGGAAGCCCAGGCGGAAAGCTCTTGTGTCGTTCAGGGGGAACGATCTGCACCAACAAATCCTTTTTCTCGGCTTCAGAGTCAGGCAGGGTCTCGTGAAGCAGGGAAATCCACTTCTAGAGTATTTTCCTCGGTATGATAGAAGTAACATTTCATATTTTTATTCTAATGTCAGGTCTCTTTTGAAAAATGCATACTACAGTACCGGCCAAAATTATATAGCCTTTTCAATTTTCCTCCATAACCTCTGTTAGTGCAAAGCTCGGCTTAGCGTAAAGCCCTAAAGTTCCAATTCTTGACTTCAACGAATTTTGAGTATCTACAACAATCATAAAAATTTGAGCTTCAAGGATCCACGCTAAGTCAAGATTTACATAAACAAAAGTTATGGAGGAAAGTTGAAAAGGCTATATAATTTTGGCCGGTACTGTATGTAAATTTAGTTTTGGAAAGAAAGTTTGACATATACAGTGGCGGCCACATATTCAGCACGCTCGCCCTAGATTTCGACTACTGGAGGTTTCCGGCTCCATAATTCCACAACAGGTCAACAGTTCATAAAACTCAGGCAATTTCTAGATTCTGCAGTTCATCTGCTTCAAAATGATACCATATGCGGTTTTGAAAGCTAAACATATTGGTGGCAATGATTGAAGAATTTGCTATGCACACCTTTTTGTGCTATCATATAGCGCGCCATGCAGGCACAACATAGGGCTTGATTAAGGAAACCCCGCACTAATCGAGACGTAACAACAATATTGAAGGTAAGCTACAGTAGAGGGACCTATCAGGACTATTGGTATGATTTCAGATGATGAAAATGGGTGGCATCGGAGCAGAGAGGTCAAGTGATTGCTCCACGTGGATTGAAAATAAGTTATGCTGAGATTGCGAGGAAACTAAATCTTTCGAAGTCTGCAGTTAAACGAGCTAAAGGCCATGTTCTTACATATGTAACAACGGAAAATTCCCCCAGGAAGCAGAAGTCAAGAAAAACAAGCGAAAGAACTGACACAATGATACATAGACTCTCGGAAGGGAACAGACTCATGACTGCTGTTGAAATACAACGAGAGCTTTTGCTTTGCACTGACCTGTGCCAATGTGTACGTACTATCAGAAGACGTTTGACAGAGTTTGGGCTCAATGGACGCCTTGCCAGGAAAAAATGGACGCCTTGTCGTCTCACGGAAGAACAGGCAGGCACGAATGCGCTTTGCAAGGACGCACCTCCATTGGACATCAGAAGACTGGTGTCAAAAGTCCTTTTTTTCCGACGAATCAAAGTTTAACAGACTTGGATCTGATGGACCTCGATATGTTCGTCGTCGTCTGAGCGAAGAATTCGATCCCAAGTGCATCAGAGGTACTGTCCAATGTGGCGGAGGTTCTGTCATGGTATGGGGCGCCATGAGAAGAGACGGACTTGGCCCTGTTCATCGCATAGAAGCCATTATGGACAAAAATGTCTGTGTGGACATCCTCAAAAGTGTCATGTAACCCTATCCTAGGAATTTCACGGGTCAAGAGTATATCTTCCAACATGATAATGACCCAAACACACAAGTGCACTGGTTAGAACATGGTTGTCATCCGAGAATGTTGAAGTATTAGACAGGCCTGCACAGTCTCCTGACTTGAATCCGATAGAAAATTTGTGGATCGATGTAAATGAGGCCATCAAGCGCGAGAAACCCAAGAACATAAAGGAATTATATGAGACAATCGAAAACGCCTGGTACGACATCCCGACTGAACGCTGCCAGAAGCTTGTTGACTCGATGCCACGCCGTTGCGCTGCCGTCATTAAGAGTGAAGGTTACCCTATCAAGTATTAGATATTAGAAGGCCGTTTGACAATAAACTGTTTCCTTGTTTTTAGGTAATTTTTTGCACCCATTGTCATGACAGCCATGATATCGCAGAAATGGGATTTTTTGATATCAAGTCTTCTTGCGGAGCGATTCTGCTGTATATCCAAGAGTTGGGGAGAGTATATAATAGAGAATTCCTTGCTGATTCCAAAGATACTCTGAGCACCAAAAAACCTTGGTCGCAAAAGGAGTTCTGGAGCAGAATATGCGAGCATGCATGAGCGTGCTAAATATGTGGCCGCCACTGTATGTTTTCTCCGAAACATGGCTGAAGACCAAGAATTCTTTGTCTTCAGTTTTATGCGATCTTCTGGATTTTTCATTCTATTCGTTGTTAGTTTTGGAAAGAAAGTTTGACATATATGTTTTCTCCGAAACATGGCTGAAGACCAAGCATTCTTTGTCTTCAGTTTCATGCGATCTTCTGGATTTTTCATTCTATTCGCTGTGATGGGGTTAAAAGGAGTGGACGGGGAGTGCTCATTTTACTTCGTAATAATTTTCCCTACATTGAAGTACTTTCCGAGTCTGTGCCTAATCCGTAGGAGATACTTGCAATAGACATGTTCTTAGAAGGATATAATCTCAGGTTGATCGTCGTTTATAGATCGGCTAATGAGGGTGGGATTGGCAGGGGACGAGAAAACCAGTACAACCTTGCGTTCAATTCCACGCTTCTAATTACACTGCTAAACGACAACAATTCCGGTACAGAGCGGATTTTTTCATATTCGGACTCACCTGTTATCTACAAGCCGCCAACTAGCTTCCTTTATTTGCGTAGAATGTGCAACTTTGACTGTAACAACTTATAGCCTTTCTGCTGATAGCTTATAGCCTTTCTTGATACCGTATGTAATCCAGTATATCGACAGCTTATTAGCGGAAAATGCAACGTAGGCGTAGCAGGTTATACTCATCTATGCACAGACAGACTATGTAATAAGGGATTCAAGATGAAGATGCGATGGAATTTCGAATGTTTCTACATAACGGTCTGAATGCCAAAGATTTGCTTTGATATGCACAAAGCGAACTACAGCAATCATGCACATATTGTTTATATCTTGAAGGCATGGGACCACCTCGTCTCTCATGTCGACGATATAAGCAGATTCTTGACCTCCTCGCCACGCTAATTCCAACAACTCAGACATCCATGCGTTTGTAGCCCCACAACGTTTCTCGCGGCATGACACCTGCGGGACGAACGGAAAAATGGGCGGGGTTGCCGCGTCTACTCCGCCGTTTGTCCCGGCTACAAAAATACTACAGAAATGAGTTCCCCGGACGCGTATGCGCTTCCAGAGCCAGGATTCGGCGACCCGGACGGTCGTGGCAAGACGGATCTACCCGCTCCACCGCACCGACACGCGACCGCATCCCACGCATCTCGTCTGGCCAGCCGTTACACTGGGCCACGGTTTTTCTCAGTTGGCCAGACAAGTCCCGTAGGGCTCGTCTACTCTCCGTCACAACGGAAACAAGACTAAGTTACCAAAGCCGTCTGCCGACTTATATACACCTCGGTTAGCACGTGGCAATGGAGAAAAAAAACAGGTTGCTGGAATACCTGCATAAGTCCTGCGTCATGCGCACTCAATGCAGGCTTTGCTGCTCCATCCGCACCTTCGACAACTATTCCTGCTCCAGTCAGGACTACCTGTTGGAAGCCTGCATCAGCTGAAAGTGGGCGGGTTCGCCGGCGCTCCAAACAGCTGAATGTCTGACAATGTACACCAAAAGTCACAAAAGTGACGAAAACCCTGTTTTGATAGGAAGTCTGTTTTCTATCATCCCTCTATTAAAAACCCTGTTTTTGATAGGGAGTGATAGGGATTTCAGAGTCGCCTGGTTACAACCCCTTTTCCCTCACGATGATTCACATCCCGTACCGCCTAATTGCGACGGCATCTGCAGCCACGTACCACGCGCAAAACAGGCGTGGCAGGTTATTTCACAAGGTATCACGAGGATTTTGTGTTGTTTCGGAAGGATACGCGTTGGGCGGTGGTAAGGTACTGCTCAGAGCACGGAAGGAACTCTATTTCCTATCTTTTACAAGAACCTTTTTTGTCTGAGAGGCTTTCTTTTTTGAACTTGAGCTCCCATCATTACACTTTTGCCAATGGTAGCCGTTCATCAATTTCTTCATCATCTCTCTCCTCATGTCTGTCTATTCATTTCAACCAGCCTGATCGTCCGGCTGACGCCGGACTCTCAGGCTTCTTTTCGTGCTCGCTTCGCTCGCGTTGCTTCATATGGCATCTCTCTCACACCACGCCGAGCATTCCTCATTTCTCAGAACTCTCGATTTTTGTGTGGAGATTATTCTCGTTTTTTGCACCTTCGAGCTTTCTGGCTCCGAGGCGCCCTTTCCACAGCTGTGCAACAGGCGAGCGACATCTTCCCTCGTGTAGGACCGTTGGACACGTCTCCAGGCGTTTCCCACTTTTGGGCGCCGGCGCACCCTTATCACACCGTTGAACCCTACTCCAGGCGTTTCCCCGCTTTTGGGCGCCGGCGCACCCTTATCACACCGTTGGACCGGTCTCCAGCCATTCCCCCACTTTTGGACGCCGGCGCACCCTTATCACACCTTTAGACCCGTCTCTAGGCATATCCCCGCTTTTGGACGCCGGCGCATCCTTTTCACACCGTTGGACCGGTCTCTAGGCATATCCCCGCTTTTGGACGCCGGCGCACCCTTATCACACCGTTGG
>JARK01001365.1:219497-243211 GCA_000688135.1 Ancylostoma ceylanicum | reverse complement strand
ACACACACACACACACACACACACACACACACACACACACACACACACACACATGAATTGCCAATTAATAGATAGTAGATGTTTGGGGCACCAGTTGAGCCTGCTAATGTTTGTTTTCATTGGTGCTTGCCTAAGTTGTTGTTTGATAGTTCCGTGATGCTTGCATGCTTGCATGTTCCATGTCGACTTGTGCCTTCTCATTTTTTCATTACATAGTTGATATTTCTGTTTTTCAGGATGCCTCCGAAGCGTAAACGGGGGGGGGGAGGGGCAACGGGTGAGCGAGAGTTTAAGAAGAAGGGGCCCGTCTTTAATGGACGCGATGAGGCTCATTAGTCTCTACTGCGAAAACCGTGAGAAATATCGCGGAAAATTTGAATAAGGTGAGCTCTCAACGAATGAATATATGGCAGCAATTTGTGGGGATTATTTCCCTTTGTGTCTTTGAAGTAGTCATCCACATTTTGACTTGTACAGCTACTCAGGAAATCCGAAAACCATGTTTTGCTTCGGTTCGAGAAAATCGTTTTTCGTGGGTTTTGCATGGGATTTGCATCCATTCGGAGGCGCGTGGGTTTTGCATGGGATCTGCGTGCGTTCTGCATAGATTTAACTATTGCTGAGGGATATTGATTTGAAAAACTGGGTTTTGCATGGATTTAAACCGGGATTTGCATCGGTATGGGTTCTGCATCGATTTGTGAATAACCGCTTATTTTAATTTTTCTATTAATTACTGCCGTTATATCTTGACGTTTGGCTGGGTTCGTACAAACCGTGTTCTGCATGGGATCTGCATGTCTTAATCGTGCGATTTGCATCTTTCAATCCCATACAGAACACGGTTTTATCCCATGCAAAACACGGTTTCTAGATTTCCTGAGTATATTGTCAGTGCTACTTCGGGAGTGCTTTCATTCACAGTTGTGGACCGATTCTTTTTAGGTGAAAGAAGGGGCAAGTCGGACAAACAACGGCTGTTGAAGGAGTGGGCTGCGGACACCTCTGCTATGGGTTTTGTCCACCGGACGAAGAAGCAAATTGAGGAGAAGATCCGGAACGAAGTAAAAAGGTGCAAAAGCACCTTCGGACTGTGGTATGCGTTTATTATTAATATTATTATTATTATTATTTAGCATTTCATTTTGTTTTTCTTTTATGATTTCACTAAGTTGTTGTTGAAGTAATTACAATGGCTATTTGAGTTTATATTTGATTATCATGGCCACATCTGTTGTTTCTTTATGTTTTTTTTTCAAGTTTCCATCTATTTTGAAAGCAGTTTCCGTTTGTGTAGTTGTTATGTAGTGATTCTTTTTTTTTGACAAACCTACTCTCCTTGCTGATGAGTTCCGGGGGAGGCTTTTTATTCCTTTGCCTTCCTAAGTCCGACCAAGTGGAGGAACGAGACGGCTCATTCGTTCTCCATCTTTTTCGAAGTTTTTCAACCTTTGTCGAGGGTTGATGTATTTGAACTTGTGCTGGCAATGCACAACGCTCCTACGTTTGTTTTTCTGAGTTTTGTTTTCCGAACCGCGCGAGAAATACTATCGCTGTTACCAGACAAACGCCCAATCCTGTGGGAGGAGGAAACAAAACTAGCGAGAATGAGGCAGGAACAAGCGAAAATGGAGAAAGGAGAGGTCGCCTTAAGAGTGGAGAAAGCGAAGCTGACTGTTGCTGGCCTCGAACAGGCTTGGCTGGAGCTACAGCGAGTACCATCTGCACCCGCAGCTCCTTCTTCGGCACCCACTCCTATCTCCTATTCTTACCCACATACTATAATATTTGAGTATTCACGTTCTGCCATTATTGTGTCATTATTTTTTGCGCTTGTTATTCCTTCTTTATGTTCTTTTTTCTATGTTTTGGGGCAGTCACTTGAGGTATGTGCAAAGTATTCACATTTTCGAAGTCCTGAGAAAATTAAGAAAAAAAAGCGAGAATCATCAACTGCTCATTCGATCTCGGTTGCTCATCCCAGGCGGTTGCTAACACGCCGTCTCCTACACCCTACCCAAATTTATTCCATATTCTATACAAATCGCGTCGGTACTGATGGCTCCCAGAAAGACAAAGACAAACGATTCAACCACGCCTCCAGCTGTGTGGCTAGAGCAAATCCTCAAACGATGGGACGACTACTTTCAGAGGTTTGGTAGGATATTTGACTTTCTTATTGGCCTGCAAGAAACTCAGACCTCTGCTCTTGCCATTAAAAATCTAGAAAATCGTTACGCATCGTTTGCAATCGACAATAATTCGGCAGCTATGTACAGCCTATTGGTCAAATTTCAGTCCGATAGCAGAACAGTGCAGGAGAAATCGTGTCGTATTACATGGATCGGCGTGGATGAGAAAGTCGATGACCACACCACAGCAGCATTCGATCGCGAAGCGCTCAAAGAAATCATCGACCATTCGGGTGACCAGGAACTCCTCGCGGAATGGGAAGCTCAAAAAATTGATATACGCCGCTACCCCGAACGTCGCGATAGGCTCACTACTGACAGACCGCGTATTATAAAAATAACAACACGAAACCGCGAGCTCCGCGACAAATTCTCAGATCAAATGAGGAGAGGCAGGTTATCTTTGACGCGTCAGTTCGTTCACTCCTTCGCGCGCAAAGACTACACTTGCGAGGAATTGGAATTCGATCGCGCCCTTCGCAAAAAGGCTGGTCTTTTGAATCAGCAAGCTGGAAAACTGTTGTACATAATGCGAGATCTAAGCATTCAGAAGCTGTAAGCGCCCCGCGATCTACCTGTTCGCTTACCTAATAATGTTGAAGCTTCAGGTTCCTCGCAAGCACCAATTAGTCCTACTGTGCATGCCGCTTCCACATCTACAGGGTGACAACAAAGTCTTTGGCCATACTTTGCAAACCATAAAAATGCCTGTAGGTTAGACAAGAGAGCCAAAACCTAGAATGAGTTTACCCAAGGCATGGGCTCCAAAAACCACTATTAAGATTTTGAACAAACCTTCAGCCTTTCCGATATAGGCCTCTAAACTCTCACGAGCCCCATAACCTTAAGCCCGCACCTCCTCAGGATCAATTCAACCCCACAACTCTCACAGAATTTCAGCGATAGGTCCCATAATTTACCAGAAGCAAGGTAGAGGACTGCGCTATAAAGCAACTATGCAGGTATATCCAGATATGTTGATATTAGGGAGTATGAGGAATGTTTCGTGAATGTGTCATAGTCACCAAAGTGACCTCACAACCAATGTCTCATGAACTTTCCTTTAAAAGCAGTTACAAAGTTGCTTCAAAAGGCCCCTCCTATGCATATAATGTGCGGTTGGGACTTGGCAAAAAGACACGATCACGGATTCCTCCCTTAACAGTTTGAGCACTTACTTCACCTCTGTGTTTTCGCGAAAACTGCAACTGATGAACACTCGGTGGTTTTCGCTCCAAAGAGGGACAACAATAGGGAATATTGCTAGCAGTAGAACTTCCTTCACTTAAGTTCATTTTCGAAATATTAATGCCTTTCAATGTGTTCTCTATCAAAATTTTCTGGCAAGAAATCATGGCAGACCTCATCCGGCGGCCACGCTGATGGCGCGCGCACCACTTTCAGGACTAAATTCACCCCAGCTGCCGACATCTTTGCCACAGAAATCTATACTTTTGGTGGAACATAGAAGACATTTTGGGCATTATTTGCAAAATTTTTCATGCCGGTTCTCTTCTGCAGGAGAGGATTACATAAACCAATCGGTGGAATGTTGCCATTTTGGGGAATTCTTTTCAAAAATTATCTTAGCCAATGATATAGCTCAGATGACGTAGGAGATGCTCAATTTTGAGTAAATCTAAAGCGCTTCTATGGTGTTTCTGCGGAAAGTGAGCAGAGGTTGGGAGAAATAGAACTTTCTGCCACGCTCTGTGGGAGATGAGCAACCGCATCTCCGCACTAGTTTACTTTCTGATACTGCCGTTTTCCTCACAGGCTTCGGCACTGCGTCAAATACTAAGCACATGTTGGCAGCAACATATGCAGCACAACCAACACCATTGCCACTAATTTTTTGCCGAAGTTGACAGGGAAAATTTCTGTGAAACTTTTGGCCAAAGACTTTGTTGTCACCCTGTATATCTCAACCATCCACAGCTTACTCCGCCTCCTCCACTTTCTCTATCTTGCCGCAATCTCAGCGCTCTACTACTCAGGTAAGTGATGGAGGACTAGCAAGCGAACAGCGCTAGGGTCTGGTCTCAGGTGCCACGTATATTGGTCCACATGGCACCTCCTCCTTTCTGTACAATATCACAAATACTCGAAAATTTCAATTTATCCTACTCAACTCTCGCTCTGTGGTTAACAAAATCCCAGATCTTGACCTACTGCTCGCTCAAAGTCCACTTAAAGTTTTTATTACGGAGTCATGGTGCAAGCCTGATTCTATACAGAACGCTACGCTTAGCTATGGTAACTCTTACGCTGTATACCGTTGCGATCGAGACAGTAAGAGACACGGTGGCGGTGTGGCTGTACTTTTTAGCAAACGCCTGAAACACTCTCTTATTGCTTCAAAAAACTTTTCAGAATTCTGTCAATGTGTCGTCACCCAAATTTACATAGACAATTTCAATTCGATCATTGTAACCGTATATAGAAGTCCATCTTGTAGTGTCGAAGCTCTAAATGACCATTTACAGTTTCTTGAGCATTTATTTTCTGAACACTCCTCGCAAATCTTCCTCATAAGTGATCTTAACTTTCCACTCATCAACTGGCGCAATATGACTCTTAATGGTAGCACTAGATCCTCTGCTGCTGCCAATTTTACCCATTTTTGTAAGTCAAACAATCTCGCCCAACTCGTAGATAAACCAACCCATGGGTTAAACGTTCTTGATATAGTGTTGACTAATAATTCCTCGTCAGTCAAGGACTTGTAAAATACATTCCACTATTACCCAGGCAACGAGTCCACCCTCTTCCTCGAAAACTGCTTCTTCTCAAGTCCAGGGTTGCATTTCTTCACAAAATATTCCTATATATGGCTCTTTTAAGTACACTTCGTTGGCAGCAAAGTTTAAACGTGCACTAGCTCGCTGGACGTCAGCTCGCGAAGAACGCATTGCCCGATTTTCTAACCTCAAGATACTCTTCAGCTACTGCAATCAAAAACTCAAGCTAACCGATGAAATCCCTGATATTAAGGATGGCGATTCTGTAGTCCACGGCGACCAGCAAAAAGCTAACTTGCTTGCTAGTTACTTTGAAAACGTATAAAGGTTGCCAACCACTTTTGATGTCGACATAGCGCCAGTCACTGATAAAGTCATCGATTGGATAGATATCAATTGTGAATCAGTTTATCGCATCCTTCGCGCACTACCCAACAGAAACTCTACCTCATGTTCCCCAGGGGACCTGCCTAGGTCCCCTGTTGTTCCTTTTTTACATCAACGACCTTGACAGTGTACTACCAAAAGGAGCGGCATGCTCTATCTTTGCCGATGATTCGAAAATTTACACCATCAATAATGCTCTGTTACTTCAGCAAGCTATCGACGTACTTAGCTTGTTTGCGAATAAATGGGAACTCTCCATATCCACGGAAAAAGCAACTGTAATGTTTTTTGACAAAAACCATCCTCACATTGATATCGTTCTAAGTGGCTCCGTTCTTACTCGCAGTCGAAAAATCCGCGAGCTTGGTATAACCTATACCGATTATTTTAACTTTGATAGCTACATCGCAGATATCACAGCTAAGTTTCATACTGAAGGCCTTCAAAATCCGTAATCGTGTCCTGCTTTTCAAGTTATTCATAGCTTATGTAAGGTCCCTACTTGAGTATTGCTCACCGCTGTGGTCACCTAGTAGACGTAAAGAAATAGAAGATATCGAAAAGGTGCAAAAATCCTTCACCTATAGGAGCTTTGCTAGGAGAGGCTTGTTCGAAATTTCGTATACCTCTCGTCTTAAAAAGCTGAGGGCCTCTACGCTTGAAGATCGCAGATCATTCTCGGATCTCAGCTTTACGTACAAGCTGACTACCGATGAGGTCAAACTTGGACCGCAAGATCTCTTTGACATCTCGCCTTTTGCTAATCTAACCAGAGGCCACGCCTTCAGAATTCGTCCTTTAAAACCCAGAACTGCCACCTTCAAAAATAGCTTTCCTTGCAGAGTGCAGACGAAGTGGAACTCTTAAGATCCTGAATTTTTCGTGTACTCCAGGTCATCCAGCTTCTCCAGCGGCTCACCATTCTGCTCCAGTCAGGAAATCTTGATGCTTCTTACTTGAACTGCTGATTTCGATTGTCAGTGTCTTTACTCTCAGGACTGTGTTTTTTTTTGGTTGCTAAATGTCTAGTGTTGTTTGTTTGTATCTATTCGAATGTATTCTCTTTCATTTCCTACCTCAGTACCCCCTATGAATACTATTTTCATTTTCTGCACCGGTGTCGCCACCAAAATCTCGTTCTTGTCATCTTTACCCGGGGTCGTTAGCTAGCTAGCCTTTGCCCGTGGGCTCGTTGGTTTATCTTAAATAGGGGAACTATACGACGAGGTTCTGGTTAAACAACAGCAGTACTCATGGTCGATCATTTATCCTGCAACTTCTACTGTTCTACCGACTACATCGTAATTGACTGAAATGAACATCAACATCAACTATGGCCAAACACAAAATCTCCTCTATGAAGTGCGCATATTCTGCCATTCTTGCTGCCCAGCTAACGTCACACTTCCAATCTTGATGGAATGATCGAAAATTCTTATACACATGTCGTCCTGTGAATTCACTCTCCGATGTAATATTATTTCCCACCGTTCTTTATCACAGCACCCGGATTTTCACGCTGAGCTGAAACGCACACGCACTTCTTCGTCAAACCCGCGGTCTAGTCTTTCCTAGGCCATAATTGAGTACTGGACCACCCTCCTTACCCAAGGACTCCCTACAGTGCTGAGCGCTGACTCACCTTTCTGCTACGGTGGGCCCATATCCGTGGGTTTTCCACAGTTCTGGGGCCGGGGCACCTCTCTGTATCTATGGGACCGTATCCTTGGTGTTCTTCACACTACTGCCAGAGAGCACAACCCTGCTCCATGGGTGATCTCCTATCTCGGCGTTTTCCGCAATACTGGGCGCTGCGCACCGTTCTCACCCGGCACCGATATCCTGGCGTTTTCAACACTAATGAGACTCTGCACACCATCGGTGCACCCTCACTCTTTGTAAATCTCGAGTATAAAAGAAGGTTAGGAGGGAGTGTTCAGAGAGGGAGGGTGATGGTATCAAAGCGGGAATGCCGCACAGCACCGTCGCGATCGGGCATCTGTGGTGCGCACAGCACCGCCGCGGCTTGACATGAGTTAGCCGCGATGCACCGCATCGTGATAATCCTGTTCCTTATATTATTCAGCCTGAAATCTCGAAAACACTATCTCACTCGTAGGTTGCGGGGCTGCCAGTGCAGGAGGCTGGTCCCGCCGCGAAATCCTGAGAGCACTGTCTAAGTCTCTCGCTTTTATCATTGGCGAAAGTATCCAACATGGGTCCCAACGCGACTTCCACTACATCTATGGCCTTATGATGAAACATCGGCCGACCGTCTCGTCAGTTTCGCCTTATCCGCCAACACTCTCTATTGGCTGAGCCCATGATGAAAGAGTGCGATCACTTGCCCCCCCCCCCACGCCTGCGCTCCAGAAAAATTTGCTGCACTACCAGGACATATATTTGATTGATTTGATTTGATTTATTCAGTCAGTTGCGAAGAATAGCCTGGGGAGTAAAAAAAAATAACACAAAACACCTATTGACTCTATACTTCATGCGTGTTTCTCTTCCCGGAATGCGTCGCTTAAAATAACCCTGTTAGCAAAATTACCAGCGAGCCTACGGGCGGAGGCTAGCTGGTGATCCCCATTTAGTGAAAGAATACGACACATATGGGAGAGAGAAACGAAGAGGAAGTGGGAGCGGAACGCACAATAAGGAGTAGAGAAAACTATACGTGATCAATACATGGAAGTGTCCAGGTATAGAGTGGGAACAGGATAACGGTCGAGCTAAGAAAAATAAGTAAGGGAGACATGAATCTATGACTTGCTACGGCGTAAGGATGCGGTGGTTAGTAATTTTGGCGATGACGAAGCTGGAGTTGGGGGTAGGTTTGCTGCTAGTAGGCTGGAGACAGTACGATGGCTGTAAAAGAAGAGTGAAGACGATAAAGTAATTCAAAAGTCAGTAATAGCCCTTCTCTCCAAGAAATCTTTCCACTGCTGTGCTGAAGGCAGATGAGGACGACGATCGGATAACTTCTTCCGGAAGCTCGTTCCACAGCCTGACGACACGGATAATGAAAGATTCTCTGAACTTTTGGGTACGCACCCTTTCCGAACTGAGTCTAAATGGATGACCTCGAGTAAAATTGTTGAAGTTTGACAGAGTGAATATTTCACGGTAATCGAAATCGATGTTTCCGGCAAAGCTATTGTAAAGTAAATTTAGATCATATATCGTCCTTCTCAGAGCCAATGTGCTCGCATTCAACAGAGTCAACCTTCTCCTATACGGCACATGGAATAACCCAGATCTTGCCAAAATTCGCGCTGTGAATCACATTTGGACATTTCTAATCCGTCAATCAGAAACTGTCTAGATGGTGACCATAGTGGTGTGCAGTATTCGAGGATTGGCCTGACATAGGTTGAGAAGAGTAGAAACAAGGTTTTTGGGTTACGAGTTGAGAATGCCCTCAAAATGTAGTTTGATTTAGATGTGGCGTTTTTTGAAACACACTGTATATATTCGTCAAAATCCAAGGAGTCAGTGTAGAGTATTCCCAGAACACGAACTTGGTGAGATAGCTTCAGTTCATAACTGCCTATGTGGTATTTTGGCGTAACCGGTTGGCGAGACCCATTAATGACCATGAAAGTTGTTTTATCATAGGAGATATTCAACCCCCATCTTAAAGACCAGTCAGCCACTGCGTCAAGACCTAACTGCAAAGATTGTGTGGAGTTGTATGCAAACAATTTAGAATCATCCGCATATATTGAGCAGCCAATATCATTGGGAAGGCATCGCTGAAGGTCATTAACATATAAAAGAAACATAAGAGGACCAAGACAAGTTCCCTGAGGGACTCCAGAAGGAGTGGGGTATACGTTGGAGCGAGCGTTATTGAATAATAATATAGAAGGATACCTTCGATGCACTTGTTTTTCATGCACTTATCCCTGTACTGGTACTTACACCAACAATGACGGCCATGTGGCCTTACTCTTAGCTTTACTACCATTCGACCTCTCTTATAATGGACACTGAATTTTAAATGATTTCGCAGTAGCACTAATAAACTTCATTAGAAATTATGTTCACATGGGATTGTTTGTACAAACGGAAACTTAAGATATGAGACCAAAGGGTGGGGCAAGAGGATGGAATTATCAGAGACTAACAATAAGATAAATCAAATACAAGGTGCGCCATAAGTTCTTGCATACCATACTTAGTACCACCACAGCGATTAAATTCAACGTAATGGTATCACCTCTATAGCGACAGTGAGTCAACTCAGCAGCAACTCAAACCACATATAAGAACAGGAATATGTCGCCACTCGCTTCCGTAGTAACTCAAACTTGAGAAAAAAGCGGCAAGGTGTGACTCGCGGGACACTGTCTCTTCGAACGGAAGACACAACTCAGAGAAAATCGAAATTACCTCAGCAAAACTTTGGAATAGACGGAGAAAACTTCGAGGAATTCTCCGGATGTACCGGGATCCCATCTCCCCTTCTTTTCAGAAGTTTCAGAAAATTTTCAAGAAAAGGGAATGTATGAGCAATTTTTTAAAGTTTTTTATGACCCACAGCATCAAAATCACAGTAGATTTCGCTCGCACAGTATTTTTATAGAGAAGACACCTTTCTGCTTCTAACACAAAATGAACAGCGCAAAGATGACGCTTCTGTAAAGCTGAGAATCTGCTCTATGCCATATGCGCCTCCTAGATTGCTGCACGATCAATATCCCGTGCTGAGAACGAACTCTACTATAACGCCAATCCGATTCTGGTGGATAGCCGTACTCAACTTAGTTTTAGAGCGGGTCAAATGCTATATCATACATAAGTTTGGAGTCGTAGCATAGAGCTGAGATAAAGCTTTGAGAGGTTTTATACCAGAAACACCATCATGCCACGAGGTGCTTGCTACTTTCTCAACTTTGAGTTATTACAAAAGCAGCTGGCGACGTATCCCTGATCTAATAGGTGTTTTGAGTTGCTATTCAGTTGGCTCAGTACCGTCATAGAGGTCATGCCATAACGTTGAATCCAGCAGCTGTGGCACTACTAGACATGGTGTGCAAGGACTTATGGCGCACCCTGTATACAGTCTAGAACAACTAGGCTGTGAACGTGAACATGAACAATACGAACATAATTGCACACAAATACATTAGGTTGTCGCGAAAGTTCTCCGCCACTTACAGGGTGCGCGCGAATTATTGGCGCGTGGTATTTTGGAGCTCCAATCGGATAAGGTTACGTAGGATTGATCGAATTCACAAGGCATGCTCTAGGTATCCTCGCTTGGGCCATCTTTACCGTAGACAGCGGATGGTTTCCCAAATGATCTCTTTCTGTGGCTACACAGGCTTTAGGAATCCTGCTGGTCAAATCCCGGTTAGGGAGTCGTGACACGCGGTCGACCACGGCTCCTTACCTTCGCAGATTTCCTGAGGCAGGCTCAGCAGAATCCAACCATCTGTGTATGATAGGTCAAGACTAAGATGCAACTACTATGCGCTTACCATGAATTGGACCACTAAATGATTACCATGGTGAAAACGGGAGTTATATCTCACAAGCCTTTTTTGCTATTTTTGCGGACTTAGGACTGATAATCAGAAGAGAATAGCAAATACAGTAAATTTTCTGAGACCATGGAAGACTCCCACTTCTATCAATGAAAAATGGTTTTCGCAAACTCGTTCAGCCTCAGTTTGCAAGCCGAAATTCGTTCAAAAGTGGTTTCGCAGGTGATTTCCTTGAATTTTGGCTCGAAGTTCGATCCACGTAACTCACTTCATTTGCATTCTTACGAGCTCCGCTTCGGAAATGTTAGTGGGTAAGGTCTGTAGTACAAAATGGGTAGGAACAGATTGATGGAAGTTTGTCCCTGAAGATTCTTGAAAATATCTTCTGAAATAACACTTGCGTGTCACGGGTGGTCTGAGCTGAAAGCTTCTCGAACTCTTTACAGGCCAGGAAAGAGGCCACTCGGCAAACTTGATATTGTTTACGGTAGGTATTGTTCCAGCAAACATATTCAAAGCATGAACTCCGAATTCGCTCAACCACAGCTGATTGGGGCTTGAAAAACCACGCGCCAATAATTTGCGCGCACCCTGTAATTCCGTGTACTGCCTAATTTTTCAGGATTGTTCTGGAACTTCCTATCCAAAACATTTTCATAGGTTAGTCAGTAGTACAAACATGTTCTGCTGCTTTTCCTTTGAGAGCTCAGGAAACACAACAACGCCTGCAACAAACGTATGTCATACGATAGATCTCTACTCTTTCTCTTAGGATGCAGTGATGATTTGGGCCCTTAGTAAAGTGTCTATGGCGATCATCGCACATCATATTGATGGCGATGATCGCACATCGCGTGGGAGACGATCATTGCGATCAACGCCTTGATGAATCGGTCGCGTGCGATTCCCGGCTGTGTGTATCGCACATGTCAAAACATGCGTAACACGCACTCACACATCATTCCGTGTCGGTTTAACCTGTTAAACAGGTTAAACACCTGCAGCTATTTCCGAGTTTGGACATGTTTTACTTGTTAATGACGCCTCTGTGCTCTTTTCGTAGGATTGCACAACATCCACCACATTTTTCGGATTTTTGTTTTTAAGTAGCTTTGTTTCAAAAGTAGTTTGTTTCAAAAAGGGCGATAGCTGAGTATTTGTGCCCATGATCTGTATTTCTCGCCAGCCTGGCACTATTCCACTTGTTCTGCCCCAAAATCAAAAATTTCTCTGAAACTTCGGCTAGAAGGGTTATTTCACATGCTGATCACGAATATCGCGTTGATTTTGCACGATAACTCCGTTTTGGTAAAGTAACGGCAGGGTTAGGGTAAGTAGGGTATCTCACAGAATCCCCTCAATTTTTGTGTACGGGGATTATTTGGCATGCTGATCACGAATATCACATTGATTTTGCACCGTAACCCCACTTTTGTATGGTTACGGTAGGGTAACCCAAGATACGGTTCCTCATGTAATTCGCTCAAATTTTGCTCAAGGGCGTTATTTGAGGTGATGATCACGAACATCAACATCATTTTGCATGCCACCTTCGTCTTCTCCTTGAAATTGGCATTTTCTCTGAATTTTCTACCGTATACCTATCGTATCCCTACAAAAATGGGGTTACGGTACAAAATCAATGTGATATTCGTAATCAGCATGCCAAATAACCCCCGTAAGCAAAAATTGGTGGGATTCTGTGAGATACCCCACTCACCCTAACCCTGCCGTTACCCCACCCAGATTTACATAACCCCTCCACCATACAAGGATTGAACGAGCGAAAAGTCAGAGATGGTGCACTCTGTGCAATTTGCACCCCTTAATTCATCTAACTTCACATCATCGCCACCCTGCGAGTGAGGTGCTCCGAGCACTTCACTCGGCGTCTCTTCACTACGCACACTATCTCGTCAACAAAACATGGCGATCATCGCCCTCCAGGGCGAGGAGATCATCGCCTCCCACCGCACAGTGTGCAATTTCGCACATCTAGCCGCTCAAAATGTATTTTTCGAGCTACCGTAGCAAGTCGTGATTACCGCACCAAAGCATTCGCTGATAGTCCGCGCACACGATATAAGTGTTTTTTTCGCGACCGATCACCTGGTAGGGCATGATTAGATAACGAAAAGATAGCATATAAATCCAACATCGTTCACCCAAAACGGATGAGCAGTTCATATGTTGTCTCTGTCGTCTGTGTTGTCGTCTGAATTTCCCGTTTGGGAATCTTTCAATAGATCTTGGAACAGGCTTTCATATTTCCTAATAACCATATTTCTCAGGCATATGGAAGAAATCCAAACTTGGCCGAGAAATGAGCGACTAAGCACTTGACCCATTCGCGTTTTCGGTCAGATCTAAAAAAAGTTCCACGAGATTCCGCTTAAAAAATATGTGTAGAGGGTAGCAATAATCTTCCTGTATACGAGCATGTGTGTTATTTTTGCGACCGCCTGCGACCCTCTACAGAAAAAACTTATATGTAGGCCGAAACCGCTACTCTCTAGGACAGATAGTTTCGATATGTTTCTAGGAAATGGGGTTGCAGCTCCGCGAAGAGTTCTGTTTCCAGAATGTCATTGCAGGTAATGGTACGAAAGACTGTTATGAGTCACCTGGTTTATCTGAGCAACACCTAAGATTCGTTAGACTCCTACCTATAGCGCACCTGATGAGAGCAAGTGAGGAAAGGCAAAGCTCCACTTTTGAGGTTACAATTTGGACAAAAAAGCATTGGAATCGGGGAAGTGGAGACGACTTAGAGAAAAAATAATATAAATAGGAAATTTGGTGAAGAAAATCCCAGTTAAAAATGGAATAACACCGTCTTGAAAGACATCCTGTGGTGACCCACCCTGCAGGCTATCACCTTCATCAAGCCCAACCTTAACAAATCCTGCCGCATTTCTTGAGGTTTATAAGATTTCTATGTAAATTAACATTCCATGACTGAATAGGCTATTTATTTGCGCAACATCACTTGAATTACAGTTTTCTTGATTATGAAACCTCATGAAATGTCTAGCAGTTTACTACGTGAGTTCTCGTCACGCCATTCAATTGGAAATTTTTACAAACTCGAAACTGGAACTCATATACATGTTGCAGGGGCTTATTTGTTTGCAGAAACGCCCAAAGGTTTCAATTTGTGTGACCCAACAGCTGGGTGAAAAATTAGTCCTCAGTACATGATTTTGCACTCATGGGCTCTATTTCAGAGATAATGGAAACTGCCCTAAAACCTTGGCTTTCACGGGTCCTGTGCAGTGCTTAGAAGCAGCAGAGTAAACAGAGTATATCTACTAAAAAGTAAGGCATTTTATCAATCGGCTCTCCAGAAAATAATTTTGATCGGCTAGATGCTCGAAATTGCCCACAGTGCACCGGCATGCTCCCAGCACTGCCGGGAATGGTGACGATATCCTATCCTACAGTGTTGGGAGATCGTCGCACGTGCAATCATCGCCCCATATGTGGCGACGAGATGTGCAGGCACATCATCTCACCACCATGACACTTTACTACGGGCCTTGGATTCACAAGTTCAAAGACGGCGGCTATGACTTGAGACAAACCATGATCTGGAAGTTGGGGTGAAGTGGAGGACGAGCCCCTCCTGGAGCTGATTGGAGAGAATCCCTGACGTGATAACAGTGAGCTGGTAGAGGGACTCCTGGGCTATCACGACACAATAGCTTTTCATCTACAATGCTTCAGAGAGATTAATATGGCACATGTTTTCATTATGATCTGAGCCGCTATCACCTTCAAGCGTGTAATGAGTGTGCCACAATTTTCGGAACTTTTGACATACATTCGCTTGGTTCCGCAACTTGGCTACCAGTGGCGAGAAGTGGGCTCCTTCTGTTGATAACTTGGGGAAATGAGGATGGATCGGATACCGGTAACCTTTGATTCCACCGCCAAAACGAAAACTACCTTCTCAGAAGACATACTCTAAGTTTGGTGCAATTGCGAAAGAACCACTCGTTCGGCTGCCATTTGCTGCCAACAAGCCGCACTGTTGCCGCAAGGGTTCTTGTCTATAATCGCGGCAAACATATAACATAGTCGTCGGCTGTTGGAGAAGAGAAATTAATTTGAAAAAGAAGACTGAATATGGCGGGAGACTTTCGCGACAACCTAATGCAAGACATGCTCTACTTTCACAAATGATACTCAAACAATGCTGGATCAACTCATCATGAAATCGGCTCGGCAGCTCCTCTACCTGAAATTAAAGCATACCGAATTCTAATAAAAATCAAATTCTCTGAGCAGGCATATCCTCACTCATTTACATGTTCCGTAGGCAAAATCGTTTCAATAATTGTGTCATTTTTAAAGGAACGCACACTTAGCAGCAGTTTCCAACACAACCTACAACTATCAGTTGCGAAATAGAAACTGAAACTTCAACTTCGCTACTCTCTCTTCAACTCTTACAACCAGAAAATAAAGTTATCTACAAAAAAAAAAGAATTATAAAACGAAACAGTTCCAAATAAGCACGTTTGTAAGCAAACTCTGAACCAAAATCCACTTATTGAGATACTTACCTCTGCTCTCCATTATAAGCACTGCCCTCCACAAACTCCTCCCAATAATCCATTGTTGAGCTCGTTTTCATGTCATGTAGTCAGTCAAAAGTCATGCACCAGCCGAAATCCTCGGAACTAACGTATGGGTGGTAAAATAGAGAGTGAGCACATCACAATTGTGAGGAGAACACGAGGAACAAGAATCACTGTCGCGGCCACGCCTTCCTTTCAGCTGCCCGACGCGTCAGTTAATGTTATCGCGGTGGGTGGTCTGGTGCAATGGACGCGTGCAATGCGCACCATTCACAGGGTTTCGTGGCGGGACGCACGCACACTCCACTGCCGAGCACTCGTCCGCACTTTCGACACATTGGTAAAAGTGCCTTCATTTCTTGTATTTCACGCTTCTTTCACGCAGTTTCATCCCAGCCTATGAGTTTACCGTCCCGAAAACCCCGAAATTCGGGGAACGCAGGGATTTCCGCGGGTTTAATTGTCTGCTCTCATTCGCCTGTTGGCGAAGCGTCGAATTCGCCGCAGGTCACACGTTTGTGTCGGGTTGGAAGGTATAGATTAGCAGCTACTTATAGGCAGATGTACTTCACCAGACGTTTCACACAGCGGTCATCGGGTAAACTTTTTAATGGATGAGAAATTATGGGTAAACTGAACCCATCGCCGTGCTCACCTCGGGTAAACTCAATGATGAATTCCAGCCCGGATCTGAGATCCGTCCAGATTGAGCTGCCTTCGATTTTCACGACATTTCAGCCAGTTCTTCACCCCGAATAGCAACCTTTGAAGGAGATCGCAGCTCGTGGGGCGAAAAAATAAGCTTTGACCTCGCGTTTAACTGCTGGAGAAAAGTGTTCGGGCTGTGTTTGTCGTCCTGGAAACTCCGAGGCATTTTTCCTGGAAAGAAAACGAATAAAGAATAGGAAGATTGCCTGAAAAGGCTTAACGAGCGTTTCCGGGGTTACTAGACAATTTGAAGACGATTGTAAACACCATTTTTTCAGAAAATTTATGTCTTTGTCCGAAACGATAAATTTCCAGGGTGGTCGTAAAGCTTTGACGTGCACTGTATTAGGGTGATTAATTGGGAATGTGCACTGATTTCTCTCGTTTTGCTGAAAATTCTCAGCCAAGCTTCAATGACTAATAGCGATTCATGGCAAACCTTCTACTGTACGAAATGCTGAATATTTCTCTATTCTTGATTTTTAGAAAAATTTATAACAGCGTCATCGAAAATTTTAGTTTTTTTTTCGTTTCATTTCGTCAAACGAGGCATGAGTTGACAAATTATTTGCAGTGCCATCTGGTTGGGTCCATGCAACAATCGAGTCTCTGGACTTGGATGACTGAGCCGAAATTGTGGATGCAAATTGATGCACCGATTGCCCGTCTTCTCATATTTGGAATCAGTAGTCGTGCTTGAGATCGAGACTCCACGAAAACTTTACGCTATTAGGCTGCCGTCTTTCCTTTTACTAGTTGCTGAATTTCAACATAGGCTTGTGAAATCACCTGATTGTGAGGTGTAATTTTGATGCTCAAAATCATGGACATGAGAATTATTGAGGTGCACGCCAACTGCACAAACTACCTATGAGGCTCACGCAATTAGTGTGACTAAAGAACATCAACCCTTACGAGCACTATTCACCATGCCAAAGCAAAACACACGGAAAAAAATGGTCATCCGACTCGCGATCAGCGTTGTCGATAATCCATGTGAGCATGCTTCAGCCACGCCTCGAGTAAAACACGCAAGAAATCAATAAAATTCATAAATCAGTAGCTGTTGCGTGAAATGGTCATCAGATTCGTGATCAGCGTGGGAGATTGCCCTAGCCAGCACATTTCGATCTGGCTTCGAGTTAAACTGAGAAAAATCGATCAATAAATCGATATCCAAATGGATGTTTTCCGGGGAGGAGTGTCCTTGGATGAATTTGGATGACGTCCAATGTTTCAAAGTTCCATTTGTTCGTTAGCTCACCTACAGACGCCTTCTCAGCGTTTGAATTTGACGCCCGCGCGCGTCACCCAGATTTCTGGAAAAAGTTGTGGTAATGGTTGCTATATTTTATGGACTAGAGATTTCTTTGGCAAAGAAAAGGTCCAAAACTACACATAGAGGCAGATTTGGGTGGCCCACCGGTTCAAGTCACATTGCAGCGAATGTTTCATGACCCTCTGCGTAGACGATGTCAAACCGTCATTGATATCAACCCTGGATAAATTTTGGATGGAGCAGTCGTAGCGATGTTTTCAAAAAATATTCTCTCCCATGCAAAAGCGCGCATTTCATATTTGCATTGTTACGAAAAAAACAACGAAGAGAAATTTTTGAAAACAGTGGAAACTGTTGTTATTCATACGCTACTGGACCACAGGAAAATCTTTAGAACTCGAGTCTTCTTACCAATTTGTTAATCCCTTAGTTCACTGACGAGGAAGTCTACAACGGTAGAGCTCAGTGGTTAAACATGAATATGCGGGTCTCTAAATGAATGTTAGTAGGGGAAAATGAATACAAAACCTGAAGCGAGCACTGATCAGAACTTCATTCATGTCTTTCATTTCATCAGATGCTGGATTGAAGAGAAGACGACCTTCTTATGTGCGTTTGCGTTGCTCCTACGAGAGTTGTGACCGCTTGTCTGTTTTCATCCGAACTATTTAAAGTATTTGGTATAGTATTTGGAATTTTTATAGTCGATGATATTTTTTACGAAGTAAAATTCTCAAAATTTCATCACAGAATTTCCCACCGAAAGCGAGGAGTGATCAAAAAGGTGAAAAGTTTTATTCCCATAGATTCTCCATTGCGATTATGAGTGAACCTGCGAATTAGTTAAGAACTATAAATGAGGCGTGGAATTGGAAAGTTTTCCAATGTCTAGCACAGCTTAATGCTTACGTTGTCGCTCTGCTGAGTTCAACACTGGAGATGTCTTCCATCTTGGCGACAAGTTTCAGCGAACAGCCTAATCTATACGTCAGTGAGTAGGTCCTCATAAAGCGAGAGATGGTCTCATTATCACTGCATTCCCTCTCTGATAAGCTGCAACGACATTTCGCACTTGCTCTGCCATGAAGCTGAAACGGCCAGAGGTGTGGTCACTGATTGTGTTCCTTGTTGGAACCACTTTTGGAGTGGTTGGCACTATTCTTGCCATTGTGTTCGGAGTTGAAAGTGAGTTGGACTTCGAAATTTATCTCCTTATCTTTCTTCTCATCCTTTTGTCCTTTTATTCAACATCCCCTCTGTCCATTGCATTTGCATGCCATGTACAGCGCGGCGTTACCCTCGATACAATGAAGGAAATTGTGTTCATACTCCCTTCACTATGATTCCCTTCGTATTACTTTAACTGTCCAGGGTGTACTAGTTAATATGATCGCTTCTATCAGGTTGACTGCATGCATCAAAGTTTTCTGAGCAAGCAACGCGCGAATTTCTTTGCGCTATATTTGGACTAACAATGAATGTACAACTACCGTCTTCCATTAATGTTCTGCTGACGTACGACATACAGTGCCAGTCAGCCATTCTTGCATCATAGAATGCTGCACGTCTTCTCTGTTGCGCCGCACCACCAATGTGGGATTGTTGTTCTGTTCATTTTTTTTTTCAGCTCTTCTTCTTTGCATATTTGTTTCTATTTCGGGAAGGGTAGAAAACAAGCAATGCAAAATCGGCAACACGCAACAACTACAGGTCTCAGCTGCTCTGCCGTGCTGTATACAGTAGCGGTCATAATGTTATTTATTTATTTATTTAATACACCAAAAGGTGTGCCATATGGCAGGCGTTAGTAACGAGAACAGCAGCAAATTCATATTAATGAACTAAAATATCAAACTGAAGTATGTAGATGTTAGGAACAGTGAAAAAAAAAACACACACACAAAGAATTCACTCGTACTGAAAGTGTGAGAAAATGTGTATGGCCAGTCTTGAGTCCCGCATCTTTTTTTTTGATGTTTCAGAAAATATGGATAAAACGGGGGTTGGACCAATCCTCACCATTGGGATGTAGCCACATCACGTCTACAGGCTAGACGACATTTATGCTAGATTGGGAAATTATAGCGGAACTGATGTTTGATAACAATTTCTTTGCTGCTGTGATGCCAGAGCCTAGGCGAGTTGACTGCTGGTAATATAGGAAAGGCACAGACCTTAAAGATATTCATGCCCAAAACGCAACTGGCAGAGCCATTCTTGGGCGGACGCAGGCGCCTCTTTGATCTGGTACGAACCCAAGGCGTAATTAGGAGGATGCTCGCCGGCTCTGTACCCTCCTGAAACCAGGTGCACACGCCCTAAATGGATCTAGCACAAGAAGCAGACTAAGAGTAGGTGATTTTGCAAGATGGTAATGACGGAAGAATGTACATTAAGTCTTAGTTACGATATTTTTGAGGTTTAAATACTGAAAGGTGAAAAATTGGGAGACAATATATGATCAGAGCCATATCGATCAGGGAATCTTTTGCTATAACTCGCCTCTGGGTTGAGCTGTCCAACCCTAATTTGAGTTTGTATTAAAACTCCATGGGCGCTTTCCCGTGGCAACTTATCATTGGCACGGGCTCAATTAACGTGGATTATTGGACTCAAACACCAACTTTCTCGGATTTAGTAGATTTTGTGTAGCATCCTTACTCTCAACTACTGGGAGAAAGGAAGAGTTGATACNCCGTGGCAACTTATCATTGGCACGGGCTCAATTAACGTGGATTATTGGACTCAAACACCAACTTTCTCGGATTTAGTAGATTTTCTGTAGCATCCTTACTCTCAACTACTGAGAGAAAGGAAGAGTTGATACAGATTGAGCACATATTTGTCTATTATTTCCACCGTAATGCTATTACTGCGCTTCCTGTGGTGCTCAAAGTGGAGGACAGAATTAATTGATTGAAATCACCAAAAACTTGGTTTAATTACATCTCAAGCACATGAACAGCAATACAGTTCTTATTTGAATACCAGAATAGTTGCTAGTAGCGGATATTATAGAAATATTCCTCATCGGAGTCGATGTTTTTCTTTGGAATTGTAAAAAATTCTCTTTTCTCACTTTTATACGACTTTTTGACAGGCCCACTTTTTTATGTGAAGAGGAGAGCCATAGAACGGAACTTATATAGCAAATCACTCCATTATTCATTTATTTATTTATTTTCTACACTGAAAAACAATTTTTCAGTGCTCCATAAAACAGCGTTAGTTATAACAATAGTAATTTGTTCACTAGCTAGTAAAAGAACCACCAGCCGCCTTCGCAGCTCCTTTAACAAATAAAGCCAACAGCTGGAGACAATGGCAACCGCGTAACCATCGTAACCACAACCATTACGATACGATTTAGAATAATTTCTTCCGGAGCTGAGATGCCGCGATACAGTCGAAAAACCATTATGCTAACAAAACAGTGAAATTGCACTTGAAACGCGATATATCTGCTTGGAAGCTATCTACGCCAATGTCAAGCAGCAGAAAGAAAGAACACTTAGACCCTCACCACATTCTAAAATTTCATCCAGATAGCTCAATCCATAGTTGAGTTATAGTTTGAGATTTTGTCTTCGACAGTGCCTCTGATCATATCATATTGACCGCTACTGTAGGTAGCGCGGTGCGGCAGAGCGTACAGTCCTTACGCGCCATTGGTAGAAAGTTTTCGAGCGCGCAGAGCCTGCGGCGCGTGCGCGGCGCGCCCCGTCTGTAACAGCGGCCCGGGATCCTCCATCAGCTGTTCGAGGACAGTTTTGTTAGGTTTTGGCCCAGGTAAGTTAGATTTCCTCCGGTTTCTTCCATTAACTGGAGAACTTTGGACTGTTGAGGCCTGTGGCTGACCGATATTGATCGGACGGGTCCGCATGCCTCGTTTTTTGCACGTTCCCTCGCATGTCCGAAATTGTCATTTCTTTTGTTTTTAATGTATCTTTCATTAGTCTTTGGCCCCGTAGAAAGCTGCTTGTCCCAGGTAGCCCCTTCTTTGTAGGAAAGAGGACCCTGAGACGTGATGGCTAACTAATTTACCTGGGCCAAAACCTAACAAAGCTGTTCTGGAACAGCTGATCGAGGATCCCGGACCGCTGTTACAAGTGGGCGCGCCGCGCACGCGCCGCAGTCTCTGCGCGCTCGAAATCCTTCTACCGATGGCGCGTAAGGACTACAGTCCATAAAAAAAATCGGCGGACTCCAGTTCGGCGGGAAAGGGGCGCGCGGCGCGGTCGCCATCCGATCGGCAGCCTGAGATTCTATGGAAAAACGGGTGATCTACGATATCGACCGACCTTGCGAAGCGGCGCCGCGCCCAGCAGGAGTCCGCCGATTTTTTTTTATAGACTATAGTCTGGTAGCATACACAGGGCCCATGATCTGACATTGTCCGCAACTACGTCCGCTTGATTTCTAAGCCTACTTCATTATGTTTTGATGTGATATTGGTGTCATTCCTTCTATTTTGGCGTGCTGCATCCATCTCCTTCAAAAGGAATTCTGTGGCGTTCTCCAATCGCTGGAAACAAGTGTGGTCGTAGTTGCGGACAATGTCAGATCATGGGCCCTGTGTGCGCTACCAGACCATACATATGTGCGGCATTCTGTGATGCAAGAATGGTTGATCGGCACTGTATTTATGCTTGGGTTTGGCGCAACTTGCCAGCGTCATGCTAACTAGATCTCGAACTAACGTGAGGCATTGGACCAACACCTGTTAGCACTTTCAAACCCTCAGCCGCCTTACTGGCCTGTGACATGGAATGTCCCCTACTTCCTTTTGCGAGAGGCTATTAAGTAAGTAGATCACATGCATTTCTCAAAAAGATTGTGTGAAGGACATCATTTTAACTGCGACAAATGGGAATCGGTTTTGTTAGTGGAACCAGCTCGTATGGCAGAATTTCTTCAAGCACCACTTTCATCATGTTGTTTCTCATCAGTTTACATGAAATATTGTTGGGCCGCTGTGACGGCTCAGCGACCAGCTTTTATGAAAATTTGCCATCTCTGCAAATGTACCGAAAATTATTATGATTGAGATAAAAACGTCAAGCCTCCGCGCAGATTGCCATGACACTTCCTGTCGTTGTTGTCCAGCTTACTAACGTAGGACCACATCTATCCCAGAGTTGCAACTAATGTATGAGCAGACGTACGAAGAGTGCAGAACCAAGCCATCTCTAAAGAATTGTCGACGACAATCGAAATTCCTACTCACTTCACTTGACTCGTGCTGTGCAACCAAGAGAGCTTTAAAACTACTCCACCACGAGATGCACGCAAGAAATCATGAATTTCGAGCATTTTACCGGATCTTTCGAGTTGTTTTATTTTCGTTCTATTCTTTCGTACGATTCCATTTTTTCCCCCACCTTCCATATATGTAGGTGAGAAGTAGGTCTGTTCATAATAAGGAAACCAACGCTGATAACTGAGCAGCACGAACGCAGCCCAAACAGCGTAACAAGTCGAGAAGAAACCCTAGCAGCATTCCAGTTGCTGCCATCCTCCCCTCAGTGGCTGCCCAAGCCACCCTTCTTATAGAAGAAGTTGCCGAAGAAGGGCAATGGAATGCAGGATGGCAGCAGCTAGGAAGAGAAAGGTTTGTACTCGATGCATTACGCTGTTCGGGATGCGTTTCTAGCCCGCAACTATCGGAGAAAATGGGCGTAAATGTTGTGAACGGTAAGAATCAATATCAAAACCGATGTAGACAGAAGACGGACGACTGTCACGCATGGACATCACTGGAACCACTTTCGAACATCTTCGTACATATTTGAACGGAAACCCTTTATGTTATTGAGCTTGGGATCGGATAGGAGACAAGCATTTCACAAAAACGGTCGGTTGAATCCCCCTCCAGCAATCATACTATTGGTGCAAGTGAGGACATGAGTGAAAAACATTTTTAAAAAATCGCCAGAGCAGAAATCATTTGAACCGATAGCAGTTCCAGTTTTCTGCACTAAGGTGAGAAAAGTTCAGTTTTGAATCTGTCTGCAGAAAATGTACTTTTGTTAACGATGTAGCTAACGCAAGTGCCGGTTGCGAGGAAGAACTATTGATCTTTGACCTTCATTGGTTCCACGGAGATAGCAACAGTAGCAATAACAGCGGAGTCCTCCCGAATTCGTAGTCTTGTCTCATGAAAAGTTGTGGTCTCGACAAAATGATATCCTGTGTGATTGGGCTTGGGCTCAGACAGTAGACGCGTTTTTGCAAACATTGGACATCTCACTCTAACCACAATTTCGACTAAGTGCGACATGTTTGAATCAGCATCGATAAATAGCATTGGCGGAGGCAGGGGGGGGGGG
>JARK01001365.1:156179-192924 GCA_000688135.1 Ancylostoma ceylanicum | reverse complement strand
TATATATATATATGTATATATATACATACATATATATACATATATATCTTTATCCGGTTGGTGAGGACTCACTATCTGCATCAGCAATTCTTGTTGTCTTTGGTTGGCAGGCGGATAAATTATACCGGGAAGCCGGATGAATGAAGACTGGTGGAAGCCGACATATGTACAGTGTGTGTCAATGGCGGTGACCCGTCTGCGGCCTTGAAAAGAACGCGGCGCGACCGCGCCGCTCGAGCGAGAATCCTCTCCGGGACATCAGATTATGGGATTTTCTTGATAGTCAGTTAGTTTTCTTATTAGTTATCATCAAGTGTGATGAACAACTATCAAGAAAACCCAAACACGTCACTGTGGTGACGATTCTAGCGTGAGCGGTGCGGTCGCGCCGCGTGCTTTTCGAGGCTGCAGACGGGTCACCGCCATTGAAGCCCACTGTACAGCGGCTGTATTTTCCCTCTCACTGAGAAATGGACCTTCATACAACTGGTATTTGATTGATGGAAATTCATTACCACCTCCATACTCACAATTCTGAGCGAAATCAAGAGATCAGTATTGTAATTCTACAAAATCACCATATACCACCACAGATCATGATTCGGTAGTCTCCAGCGCCTCGTCTTTGCGCCAGGGAGTGAATAAAGATTCTACTGAATAGCGGAGTGGGTGAGGATCGGTGAGAATGGAAACATGACCGCTGTGTTCTGCCCCTCTCACGGCTGAACAACCACCGACCAGAACCTTTTCAGAAACGCTGTATGAAATAATTTTAAATTTTGTATCAGCTTATTCTCAATTCTTCGGTTTGTTGTTCTGCAATGATTGTTCTCGAAGATGCAAATTAGGATCTGTAGTAACCTCACTTTTTAGAACACCTCTGTTTGGAACCCAGGTTTTTCCCTACGCTTCCCTCCCGTCCGAGTTCGCCACTACTGGCCAGCAGCCTGTCTCCACGAGCCGTATCCAATACCGTAAATATACGGGCGCCCTAAAAATGACAATATCTGCTTCCACACACATTCCTGACAAAAGCCACTGTAACCAGTGTGTTCGGCGTAGAACACTAAACCACAGCTATTCTGCTTGCAAAATGAAAAAATTAACGGTCACCTGTGTTTGGTCCCATCTTGCAGTGTATCATAATTATATGTACGGGCACCCTCACGAAAAAATTAATAAAATCATCTGCTCATCCGGAAATTCCTGCCTCAAATTTGCACTAAGTGATGATAAGCGCTCCTCAGTTAGGCCTCCAATGTAGCAAGGATCGGAGCCTTCTGAGAGGGAACAGGCGCAGATATAGGCTCGTCACGCTACAAGCTTCGGCAACCGCAGGATTTCCAAGCGCATTGGTCCGGATTCGAGTACCATCGTCGCGCTCATGAAAGACTTAAACGCTTACGGTCAGAGTAGGAGCTCTGGCAGATGGGAGAAGCCATAACAGTCACATTCTTGTCAAGAAACCATGCCCTTTTCAAAAGACCGATGTGGATGGCCGCGTTGTTCTGTATGGAAAATGAGCAGAGTTCTATTGTCCTAGTCCTGGAAGAACAAGAGCTAGAAGCCGATCACTTCATCGTAGTCAGATGAGTTTGCTCGAGTCAAAACAAAGGCGATGTCGAGTCCTCCTTCCGGATAGAAGCCGCTCCACACCATGACAGTGTCACTTCCGAAATACCGCGTGCTGAGGAAATCCCTCCAATTTCCATCTAGACCATCCAAGGTAAACTTATTCAAGTCAAAAGACATCATCTGGATACGAATTCTACTCTCCATGAGTCTCAGAAAAACTATGCGTATTTTTGACCAGTCTGTCGCCATGTTCCCCCTGGCAAACCCCAGCGGTGGAACCTCATAAGACCTTGTAGGCCTGTGAGCATATTGAAGGAGACAGCGGACAATCTTGACTTTCTATTTCACCCGTCTTCATGCCGTCGCTGCAGAGGTAGGAGTCGATAATTGGCTCAAATACCGATGATGTGCACCATGGTGCTAGAAACCGTCAGTCCTATCCGACGCTCATCTTATGATGACAGCTTCCCTGACCGTTCAGGTCTCTTATTCAGACTGTAGGAGTCATAGATTTTGCAGCAAGGCGTCAACGGTGTTCGAATTCCGGCCAACATGCTTGGCGATTCTGCGACTGCTAAAGTATGCAATGTGAAGAACCCATATCTGTTCCTATTCCGCATCAGAAGGCTCCGATTCTTGTCACATTGGAGACCTAACTGAGGAACCCTTACCACCACTTATTGCAATTTTGAGACAGGAATTTCCGGATGAGTAGATGATTTTATGTATCTATTTTTTTATTGAGGGTGCCCGTATGATTATGATACACTGCAAGACGGGCCCAACACGGGCTACACTAAATTTTTCCATTTTTCAAACTGAATGGCAGTGATACAGAGGTCTTCGGGCACCCCAAATTCACTGGTTGCAGTACCCTTCGTCAGGAATGTGTGTGGAAGCAAATATCGCCATTTTTAGGGTGCCCATATATTTATGATACGCACTGTATATTTGACCGTGGGACGAAAAACACAGCGGATATAAATCTCCATGTTCTTTGATCCTTGAACCTGGGCATTCTCAGTAATCGATGATATTTTAATGTTTTGCCACACAGGTTGTTAGGTGGACGGTTTATTTATGCAACGGCCTGACGTTTCGACACAACGTCTTTATCGAAGGCCTGAAAGTGGTGTTGTTCTATTCGTGACTTGAGCCATCAAACATCTCGCCTACTCCAGTCTAACATACTGACATAGGCCTGAGCTCACAAAGTGCGATCTCTCAGACGCAAGACGCAAGACCAACCTTCGAATCCACCGTTTTTGACGGAACAGAGGTCCGTACCGACTTGTACACTCACTGCTGACGTGTGAATGTCACCCTATACCCGGATGGCGGTCGGGTTAGGGATTATAGTGGATCTGCAGATCACATAAAGATACAAAGGGCAAGAGGTCATTGGTAATTGCCAAGCACTCGTTTCGGTTGTTCATACTTGGATTTCTCACAGAAATCCAGAAGGCTTCCAAGGTCTTTCTTGCCGTAATCTCTGTCTCATGCGCAAGTATTGTACATGCCACTTCAAAATCATCACCATTGTGTTCGTCATGACGGTGCCTGCCTAGAGCTGATACTAGGCTTCCTCTGCGTTTGCTAGCCAAGTGCTCCTTGAGACGAGTACTGAGCACACGACCGGTTTCTCCAATATATAGTGCATCGCAGCTCAAACACTTGATTTGGTATATTACCCCAGTTTTTGAGCAGTCTCCCGTTGTACCATATGGGCAGACGACGCATTCAGTTGATACGCACTGTTTATCGTATAACCTGTTTCGAACCAATTGCTTCCTGATGTTATCATTAGGTATGTTTACTAAGATCACATCATTATGCAACTGTGCTCTTGCGAGGCAGCGTCGTATCTCAGTGCTAACATCATCTGAGATAAATGGAAGAGTAAGTGGGATCTTCTTGTTGTTTGTCCGTAAACCGTTAGAACTTCCATGACGTTTTACTCGTCTATGACCCATAGAGTACCCATTTTCTTCAGCTATATTGATGGCTAGTCGCAGAGACTCCTTGCGTTCATGATCGTCAGAGCTTACTTGGTTAGCAGTTCTTAACATGTTGCGGATGACGGCACGCTTTACTGATGATGGATGTGCAGAAGTGGCATGTAATAGGATGTTCTTTGAGGCAGCCTTCCGATACCATTTAACCCTAATACAGTTGTTAGACAAGTTGATCTGGGTATTTAGGTAGGCCAACCAACCATTACTAGGGGACTCCCGTGTGAATCTGATGTATTGTGACTGCTGGTTGAGAATGTTGAAACACTCATCCATTTCGGATTGTGTTGATGTTACGATGCAGCAGTCATCAATATAACGGCAGTACATCAATGGTAGGCGTGCTAGCACGGGCTCTTCGATTTTACTCATAAAGCAGATGGCCAGTACCGGTGCTAGACGTTGACCCATAGCAAGACCTCGAATTTGTGAGAAGTACTTCCCAGACCACTTAAATATGTTACAAGATAGACACTCCTTCACTAACGTTGTAATGCGACTTATGCTCAGCCCATACATTTCCACTGTCCTAGCATGTCTTGTCAACATTTCCGAAATCGCTTGTTGAAAAACATGTTAAGAAACAAGCGATTTCGGAAATGTTGACAAGACATGCTAGGACAGTGGAAATGTATGGGCTGAGCATAAGTCGCATTACAACGTTAGTCAAGGAGTGTCTATCTTGTAACATATTTAAGTGGTCTGGGAAGTACTTCTCACAAATTCGAGGTCTTGCTATGGGTCAACGTCTAGCACCGGTACTGGCCATCTGCTTTATGAGTAAAATCGAAGAGCCCGTGCTAGCACGCCTACCATTGATGTACTGCCGTTATATTGATGACTGCTGCATCGTAACATCAACACAATCCGAAATGGATGAGTGTTTCAACATTCTCAACCAGCAGTCACAATACATCAGATTCACACGGGAGTCCCCTAGTAATGGTTGGTTGGCCTACCTAAATACCCAGATCAACTTGTCTAACAACTGTATTAGGGTTAAATGGTATCGGAAGGCTGCCTCAAAGAACATCCTATTACATGCCACTTCTGCACATCCATCATCGGTAAAGCGTGCCGTCATCCGCAACATGTTAAGAACTGCTAACCAAGTAAGCTCTGACGATCATGAACGCAAGGAGTCTCTGCGACTAGCCATCAATATAGCTGAAGAAAATGGGTACTCTATGGGTCATAGACGAGTAAAACGTCATGGAAGTTCTAACGGTTTACGGACAAACAACAAGAAGATCCCACTTACTCTTCCATTTATCTCAGATGATGTTAGCACTGAGATACGACGCTGCCTCGCAAGAGCACAGTTGCATAATGATGTGATCTTAGTAAACATACCTAATGATAACATCAGGAAGCAATTGGTTCGAAACAGGTTATACGATAAACAGTGCGTATCAACTGAATGCGTCGTCTGCCCATATGGTACAACGGGAGACTGCTCAAAAACTGGGGTAATATACCAAATCAAGTGTTTGAGCTGCGATGCACTATATATTGGAGAAACCGGTCGTGTGCTCAGTACTCGTCTCAAGGAGCACTTGGCTAGCAAACGCAGAGGAAGCCTAGTATCAGCTCTAGGCAGGCACCGTCATGACGAACACAATGGTGATGATTTTGAAGTGGCATGTACAATACTTGCGCATGAGACAGAGATTACGGCAAGAAAGACCTTGGAAGCCTTCTGGATTTCTGTGAGAAATCCAAGTATGAACAACCGAAACGAGTGCTTGGCAATTACCAATGACCTCTTGCCCTTTGTATCTTTATGTGATCTGCAGATCCACTATAATCCCTAACCCGACCGCCATCCGGGTATAGGGTGACATTCACACGTCAGCAGTGAGTGTACAAGTCGGTACGGACCTCTGTTCCGTCAAAAAACGGTGGATTCGAAGGTTGGTCTTGCGTCTTGCGTCTGAGAGATCGCACTTTGTGAGCTCAGGCCTATGTCAGTATGTTAGACTGGAGTAGGCGAGATGTTTGATGGCTCAAGTCACGAATAGAACAACACCACTTTCAGGCCTTCGATAAAGACGTTGTGTCGAAACGTCAGGCCGTTGCATAAATAAACCGTCCACCTAACAACCTGTGTGGCAAAACATTAAAATAACAGCGGATATAGTTATAGTAGGGTGGATAAAAACCAGTGTTTCCACTAGTTTTTACCCACCCTACTATAACTCATCTATTCGCGTGTTCATTTCTAGGAGCCAGTGGCGAACGCAGAAAGTGGGCGGAAGGGGGGCGTGGGAAAAAATTGGGGTCTCCGCTGTTTTGGGGACCCAGACGGAAAATAAAATTAATAAAAATATTAAATATAATAATAAATACATAATTAAAATTATTTAAAAAATAATAATAAAAATAAACAGATAAAAATAAAGAAATACAAGATTTTTATTTGTATTGTAAAGTAATTTCAAAAATTTGGCGACCCATTCTCGGGGGGGGGGGCGCCCCCCCCCTTGCGTCCGCCATTGCTAGGAGCAAATGCGGCGCCTTGATGAGAAAAAAACGCGTGGAGATGGAGTTGATCGTGAATCTTTATCGAGCGGAAATCGACCGGATTAAGACAATTTGTGGTGAAGCGAGTGGACTTGCACATCTGCGGATATGTTTTCATTCGATAGCAGGTTCTCTACATAGAACGTACCAATATATCCGCCAGAGCGCGTCTATCCGACTGGACAAAGTATATTGGATATCATCTCAGAATTCAAAAAAGGGGTATATAATAAATCTCTTAATACAATTGATAGTGTGGCAACCACTTTGAACATTCGAATACTCGAGAAAGAGGAAGCTTTACAGCTGCTCTTCCCTCCCATTTATTGGTTTGTTGCATTCTATTGTCCTTGAATTCAAATCCTCAACCTAGCTGAGATAAAAAGTTCACATCCAAACATATGTATATATCTAATGCGTTATTAACTAACTATTGCGGCTAGAATCAGAAGTCGATCGTGCGGACAATTCCGCGCTCTAACTTAATTTCTCGGCCGTGCGCGAATTACAACGCGTCGCGGTCGTCCTACCTCTAGCCTACCAACATATCCGATGGTTTTGTCCGGCGTCGTGTCTCAGGAGTTCCCAAGAACTTGGCGTTGTTGCTGAGTGGGAGTAGCGTTTCTGCAATACTTCGGCATAGGATTTCGTTGTCTATTGCTTTTCATTGGGAGTGATCGCGTGTATCATAAGGATTTTAGGCTAATTAGCCTTTTGCTTCTGAACGACTGCCAACAAGTCTAATTTTCAGCTCTTGTCGTCATGACTTCTAGTGCCCCCGTCGCTGCTGCTGCTGCTGCTGACAGTTCTCAGCAAAATAGCTTCAATCCTTCCTGGTTAGTGCTGGTCGGAAGAGTTGGCCTCTTTTCCACGCGTTTTCAACTGGATTTTTAGGATGCGCTCTGCATTTAATGGTGCAGGTGGTGGTGCTCCGATTCGGTCTCCGAAAACGGTAAGATATCTTGGTATCTATTTTCTCAATGGGTGCATGGTATGGAGGCACAGTGTTTCCCTCGAGGAGAAGAAAATAGACTATGTATTTTTTTCTGAAGTTTCAGATGAATACCTTTTTTTAGTGCAGGCTAGCTGGTCCCTCGTGAATATCAAACGATATGGGGAACTAAGAATGATTGCTTTCTAATTCTGCTATATTAATTGATTCCAAACTGTACAGAGGCAAATTAGGAGTTCCGTAGATTTCTTCTAGTGATTTTCACATCGCCTCGGTTAATTTTTCTTATGTTTCGTTTAGGGCAGTGTTTCGTCATTATTCAAGAGACTGATTTACTGGAACATCACACAATTCCCCATAGCTTATTCAGGACTACCCAGTCGCTGCACCTGTATTTGTGAAGAACCGTTACGGTCGCGAGGACATGCTGGCGCTAATGGGAGATACCGCCGGACATCCAGCGCCTGAGGGTCTTCAAAACTGCCCATTCTACGTTGAAGAAGCCTTGCCACCCATAGTTTGCTACCCGTTGTCCGATTTAGAACAGGTAAGACGCTGTTCAGTGCACAAAAACTTTTAGATCATCATCGATTTGTTTGACATTGTTGATGCAGCACCTGTCCAGGTAGTCGTGGTTACTCACGGGTGGGGGGGGGGATGTAGTTGAAGGATCGGGAGATCATCCCAAAAGCGGTAGTACTTTCCTCTCTGAAAGCCTAGCCTTCGCCAAAGCCTACAGATGGATGTTCTCCTCCCTGTTCCGGAAATTCCTTTTCGTCCCTCACATTTCTTTTACGGACTGAATATACAGGGAAAGGAGCACTGCTAAATCACCATCGCTAGCTGCTTTTGATGCCCGCAATATTTTCATTTTACATGTCTTGATATCATACAGCAGATATCCTGTGCCAGTGAATAAACAGAGGAGCAGAACCATCAAAGTATTGTTAGTTGTTAGTTCAATTATTAAACGAGATTAGGTTCAAAAATCCATTGTGAGTTGTTGACCTACGGTGACTGCGGCTAAGAGGGGTTGTCGAGGAAAGGATTTTTCGCCAATATGATTACAGTGGATGTTCTTCCACTTGAAGGCAGCGCATGTTCAGCTCTTCGTATTTGAGGCCTGTGAGATTTTGAGGGACCAAGAACTCATATCCAAAAATGAAATGGCGTGAAAAACACAAGAAATCCGCGGAATTGGACTCGGAATGAGACGGGTGCTCCCTTCAAGCCTTCAAAAGACAGTTATGAATCTGTTCACCTCGGTGTGAACCTAGCTAAAGATCAGTTTTGGTGCTGGTTATTGACGGATTTTCTTCGAGTTGTTCGGCCAGGTCTTGGAACGAGTTGAATAGTAGTGTTGTTTATTGCGGTTATCATCTTACCACGAAAGCTCTTTTCAAGTGTTGAAAGAGCAGAAACCTTGACAATGCGTGAATTTTATCAGCATGCACCCGTGATCTAAATTGTCCCAAGTCTCAGCGGCTTGGAAATCGGCCATCTCTGATTGCCATGATTTATGTTTGGGGAGCTTCTATTTTCCATGTGAGGTTTAGCACTCTGAGTGTCCTTCAGTCATTGACGCTGATTCCGGCATTTATCGATCAAGGGGGTGTCGTTTTGGTACAGTCTCTTTCCGATAATCGATTTCTACCTAGTCGATCTTGCTTGAGCTAAAGTGGGAGAGAATGACTATATGAGTATTTTATGCTAGAGGCATCAGACACAGTTTTTTGTGAAGTATTTATCATGATAACCGATGAACGCTTTGGGCACAGCAAGGGATCGCATCAAGGTGTGCGTCTCAATCTATCCCTCGCATACGCACACACATGACGCACGCACACATTTAGTATAAAGGCTTTTTAATTGGCGTGACGTTGTTATACATTTTGGTCACGAACGTTTTAAGGTAAAAGAATAATTATTTATTTAGTTCAGTCCGATGTCAAGCTTTTTTTAATGAGTCTTGAAATCTAAATACAATAGAACGCTCCTAAAAATCTGTGGGGTGGTAGTAATTTGGTCGAGATTTTGAGGTAACCGTGAGGTAACCTCGAGGTCAATTTCCCCAAAAATGTATTGTAAAACAACTGAGACCTCGTGGTAACCGACCGGTCACCTTGAGGTCTCACTCTAGGTCTCTGAGGTTGTCCTTTCAGGCAGCATTGGAAGATCGAATAATGCCAACATTTGTTGTTGCTACTCTTGTCACTTGAAACCTCTGAGGATGAGAAAATTTAGCAAAAAATAGGTACTTAAGGTGGTTGTTGGTGGCTGTCCCTACCGCAGTCACATCGGTACGTGCAGGACATTAACATGCAGTGATCACAGAGTGATGCATACAAGAGATTGGTTCTCACAGTTGAACCTGCTCACATCAGCTTCTATGCAAGTGCTGTCGCGATGTGGATACCAATACTTACCAACCAAACCCTCTCATGCGAGGGGTGACCGGAGTTCCTTGGTCGGTTATGGATGACGGTGATGCAAAGCAGGTAGAGTTTTGTATGGAACAGCTGGTCGTAGAACTTGTCTCGTTGAGAGTGTTCGCTGCGGCGCGACCATGAAACTCCTATCTAGTAGTGGCCAGCTTCCGTGTTAGTACAGCAAAATGCAAAAATTGTTCTAGAGGGAGGATTTTTTGGAGGTGAAAATTTTCACTAAAATACTGGCTATTTTTCCTTCTTGCATCTGATCGAGAAGTGTATAAGCCGCGAGTTTGTGTGACGTGTAGCTGCGGTCATTATTATCTCGTAGTGAATCCGTTGGCACTGCTTCGAAACGGCGGTATAAGCCCACCGTTTCACTCGCACGATGTTGTTAGGTTAGGCAAGAACTGGTACCTGTTATCACCAAAATTGTGCGTATCAAAACACAGCGGAATTGTGTAGCTGGCCCCGTGTCAAGGTATGCTTAGTGTTGCTTGCGAATGCGTTGTTTACTATTCAGAATGAATGTGTATAAGAAGGTTGACAATGTTTGTAATCAAAACTTGCAGTGCAAATGTTGCAGCGTCTCCAGCACAACATCAACTCGTCAAAAGCTATGTCATCTCTTTCTCATGCAGAACGTGCAAGTGTGGCAACAGGCGGTGCGTATGGTGGTGGCGGAAACACCGATGGCAGTTCAGGTCCACACAAAGCTAGTCCAGGTGCATGGACTCCTGTGAAACCTTGGAGTATGTCTTCTAGTTAATTTATTCGTCTGTATTATAATGTATTGTGTGACTGTTGATGCTGTACCGGGCTGACTAGCCACATTCAGCTGGCTTTCTGAACTCACACATATGATGAAGGCAGTCGATGTGGACGTTTCCTGCTTTCCACGTCTACATTATTTTCCAACGCCTTGTATTCGCTTCTGATTTGATCTTTATTGCAGTTATTCAAAGCAGTCGATACGAGTTATAACAATTCAAACACATGTGTATACCATCTAGTACAATCCGGGAAGACTTGAAGCATAAGAAAATAAAACAAATCAGCTGGATCAGCTGGTCATCAAACCAAATAGTAGAATGGAAGGAATACAATATTTAGTGTAGCAGTGTAGCAGCTTTGGTTGTTCATTCGATTTCTTATCTTTTTGGCCATCAAAACTAACATTATGCACAAAAGCTAACATAGGCTTCCAATTTGGAAGTCTGTGCGCATTCAGCCTGATAAGCCAATATCACACTCGTAAGCTCTACTCATAGGTATTATAACGAAGTATAGTTAATGAACTTCAACGTTGCGCTTGAGCCCCTTGATACATTTCTAACTTATGTGCAGACATCTGAAACTTGTAAAATTTGTTCATGATGAAAAGTCAGGGTATTACCGCTTCTTTTCTATTGTTCCACTACGCATTCATCCATCTGTTGGTATATAGTCTAAAAGAACTGGGAATTGATCTGTTCAAGCGATCGGTGTACACGGAAAGGTTTTTTTACGGTTCTACCTATGCATTCTCACGGGACTCTCACATTTCAGACCGCAATCATCCAGCTGGTGGTACATCGGCAAAGGGCGGTAGTGCTTCACGACCTCATGTGCCACCTGGAAGAAATGGTCCTCGTGGAGATGGCACTGGTACCAATCAAGATCAACCTCAAGTAACTCCGTTTGGGCAGCGATTCGGTACATTTTTTACCCTCTGTGTTGTAAAGATCTACATCAGGTTATATGAAAAGTTAAATTCTTATCATTTTCATTAAGTAGGTTTGGTCAAAATGTAGCGAATGCATTTATACCTAGATTGATCTAAATGTTTTTTTTTCAGCGAATCGAGGTCGTGGAGCTGCAACTTCTGCTCGAGGAGGTGGCGTAGCAGGCACCACTTTCAACTCCCGAGCTCAAGGACTGTATGATCCTCGTGATCCTAAAGGTATTTTTCGTTCAATGATGTTCTGTCGTTTCTATTCTCGATTACTGCTTGCAAAGGGCAATTTATGACGATTCTAGCACATAACAAATTCTCTTAAAAGTTCTTGATGCCTTCTCTATTCTCCTTGCAATCGGATAGACCTGGAAATGATTCACACTCTGGATGTGCGATTGAATTGTGTTGGAAGTAGTTCATACTTAATCCCTACCCTCAGACCGCCCTCGCAATCGCATGCGTTCTACAAGTGACGAAGGGGATGTCTCTTCGGTGGGAGAAGGTGGATGGACAACTGCAGGAGGTGGCAAACATGCATGGGGAGGACATAATAAGGACGCTGGACAACACAATGTTTGGAATGGTGGTCAAGGTTTGCCGTTAGAGACATTTAACAATATAGAATAGGCATCAGGGCTTTCTAGCTGTGAGTGAAATTGAAGTTATCAGCTGTCGAAAATTCGAATTAAGAAGAGATCGTCGATCGTTTTTACTATGGTCATTTTTAAAAGTGAGTGCAAAGAAAGTAGTGTGAGTTTTGGGGATCTACGTAACATTTATCAAGAGAATTCAGCTTGCAGAGTTCCCTATGTGATACCAATGAATTCGTGCAAAATGCTAATCGTTTTGGTGGTAAACACATAAAAAAAACCCTGATAATATTTCTACCCGGCGCGAAAGAGGTCAGTGATCTTGTGCGAAGTGCTTTCCATATTCGTGATTGCCGCGGTGCAGATCCCCATTAGACATGCTTCACCTGCTACAGAAATTAAGCGGCAAAATCGATAAAAGCAGGCATCGATATTTTATTGCAAAATATTGGTCGAATAGTGTTGTTTTTGGGAACACCTCTAGGCGTGTTCTCATCCGTACCTGNGGTAGCTGACGCCTAATAACAAGATGAGCAACAGGATCATTGAAGCTGGAATAAGAACAAGGACTGACCCGTTGCTACGCAGACGCTATGCTATTAACTTCGTGTGAACAGCGTAAACAAAAACAACATAAAACACCAGACGAAATGCTCACGAAATAACGCAGATAAAGGAGTATTGATAAACATGTTCAGCAAGGAGGATTTTCGGCGAATCTACTGCTTGGGACGAACAAAGGGAGGAAATAAAATAGGAAGTGTGAACTCGGTTTTATCCTCCACAAACAGTGGCGGACGCAGAAACTGGGCGGGAGAGGGGCGTGGGAAAAAATTGGGGTCTCCACTGTTTTGGGGACCCAGACCGAAAATAAAATTATTAAAAATATTAATTTTAATAATAAATAACAAATAATCAATATTTAAAAAATAATAATAAAAATAAACAAATAAAAATAAACTAATATAAGATTTTTATTTGTATTGTAATATAATTTCAAAAATTTGGCGACCCATTCTCGGAGGGGGGGGGGGGTGCGTGATTGAGATCCCCATCAGGCATGGTCTCTTTGATTCTTGAGTAAAAATGGAAAAATCATTGAAAAAAAAATCGGTAACTTAGTACAAGATTGTGGTCACATTCGTTCTTAGCGTATCAGAAAACCCCAGTAGACATGAACTACCTACACCTAAGCAGTAGTGCCGAAAAATCAATAGAATCGATGCACCAACCGATAGGTTCTGGCAGGAAACACACTGAAATCTCAGTGAAAAAATCGCTGAGGATCAACCGATCTGGACCACACTGCGCACCAACACCAGAGGAAGCACGTGTGCAGTGTGCTCCAGATCGGTTGATCCTTCGCGATTTTTGTTCGGATCATGCACGCATACGCCCAAACATACGAACTTTCACTTCTATACTTCGCGTACTTCCTCTATTTTACTCTTATTTCCAGAACTTCATTCTTTTCTGCTTTTAGGCGGTAACGGTGCTCCTATTAATGTGGCGGAAGAAAATACTCGTAAGAGTGAGAGCGGAACAATGCCTGAATGGATGGATGACGGGGAGGACCAAGAGAAAACGTAAGTTGACAGAGTGATCATAGACTTTTCCTAGCAAAAGTGAAAACTTATCGCTTGTTTTCATGAGGTTAAAGCGCAAATTTCACTCTAGGCCTCCTTTAGGAATTTATTGGTAAGGCGTAATTAAATTGTTGTTTTCGTAACGTAATGGCCAACGCTGTTGATGTTGTATTAGTTTACTTCCTTTATTCAGGGAATCCAGTGATGATACGACTAGTGCGACAGGTTCATTTGATGAGCATGGACGCTTTCGAAAGAAGGTTAGTTCTCTTCTGCATTCCGGTTGTGGTCGAGCACGCTTATTTTTACCACTTTAGCATTATACTTGTGTTGACTCGAAAGCAAAGAAGGCTACGGAACCTGCACAAGACCAGTGCGTTACCCACTTTCTGCTTGTTCCCGCTACATAAGCTCATCATTACATTTTGCGCATCATACTTATCATTCTCTGATTCAGGCAACAACAGAACATCAGCGCAACTTCTGCAGTCTCAGCCAATGCACCGAGGGTGGAAAAGAGTGTCGCTTCCATTCAGGTAAAAGTCTCATTACTATCGTAACTAGTAAGTCTCATATTATTGTATCTGCGAGATAAATACCGCTATTATTGTTGAGCTCTTAAGTTACCCAAATGCATGATGTGTTCTATGATGTCTTCTACTGTGTGTATTTTGTAGTAGAACTTGCTTTTAATGATGTTCAGTAGGCTATGCTTTAAGTATTTAATTCCAGGCTAGGTTAGACGTGTTGAAATACATTCATTGCTCAGGTGTTGTTCTAAATGTAGTGCGATGAAAAAAATTGAATGAGCGTTGTGTAAACGCGTTCCCATTGTTAGTATCAGTCATGATTTGTTATATGCTTATACTGGTAGCTTGCATGAGATTTACATCTAAGGCTTCTTCTCATGAAAATAACATTACATATTACATAGGGGGTTGCGTCCAAAAGATGTATGTAATTCTCATTTCTTTTTAGGAGGCGAACTCGTCAACTGCACCACCCGACGCGTTAAGGCCAGATTCGGATTCATCAAGAAATTTCGCAAGCATACGACAACAAAATGATTCCGTTGGATATGCTCATTCTGCTACCGCTCCTCAAATGTTGCCCACTGCCGCACCTGTTGTCCCTACCCCAGTCGTACACCAAAATCCCCCTCAGTTTTACTATTTGGACCCTACAAAGCAAGAGAGAGGTCCATTTGAAAAGGTTACTTTTTCTAAATTATCTTTGACATGGTTCCCCTGTATATTTTCCATCTGTTATTTAGATCCAAATGGACAGTTGGTATAAACGCGGATATTTCACGGAAGGACTTGAGGTTCGCCGACATACTGATACCAAGTACAGAACACTAGGTGTGCTGTTTTCCCTTTTCGTCTTGAATTGATGTTTCTTTACTAGTAATGGTGTTCTCATATTGTCGAGACTGAAGAAATGTATAATAGGTGAGCTGATGCAGTTGAACGGACGAATGACACCCTTCGATTACAAGGATGAAGTTGTTCCATCTCCTCCGGTTACAGCTGTGTTCTCTAATCCAACACAGCCATTTGCTGCTCTCTTCGCGTAGGAACCATCTTTTCTTATCCGCATCATTAGCTCAGTGACAGTACTTCTTTAGAAGTGGAGGAATGTGGGGAGAGTTAGGAGCGCCTACAAATATGATGTATGGCCAACCAGGCTACGATCCTATCGCTGCTGAGAGGAAGGTGAATTTCTCAAGGAATTTTGGTTTGATTGTAATTAAACGCTCATTTGTAGCGCATCGAGGAAGAACAACGGCGAATACTAGAGGAGCAAGTGAAAATGAGGGAGTATCAGGAACGCCTTATGAGGGAAATGCAAAAGCAAAGAGAAGAACACGAAAAACAACTCATGGAGCAGAAATTGGCGCTTTTGAAACACCAGGTTTTGACTACGGGATATCTTTAGGGTCATTATACTTTAGTTAATGTATGTATTTGTTTTTACCTTTTTCAGGAAGAGATTGAGCGGCGAGAACGTGAGCTGAAGGAGTCTGCAGAAGAAACTAAAGCTCGCTTGGAAATGGAACGCCTTGCTTTGGCGGAGAAAGCGCGACAAATAGAAGAGGAGCGTGCGGCGAAGATTAAGGTAGTTTGAAAGTATATCTTTGTTTTTAATGTTAAATTAAGACAAAATTGGCCAGATTCGATAACCCATGTTTTTTTCTCGCGAATCGCAGGTTGCTAAATGTACATCTCGTCTTAAGAATTCAGCCATGCTCCATTGTTTTATTGTGCACTCGCTGGGCAGATGCTGCACGTATTAATCTACCTTTATATATTTTTTTGGAAATGCAACAGGTCTATTGAATCACTGAGAAACTATTTGAGGCTTTTTCATGCATCGTTTCTTTCCAATTTCGTTGTAATGCCATCCATCACTCTCACGTTATGTAAACACAAAACTAGCGCGAAACCATTCCCAATCTTTCTTCGCACTCAAGTTCTGAGCCTTCTGAATCTCAGTCCCTTACCGGTCTAAAGTGTTTGTTAAATATTACGACAATGTTAAGAAACTCGTTTCCTAGACCCTAATCGACTTCGGTTTGTTTGTGTTTATATATTTTAAAAAAAATTGCGCCGTACTTCATTACAGTGCGCGTTATTGATTGAAATCATGGAGGAATAGGATCCTGTATAACCTCAGCACTGATCCCATCCTTCACTCATTTTCGTTCCGGAAAGCAGAGGTTCATGCGCTTGTAATAATTCCTGCATATTTTATTGTTGCAACCCGCACCTTATTGGAATTTGCTTCGTATTGCCTTCCTGTGGATTGATAAGAAACAATTCAAGTATGCGTTAGTATATGTTTCAACATGAAGAGTAAAGGATTAGGTGATCGATGTTGATAAATCTGTTTTGGGATGCGCCACTCATTCGACTTGCTTTACAAAAAAAAAACAGATTGCTCCGAAGAAGGTGTTCACGACGAGACGAAGCTGAAGAGTCGCTTCACTTGGTTTCCAGATGAACATAGAACTAGATTACCAACACAGGAGTGGGTCTTGATGGGCCCGGAGCAAGGATTGAACCACTGATTGTATACAGGGCAGCGGATTCTGTAGCTGCACTAAGTGAAATTAATAGAATATTTGGAAGTCGATAGTACGTAGAGTCCTTGTTGAAAAAATACTTGGATTGCGCGTGCGTTTTCATAACGTCGCGGCTTCAGAATCGCTGCGGGACCTACTCGTCCCTCTCACTTGGAGCATGCTCCTTACGCATCCTTCGCTCTATTCCCGGGCGATTCTGCAGTCACGGAATACATCCGTGTTATTGAGAAGGGCTGTATCTCCGGCAAGAGCAGTCGTTGGAGGTGGGCAGAATGCCATGGGATCATTCTCTATGTTCTGCTGAGAATAAAAATCTTTACATACTTCTTACGTGTAGGGAACAGTTCTCGTTCAGAGCTCGCCTGCCATACACACGCTTCTTTCCTGTTATTATGCGATATATAAATAGATCTTAGGGGCGCGTGTGGCGCAGTGGTAAGAGGCTCGCTGCGCACGCACACGGTCGATGGTTCGATCGCGCGCCCACGGCCAACCAAGCCATCCATCCCTTCGGGGTCGCTAAACTGGTATCAGGGGAGTTTGAGAAGATGAAGCACTGACTTGGTTCATCGGATGTCCCCGCAAGTCACTGTACAGGGCACATACGCATTCAACGCCTCTACGATGACCAGATGAAGTCGAATGCGTGGCGCATCCCACATGACGGGATTGATCAACGCCGACCACTTTATCCTTTACTTTTATTTATAAATAGATCTTAATGCTTTCCAAGGTTGCCGTCCATCCCAAATCCTTTGCATGGATTATATGGTAGACAATAGATTTCTTATCCTCATAGCTGTCAAATAAAGCTGGCACAATCCATATTAACTATTGTGAGTGAATTATGTCTGAATTTCAGCAAGAACTGGAAAATGCTCGAAAGGAGGAAGAGAAAAGGATCGAAGAGGAGAAGAGGAGGCGAAAAGAGGAAGAATTGGAGAGGCAGCGAAGAGAAGAAGAAGAGGAGTTGAGGCGACAAGAAGAGGCTGAAAGGGAAAGGTGCTCATTTTTATCTATCATTTGAAACTCGATTCAGTACAGTAAATGTTTTTTCTGGCATCATTACATTCTGCCTATGATATAAAGCGGTAGTCTTGAATTGAGTTACGTTTCTGAGTTCCCAGTATCACCCAAGATGTAAAGAAATTCGGCTGCGAATCATCTCAAGTTTTCGTAGTTCAGCTTATTTATAAAACGACTATTGAAAAAAGTAAAGCATTTGTTCATGAGTTATGATCTGTTTTCATAAGGTGAGGGTCTGACTGGGGTAGTTATATGTATTTCTTAGGCTTCCGTAGGCAACTGTAAAAATAGCTATGGAATTTTCAGTAGCTCACCGGTATTATCAGGTAAAATGTTACTTCTCAGACGAGCCCAAGAAGCTGCTGAGGAAGAAGCTCGTCGCGTGCGCGCAGCAGCAGAAGCAGCGGCAGAGAAACTTCGTCTTCAACAAGCCGAACAACAACGAAAACAGGTGAGAAGAGACAGGGAGCACATTTTTGGCTCCGATGAGATTTGCTATCTTCACTAGCACAGCCGCTATTCATTTCTTTGAAACACATTGCAAGGAGGTATTTGTACTTCTGAAAAAAGGCCAATTGACAAGCATGTCCGTAAGCGACTCTTGGATTTTAAGCGCGCTGCGGAAGAACAACGCAAAAAGGCTGCAGCTGCACCACCACCAGAGAAGGAGAAGCGCCAGGAGAATAGCAAAGCGTTCGTGATAGAGGAGGCCTGGCAGGTAAATTGTACCATTTGATTTTTTTTTGAAAGGTGAAGATTATGTCTCGTCATTTTTTACCCTTTGTTGTGCAGTATTGCAAATGCGGGGGTTTCGTGTTTCAGGCAGCTCCAAAGCCAACGCAGACATCTTCACAACCTGCTTCGGAAGGAGCGGCTGCTACCAAAAAATCACCCTCCACAAAGGGTGAGTGCTTGACTCCCCAAAACTTCTGGCTCCAAAAGCCTGAATTTTCCTCATTATGGGACGAGTATATAGCGAAACTGTCGTAGTGTTTTTTGAGCCGTAGGGCGACTCATTCTTGGGAGGGCGGGGGGTCCGCTACTGATACATCCATACACTTATGCTGTTCTTATATTCGCTTGAACTTATAATTCTAGTTGCACCATGGTTAGCTGCAGCCGCAGTTCCTCCGAGGGAGAAGTCGCTGAAGGAGATTCAAGAGGAGGAGGAAAGGCAGCTGCGAGCCGAGCAAGCCGAACAGGCTCGTCTGCGGAAAGAGGTTTTTCCTGTTCTTTCCCCAGTTTGAAAGATCAAATTTCTGAAGTTGTTTTCGATCTATCTATTATCACGTATTTTCCTCAGCAGCAAGAAGCGATCAACATCCAGTCATCGGGAACCTGGTCGAATGCGTCGCAGCGCCTTCAGTGGAGTCAACCACCACAGACTACAGTTGCGAAAGCTCCTGCTGCGAAACCAGCATGGGGCGGTGCTGGAGTGGAACCGCCGAAGGTGATTCAATCCGTTATATCAACCATTATAATGCATATGGTAATTTATTGCCTTTAGACTCATGCATATGGTAATTTATTGCCTTTAGACTCAATCTTCTCCATACTGGGATGGCCCATCATTGCAAGCAGCCAACAAGGTTCAAAATAATGCACCCAAAAAACCTGCAGAGAAAACATCTACTACGAAGACGAGCAATGCCAAGTCTAGCTCTAATATGCTCGTGAATGAAAAGGCAAGTTATACTATCTAAGCTACACACATCGCCTTACTATGAGCTGTTTTGTTTACGCTCTCTAGTCCTTGATTGAAGCAATTGTCTTTAGCCAGAATTTTTTGGTTACTAGCGTTTCATTCGATGGCAATAATGATTTTTTTTCCTCAGAACCCAAGATTTTCAAGGGTACCTTCATTCTTCACCATTTACTAGTGTAACTAAGAATCACGCAACACAAGTAGGTCAAAATATGCGGAATTCACTCCCACACTGAGACCTGCTACCTTCTTGTTGGTGTCAACACAACGACGAGGAAAAGCTGCGAACTGCTTAATAAACGATACATAGTTTATTCCAGATCCACCCAGTAACCAAGTTCCAAGTTTTGAGTGGGATTGAAATCTGTTTCATACTACATTATTATTTTCTAGTTCTTTATGATTGATTCTCCTAAGTACACTTGCTTTCAATAGCTTTATAAAGATTTCACTCCTTCGAAAAATGCTTTCTCCTCTCTTTCTAAACTATGTAAAAAGTATAAAGGGCAAAAGTGTTACACGGAGAGTGACCCACTGGGAAGGAGTATAAATAGGTTTTTTTTGGAGTTTGAGGCTGAGAGGATGTTGGGCTTCATGAAACGCTAACCAGGTAAACCAACTAAGATTAGGCTGTTAATCGCCTCCAGACAATGAATGAAGATTAGGCTAAGTCTGATATTTCCACCGGATTTAGGCTGCCAAGCGAGCTCTCGGCATGGCTGAAGACAACAGTGTTTTCCTGGAGTGGGTAGTGAATCGCTTGAAGCAGCTCAATTCTACCGTCGAGGCTGATGTTCTAGCTATGTTCATAGAAGGGGTTGAAAACCCAGATGAGGTTGGCTTTTTTTTCCTCGTGAAGCACAACACATATGTTGCAGGTTGCACATCTGTGTAAGATGCACAAATTCCATGTGTTAAGGCGTGATTTCACACCGCATTTGGAGCTTTCTTTCTGAAGGTTCCATTCGTGTTCTGTTCAGGTGGAAGACTATGTAGTTGGCTACCTCGGAGATTCTAAGACAGTTAAGGAGTTCGTTAGAGAATTTCTTCAAAAAAGAAGTGACTTCCGTAATCGCAAGCAACACGCGGTAAAAGATGTGAGCTATTCATATTATAGTAACTGTGTTTCCTCATCAGTTCATTCACGAATGTTATGTTCAGGATCTCTCAAGTGCCCGCGGGGCACCAGTTTCGGGTAATGGTTCAGGAGGGTTTTCAGCTGTTCAGGGTAGGAAGAAGAAGAGCAAGGTGTGTCCTTCGAATATGTTTTTGTTATCTTCTTCCACATTTTTGGTGATGAATGGGAAACAAAACCTCGAGATTAAAGATGTGTCGCCAAGTACTCAGACACTCGCAGCGGCCTGCCCGCGCACCCACTAGCGGCCTGCCGGTCATCCAGGCCGCCGACAGGCCGCTAAAAGGCCGCCGACAAGCCGCAGACGGCCCTCCGCTTGCCCGGTAATCACTGATCCAATCGATTAGTTCGAATGCTATTCATTAATGGTGGCTGATATTGTGATCAGATTATAGTTTGACGCTACCTAATACACACACTGGTTCCAGAAGTTTATTTATCGTTTACTAAGGCGAAAAACATGGTTTAGAATTAGAATACAGTAGTAAATTACATGAGCATACGAATCACGCATTTGGGTCGTTTATAAGTGCCACAAAACTGGCAAAATGCTACAACTAAATTGCATATATCAAATCTAGTAATGTTCTCATGAGTAGTATAGCATATAGCACAAGCATACGTTGTCGCATAAAACACATACAGGCGATTAGAACGAGGTTATGTACACACGAAAGCTTCAAAACTTCTTAAATTGTACTGAAACCCGTCAAAATTTGCATTGGTCTGTCACCATTCGCATCCTCTTCTTTGCTTTCGAGCTTTTGTTGTCGTCCATTTGGGCGTACGGGCATTTTCCGGATCTGGTATTAGAATGCATAAGTAGACACATCATTGCACAACAATCGTCACCTTGCCAAATTCGTAGTTGTTCCTTATTTCTTTCCACAAAATGTAATTGTCCTTTGTACATCTCTTTCGCCTACACAGTTAGCCTACGTTGAGGAACCTTTCCTGTTCGTATTTGCAAGTGCCTGCCCTGAAGACACATGAGGATGCCCCAGGTAATTTCCGAGATACTGATTATGGCTACTAAAGTGACGTTACCGTAAAATGTCATCGCTTTCGTTTCTTCACTGATCCATTGTGAGTTAAGAACTGATGGCTCCAGCAATGGTGTGGATAGATGGACCTTTCTAAATATCGAATGAACTAGTTGTTCGGTCTTTCAAGTATTTCCTCGAGACAAACAATGAATGATGAAACAGCCAGATTTCATAATGCTGACTTGTTCTTTAACTCACTTTTGTGTAATAATCGGAAGTCCTCTTCCAGTTCATGTTTTCGAGAAGCCCCTGCAGAAGCTTTTTGGAACTAAAGCATTAAAAGTTAAACTGGCGAAAGTAAGAATACCAAAGAAGACGCCGCACGAAACTACGATAACCAATGAAACAACAAGCAATAAAAATAACAGAAAAGAAGTGTTAAAAGCGCAGGTAGCCTTGCAAAGTTTATCTCTTGTTCTACACTTGTTGCCCTCAAAAGAAATGTCCGCGAGCAGTCCGCAGATGGCGTGGGGTGCGCGGGCAGGCCGCTCCTAGGCCACGCCCATAAATAAGGGCCGCCGACAGGCCGGTAAGGCCTTAACTGCCCGCGCACAGGCCGCTGCGAGTGTCTGAGTATACCCATACAGACGTAACGCTGAAATACGGGCGTGACTATGAATATCTGGCTTGGAAAATGGCGGAGATTTTGGCCGTAAATACCTGCAGACAGACTACCCACAATGAACGCGAGTTTCTACGCGTAATAATCGCAAATTTACTGCGTAGTATTTGAATCGCGTTTGTAGGTATTGTTAGATACAAGATGGTTTAAGATCTATAATACATTTTCAGGGTGCTCGTCTTGTTGTTGATGGCTCGTGTTTGGGTTTCCGCGCTACATCGGATCCGAATAGAGTGAATCAGGGCGAGATTGAGACTGTGGCACTGTCACCGGGTCAGAAAAGATAAGCGTATGTTTAGCTCACCACTGTTCCGCACTTTGACTCACAGTTTTATCATTTGATTCCTTCATCCTGTTATTATTAATCCTATAGTACTCGCTGTTTTCCCTTTTCTTTCAAAGTCTCGTGCATTGTTAGTTTTTTTGGTGAAAGGCGATGGTTGTTGGATTTTTACCTTTGCTCTGGATCTAAGTTACTAGATTTTATCATATAGGGTTTTTCTTTCTATCGAGAGCGGCGCTGCGATGCTAATATATTGTTTGCTTTTCTTGTTTCAGTTTCGCTTTTAATTTTCTCTGGGTTGCTGCATGTCCTTGGCGTGTATATTATCGAACTCTACGTTTCTGGATGTTTAACTTTTGAAGACGAGTTTTGTGTTGTATTTTGCTCACATACGTGATGACTGCTGTCCTTTTCTTAAAATATTAGCAGATTTTTTCAAAAGTATAATTGATCATTTTCGTTCTTAGTAGCCTTACGTACTCGGTGTTTCAATGTTTTACACAGACCAGAATTGTTATGAGTGCTAGTCAGTTCGTTCCATACTTCCACACTTTCTTTTCCAACATCCCTGTCTGAGCGCTGTGAGCATTTGTAATTATTTTAACAAATTGTGAGCAACCGCTCAGTTAGGTCATGCGGTTATTGCCAGATTTCACCATAAATCATACAAATTATGTGTGAATGCATCTAAACGCAAGTTGGGGTAGTGAAACATTTGTTGCGAAAAAATTTTTGGATGTTGCGGCTCTACTGAGTGCGAACAAGAGATCAAAGATGCTGCTTTTGGCAAAGAAAGGATTAATCTCACAAAAGCAGTCATTTTGGGCCGTAGTTTTTGTCAAGCAACTTTGTTGACAGGATTGGTTCAGTGTATAACTAGATAGGGTGTCCTGAAGTCCGGTAGGCAAATGAAGTACAAATCTGGGCGTTGGGAATGGTCGCAGGTCAACGGCTGAATCCGTAGGCACTCTCGAGAAGGTTCTTATCCAAAAGGCCTGGAGGGGTCGCACGAGGAAATGACGTGGGTGGGGAGGGCGGGAGTGCTGTGCAGGATACGTCCATGGTAGCCAGCACCGATAATGGCAGATGAATCAGAAAATCCTCTGGACATTCATGAACTCCGGATCAGAGGAACTGTTTAAAGTAACCAAGCCTTAATAACTATGGACGACTCAGAAAAAAAAAACCTTTTAGAAGAGTTCTGTCGTAAATGGTGTTTCATACCTGATTCGGGCGTTCTACGCGCTCGCCTATATACGACGAGCTGTACATGCCCGCTCGAGGGTGCATTTGTGCCTTTGTAGTTATTCGTGGCGGTCGCGTTGACCGATCTCCATGACTAAATCCTTTACAAACGGATGCGCGCGGCCCATTGTATGAATTTCCTATGAGAAGGTTTCCATCTTGGGTTTATAGGAAACGAGCGTTACTAGATTTTTGTTTGATATGCAGAGACACGAGCTTTTAGTGTAATGCACTTATGATGCAATTGAAGTTCCAAGCTCTCATTTACCAATGGCATTTGGAAGATTGATCATTTCTGGACATTACTTTGCCACAATATTTTCTAGGACATATTATCGTTCTGTACATCTTTATTTGTTGCATTAAAACTTGGGCGCAGATATGTTTTTGGGCCACTTAACACACTCTCCGAAGGTGAAAAGGGAGTTGTGGGGGGGGAGCACCCTCCAAAAATAGTCATAATAGCTATTTAGGTTATTTTTGTACGCTTAGGCGGGTTAATAGAGATAGGTAATCTAGCAATAACGTGAAATCAGAAAAGAAAACGAAAAAGTCAAAAAATCGAAGATAGGCACTTTAGCGTTGTTTCCATTCTACCTATCTAAAAATCAATACGACTAACAAGTTAAAACTTATTCGACTTGTCAGAAAGACTCTGCGCTCCCTTCGTGGGCCTACTCCATCTGAAATCCCTGCGCTTAGCAGGATAGAACGTGTGCAACATGTCAAAAGCATCTCTGTTATCTCTAACGAGTGCCCCCCCCCCCCGCAACTCCCTTTTCGCCCTCTCCGGACATAGATCCCGTTAGGGCAGAAAGAATCAGAAAATTAGGTTGACAATAAGGTTAGTCCCAAGAGCTTCGAACTTCCCTTGTGCAAATATCAGCTTGTCCCAAAAAGGGCGTAACCTATGGAATTACTGTTTTGAGAAAATTTTATATTAGAAAGACTTTGGAAAACACAAAAGAATGTCCCCTATTTGCCCGCTTCGTTCCCTGCTCCACATGTGAGTAAAAATTCTGAAGAATTAGGTCTACTCGGGAACTCGTCACTATGGCAAATGACCTTCCTCACAAGGGAAGTGCACGAACTTAAGCTGCGATTTCGAAACGGGACATATATGGTAGGAAGGCTTGTCCCAAACGATGTTGGAGATTATATTTGAATTCTGCTAAATGGTTAATACAAGCTTAAAATTCCACGTCGATGATTTCCTACCGCACAGGCATACACCGCCTTCACTGACAGCGATGCAGCTGGATAGCCGAGTGGATAGTAACGCAGATTCATAAGCAGAGGCCCGAAGGTTTGAATTCCGTCTTCAAGTTTTGTTTTGCAAAATTCCTCTTCTAACCTGTAACGGAATTCGGAGCTGTTAAGGAGGTAAATAATTAGATACTTTACACTGTTTAAGCTATTGGAAGTTTTCTATATATAAGGCCTACTACTCCGCCTAGTAAAGGCTTGGCTCGATGCCCTCTTGGAATTAGTGATTCTCCTGAAAAGAAAATTATGTACTCCAAAATATCTGTTCAATAAGTATGAGCTTGATCCCGAATTCGATGAACGGGGCTGTCGAAAGTGAACTGCGAGTTTCGATGTTCTCACAGTCTCTGTCCCAGTCACCCTCCATTTTCTCGGCATTGTCCTCTTCAAGATATTCCTCGTCTTCTATCGTTGAGTCACAGTAAGCCGCATCAAGTAGAACCCTCTCAAAGGTCTCCGCCATGTTGCGCTCCTAGTGAGTTGTGTTGGTGACATCACCCTGAGCAGATTTGGCCAGCAAAAGCGCAACCACGCGTGAGCAGTCCAACATTTCAAGCGGTAACAGAATGAAAAAGTGACCGATTAGGTTATATCGTATGTTAGGATATTCTGTCTTACTAGCAACACCACATTAATACCCAGTATACAGCATTTATTTACTATTTCCAAAGAAACGCTCGCAGTTATTGCCCGTTTACCTTCTGAGCAGCTCCGAATTCAGTTAAAGGTTAGAAGTGGAAGTTTGCAAAACAAAACGTGAAGACGGGATTCAAACCCTCGAGGCTCCGCCTACAAGTCTGCATCACTATCCACTCGGCCATCCTCTCAGACACTCGGAGCGGGCGGCCCGCGCACCCAGCTGGCAAGGCAGGCCCAGCGGCGGCCCTAATTTGTGGGCGTGGCTTATTACCGGCCGAGCAGCGGCCCCTAAATTTTACCGGCCGGCCCGCTCAAACATAAAAACTTGACAGCGTCGTGCAGGGGACGCCGCCGTTGCAGGAAATCACACAAGCGTCTGTTACTTCACGTTGCGTATTGATCTTTGTTTATTTATTCTTCTTCGTTGTTTAATATGTGTTGGCATGCTCGTGAGTTTCTGTGGAATTGTCAAAAGATGTTTGGTCTAGTAGTATTCCACTCTTGCCCTTTTTTATTATATTCATAGACGTACAGATTAGCTATTACAGATGAGACATCATTCCCATCTGTTCCATTTTTCTTCTATCCTGGATAATACCTGAGTTTGATGACAATAGAAAATGGAAGAAAATCGCTCGAAGAAGGTACACTCACTGAAATGGAAAGGAACAAAGTCCAGGCGTGAAAGTGATGCTAATTTGCAGGTGAGTGTCATAGATGATCAGTATAAAGATTCACTCGTGACAGGTCCAAGTTCTATGTTTCTCACATAGCTCTCTAGTCACAAACATGATGTTCCGTTTTAAGCTTCCCACTAGAAGAGCGTGATTATAATTTGGAATGCAATGGTTGGAAGGGATAACCGCATGCTTGGAATCGGCAGCAATTCACGGACTGAATTCAGAGTTTGGATTTGTTTGATTGTTAGTTTTCATCCCCTCTGATTACTAAACTTCCGTTTAATTTTGACTATTTGAATCCAAAACAATGTCCAAGATCGTGCCATGAACCTCTTATTGCTAGACCTTCATATTACTTGTATTGCATTCAAATTTAATGGTATCCGCAGTATTCGTGTGTGATCTAATAGGTAACTTCTTCTTTTTCTCTACTGCGTACGTTGTTCTAATAAGTGCATGCTATATTACTGCATATTGTATCATATCGAGACTATGTAAGCCTTAAAAAATGCTCCATAAGTAATTTGTACACTCATGTATATTCCATGTGGATTGGTTCTATGTGAAGCTTTTCCTAGAATAATAAATCTCATAATACTACATCGTTCGCAACAGACATCAATAACACATGCCCCAAAAGTGACCTATATCCCCAGGTGCCAAGCAGATCGACTGATAATCCCGGCCGGGCAGCCTGCCATCTCAGGCTGGGCCGGTCAACCATTAGCGGCCGGCCCGCGGTTACAATGTCTGCCCGGCCGCTAATGGTTGTGCGGGCGGCCCGCACCAAGTGTCTGAGCTGCTGCACAGCCGTAAGTGAACGCGGTGCATGTCCGTGCGGTAGGAAATCATCGACGAGGAGATTTGAGCTTGTATTCACCATTTAGCAAAACTCAAATATAATCTGTAACATCTTTTGGGACAACCCTCCCTACCATATATGTCTCGTTTTGAAATCGCAGCTTAAGTTCGTGCACTTCCCACTTCCCTGCAGTATAACATGATGATCAAATTATTAACAAGTACCGACTCTTCGGGAGTTCATATTTTCACACTTTTATATTTTGACGGCAGAGCGGAGGGAGAGAGAGAGAGTTATGGGTGTTGCCTCCGTCTAGAATGTTCGAAGAACTACTTCATGGGTGTGCATTGTTTTCTACGGTTAATCTGCGTTGAAGAAATGTTGATATATTCCTAACGAGATTAGGACCGAAGAATGCATTAGATAGATTCGATTTCAAAAATTCGATCGCGACTAAGTTGCAATTTAGGATTTCCGGAAAAGGAAGAGAAGAACAGCTCTTGCAGGCCCTTCACTTTTTTCGCCATTAAAATTTTTCGGATCAGGCTCTGAATTGCCAGTTACATGGGCTAGCTCATTCGATATTTATTCGTTCCCAAGTATAACCGAGATGGGCAAGAGTTCAGGCAGCAGAGCTCGTCTGAGCTGAGGACCCTCGGCTAAACTGGGGCAGTAGGTCGCCAGTGTAAAGTAGGGAAGGCGCAAGGTTAGAGGGGCGATCTTATTGTTGAGGGAATGAAATTTGGATTCGATAGAAACGTTCATAAGTGGCAGTATAAAGTGTGGACATTTTCATACAAGCTTACCACGGAGAATTCGTGCAATGCGAGTTTTTTTTTTGATATTCTGTGAAATAGTTGCATCCATGAGATTCCAGGCTGTTCATTCTCTGAAAACGCTAATTGCATCACCGACTGATTGTCATGAAAGTACAGTACCGGCCAAAATTATATAGCCTTTTCAACTTTCCTCCATAATTTTGCTAACGTAAATCTTGACTCAACGTGAAGCCTTGAAGTTCAAATTTTTATGGTAGTTGCAGAGACTCAAAATTCGTTGAAATTAAAAATTTGAACTTCAAAGCTTCACGTTAAACTGAACTTTGCGTTCACAGAGGTTATGGAGGAAAATTGAAAAGGCTATATAATTTTGGCCGGTACTGTACATGAAATTTTGAGAACGTTGTTCCAGATGAAGTAAACGCCGACTTTATCAGTTGTTGTACTTTTGAGCTGCTTTCTCGATCATTCCTTGGGCACTGTAACCAGTATCTTCCGCAATGAATTAGCATTCGTAGTGCTCTTGACGGCGGAGTCATGGGTTTGGATAAGAAAGCGTTTGGACAAAATCAAGTCGAAATAAAAGCGACTTTCAACTAGATGTTGTCGAAGTTGTGGGATTTGCATTTTTACTGGGATGATGCGGCGCCGTGGCGTAGCGTAAGTAATATTTTTTCCAGGTAGAAAGCGAATTTAGAATGGAATTGGTGGAAATTCAGCATCAGCACTCCATCGTAGAAGGAGATTTCAGTACTAATACTCGGATAGTAGTAATGAAATTTCCTGCTACGATTGGTATCATTAACCTTCTTGGATTCCGTCTCATCTTTGTTGAAGCCAAGGTTGCCGAACAACCACCACTTCTTCGGGACAGACAACCTCCACTTTTTCGACATCCATCTCACCCCTATCGGAGCTATACCTCAGAGATTCGTCATGCGATGGAACCAATGTCTAGTTGCAAATGCAGTAGAGAAGACAATCCCTTTGCGGAAGACATGATTGCACGTTGGCATCCGCTTGCCTCGGCAAAAAGGTTCACTCATGACCCGGAAGAGTTAAGAGTTCCAACACCATGAAATGCATCGAAGACCAGTTCTTTAGCATTAAAAACTAGTCAAGAATACCTTGTTAACTACAGGCCTATAAGCCTATTGCTCGTTCTCCACAATGTTTTAACATACTGCTTCTTTGCAAGAACACTTCCGGAGGACACAAGAGGAAGCTCGCTCTAGAGAGCAGGCAGAATTCGACAGAAGCTTCAGCACAGTGACCTCCTCGCCACATGCACTAGGATCAGAGAGGCTTGCAGAGAACCTCCGATGTCCTTCGTCATGACGTTCATAGACTATGTACTGTAAGGGTTTCGATCTCATCACACTACGTTGCTATTCTATAATGTAAGTCAATGTTTAATTTTGGATCCATAAAAAATTATGACCAAAAGTGTATTGTATGAGTTTATTTATTTTACTTCTTGTGAGTAAAGGTAGTGTTTAAGTGTGCGGAAATTGTCCACTTTCTTTATAAATGCCAAAAATTTGTCTTGAAAGTTTGCTTGGTCTGATAGAGTTTTGCAAAGGGATTTTTGTTGATTCGAACGTTTAGTAACCCGTACCTGAAACATATACCCCGAAAACGTTTGAGCTTGAACTGCAAGTGTGGCTGGATAGTCCACCATGCATTCAGTGCACGTAAATGCAATCGCGATGCGATACGACTAAATTTTCAGGTCATGCACCAAGCTGACCCCTAGGTACGGATGCATCGTTGAGATTAAACGTGATGAGCTTGTTGAGGTATCAAGTCCACCCTTCAATTCTATCCTATAAACATGTTTAATCATATGTGACGTTGCCTACACCCACCTGCTAACCCATGAGTAATCGTACCCATTGGTACGAAATTGCCCATCCTTCCAATGATGCATCTCGTCTTTGCAGTCTCCTTCTAGAAACACCGGCCTACACACTTCAGCCCAGTTATCAATTTGTAAAAAGAGCCATTCTGCAAATATTCTTACAAGGTATGTAACCAGTTATGATATCAGCGCTATGTATAGGTTATGACTTTTCATTGAGACAGTTTGAGTACCTGATAATGATTTCTGTCAGAATGGAATTTCAACAAAAATTGCTATGATATATGTATGCTCCTGCTGCAATATCTTGTTTTAAGGTATGTACATAAATTCCTAGTGAGTTATAGAATTCCACACACGCTTGTGGTTGCACGAATCACGTGCGACTTGATTAAACCGACTAAATTATCGGGAAGAACAAGGAATGTTAGGGGCTCATCGTGAGCGGGGTACTCGGGGCAGCCTATTATTAGCCACGATGCATCCCCTGTGAAAAATGTTTCTTTGATATGGAAGCTGCCAGTGGGCAGACCAAACATAAGTTAAGGAGAGCATGGTCAGGAAAATATGGAGGGTAGGAAGGGGATTCCACTTCAACTCCTCTAGTTCTAGGAAGGGGATTCCACTTCAACTCCTCTAGTTTGTCGTGAGCCCTTTCATCAGGAGGGGTAGAAAAATTCGGGTGACCTTCTCCATTTCTCCTTGACCACTACCGTCAATGGCGGGAGCTGCGTGGGAGGATGGTGGCCAAGGCTATCCAGCCTTCCGGGAGCAGCTCTAACGGAAGCCGCATTTCCTCCGTCTCATGACATGGGGTCATTCAACACGTGATTACCTCGAAAAGCTCATATTTCCTTGCTCGGAGCAGCTAGAATAGAGGAGTCCTCGGAGAATATTCGGGGACACTGTCCGTTACTCCGCTAGTGATATTTTGCTGGCTCTGGTGCCCGCTAGGGAAGCTCATAACGGACCGAGATAAGAGATAGGGCATATAAAACTTAAGTACGACCAATCTTATTGTTAGAAAGCGGTACTACTGCATACTCGTGCATTGACTATCACGATTGACATACTACGAAATTCTTAGTGAAGCTGAGCGAAACAAGCTCTTGGGTCTGAGGACATTAGAGTGGAGAAGGAAAAGAAATGATTAGGTAATGGCATACAAGTTACTCGAAGCTAGTTAAACTTGTACCATCAGAAATGTTCATCATAGTAGAAGCCATAGCGAGGGGATCTCCGTTCAGGATTTCAACCATTACAGCTAGATCTCAGCTCAGATCGAAGTTTTTCAGCAATAGGGTCTGTTCCATCTTTAATCTCATTTTACGTGCTAAGGCATTGCTTATCAGTGTTTTTAAAAGGCGTACTAGTAATAAGTAATTTTCTCTAGCTAGCTGATTCGTTTAGTTTGTCGTGTCACTGTTTTATTTTATACATGTAGTTAATATCACATGTCCAATAAATATGAAGATAAAGAAGGAGATGCGCAAAAAATGACTCCGCCATTTTCAAGCACGGTTGGAGCTGCATCCACACGACTACGAGTACGAGGGCGGTTTGAAAAGTTTCCGGAATGACCGAAGCCCAGCACACGTGGTCCGATCTGTTTTCGTTTCTCCATTCTTTACCTAGAATAGGTTTATTTGGAGTACTCACAGTAACCGGATTGGACCATGATTAACACATTGCGGACCGAGCACATTTTCGCGTGGCCGGTGCCCGTGGCCGATCGATATTTTTTTGCCCGCGCGGGGTGATGCACCATGTGCATCACGTGGCCACAAGGGAATGGTTTTTAGGTTTAAGGAGCGCGGTTCGCGTTTTCTACGACTTTGTGTGTTTTTTATTCATTTGTAAGGCAGAGATTATAGTGTTTTCTTTGTTGGTAACATAGATATTATCTAAGTTCGTATTTCAGATAATGATCAGATAGTGACAAGAACCCTTGATACGTGAGATATCAAAATGGTATCCCCATCTTTTTATGCATCTCATCTCGCTAACTGAACTTGTAAATACCTGGAAGTCATACTGCAACTTTGATAAGTGATACTATCCTAGCTTTTCAAATCGATGTTACATAAATTTGGATTTCCAAACCGTACTTCATTTGAATGTCATAATAACACTTTGTTATAATAAGAGCTCTGACCGGGCCCATCCGGTATGTTGTTCTCCGTATTGAATAATGTGGTTGTGTGGAAGGGCAGTATTAAATAAAACAGTTCCGAGCTTAGAGTTATGGCGTGATGCACCATGTGCATCACGTGGCCACCCAGGGGCGGAAGGCCGTGATGCACCATGTGCATCGCATTGCACGCAATGTGTTAACTCGTCGCTTAACCGGAATACCTTCTCAGACGCGAAGATCTTGGGCTGCTCTGGAAGCCCAAGATCTTCGCGTCTGAGAAGGAAGGCAGAAAATTCATTGAATGAGGTGAAGTTTTAGGTTTTATTATCACAAGTTTTTTTCCAAGTGGTAATCCATGCATTCGCAGTCATGCTGGCGTGCAGGGACAACTCCTATTTCTTGATCAATTGCTTGGAGGTCCTTCGAGTTTTCACGTCCGAAGCTTCGACAAATATTGGCGAATATTCAGCTGTGATATTTTCCACATCTTTTCCTTGCAACTCCTAAAAAAAGATGCTGTCACCATCCGACCTCAGCGGATGGAACGTTTTTCTTCAGAACCCATTCGTTGTGTCTAACCTACTGTTTCCATCGCCTTTATTGTGATCAGCTCATAGCGCTTAACCGAACCTTCAATAAGGATCACGACTTTGGAGAAATAAAATTCATCCTTTCAAAAAAAAATAACTGGCTGACTTTCATGTTGGTTTGCGTTTTTGCGAGATGTTGGGCAAATGAGGCACAGTGTTTTGAAAATGTTTTTTCAAACTCAGTTTGTCAAGTAAAATAGAAATTGATCATTCATTAGAGATGCCCCGAACTCCCTCATTCAGCACTTATGTGTACCTCTCTTTCATAGCCTTGTCAACGATTTTGTTCGGATTTTCCGAAATGGTGACCTTTTTTCGGCATTTCGCGCATCGTTTGTTGTTTGCTTGCGTTCTGCTAAGGCTGGCTTTTAAAACTCAGATGCTACGGGTGGAAGATGAAGATAATAATTCCTCAAAATCACCACTCAAGTACTATTTTGTCTACTTACGGTTATCTCATTCAACCTCTTCTTCTTTTTTAGCGTTAGTCCCGCTTGGTGGCGGGGTCCGCTTTCCTGATCTTTTGACGCCATTTTACTCTATCGTGCGCCTGGTCTGGATGGACGCCCACATGCTTCAGGTCGGCGTGCAGTGTGTCAAGCCACCGTTTCTTCGGTCGCCCCTTTGGTCGTTTTCCCGGTACGTCGAGATCAAGGCCTACTTTGCAGATGGTGTCTTCGTTGGCGCGCAGAACGTGGCCGTACCATCTAAGGCGAGTCTCACGAAGTTTGTCGGCAATTGGGATGATACGCAACCGCTCACGGATCTTCTCGTTGCGGATGCGGTGTGCACGTGTGACATCCGCCGTCCATCGGAACATCTTCGTCTCCATCACATTTAGTCGGCGTTCTACTTCCATGGTGGCTGGCCAGCATTCTGCACCATACAGTGCCACGGATCGAACGACTGCTCGATACGCCTTTGACTTAAACCGATCCTTGATAATTTTGTCGCACAACACTCCAGTCATTGAGCGCCATTTCAACCACGTAGCATTGACGCGAGCGATGACTTCGTGGGCTAGATTGCCATCAGCTGAGACTGTCGAGCCGAGGTACTTGAAGTAGTCGGTTCTACGAAGGTTGTTACCATCGACTTGAATGGTGGAAAGCTCGTCAAGGTTGGTCGACATATACTCGGTCTTCCTGACGTTTAACCGAAGGCCGAACCGGGCTAGACGTTCGCTCCAAGCCTGCGTCTGCCGCTGAAGGTCCTCTTTTTGTTCTGATGCCAGCATGACGTCATCTGCGTATAGCAGAGTCCATGGTGCCGGCCTCTGCAGGTCTCTCGCTATAGCGTCCATGACAAGGATGAAGAAGAGCGGTGAGAGGGCTGACCCTTTATGCACGCCCACGGAGATTGGGAATTCTGCCGACGCACCCGCGGCCGCTTGGACTCGACTCCTTGGGTCGGTATAGAGGATCCTGACCCATTCGATGAGCTCCTCAGGGGCTCCGTGCCAACGCAGTGCGTACCAGATGGCTTCGTGTGGAACGCGGTCGAAGGCCTTCTCCAGATCGAGGAAGGCTAGGTGCAGTGGCTTCTGTTTCTTGCGAGGTTATCTCATCCAATTAAAAGAATTAATAAGCGCCTAAATTTCACATCTGTCTGCAACTGAGCGCAGATGAAGTTGCACAATTTGATCCACATGTCAAAAGCGTAGCCTTGATCGTATCAAATCGAGATTTATAGTCAACTCCTGTGAAGAACTGGCCAACACAACGGCATGAAATTTTTGAAAAAAGAACAACTCCTTGATGGTCATTCCGGGAACTTTTCAAACCGCCCTCGTATATACCACTCGTTCGGTAGCTCTCGTTTTTCATCGATTTCTTAAATAGAAGAAATTTTTGAAAAATCCCGGAATACAGTCACTAGTTCTACGTTTATACATGAGTAGGTGTACATGTAAGCGGAACTCCTTCTGCTTACATTCTCAGGACATTGTGAGGTGAAAGTGAATTGCACAGAAGCGACATGCGTACTCCATTGTTGAATTTAGGCAGCTTATCTGCTGCATTCTATCGCAGCTTATCACCACAACAGTTGAAAAGAAAGTGTCCGGAGCGATCACTGGCTGATAACAGTTTCCCGTCGCTAATGTTGAGACCAATGTCCTCTTTTGAAGTTTTTTCCTCGTTTCCTATGTCAGCCCACCCTCTCGACCCCATTGTCTATTGTACGCCGTTTCCATTCGTGGTTAGCTGACATGAAGCTGTTTCTAAAGAGGATGGGCGACTCCAAGCCGTCGCGGAGTCAGAAAATGGGCCTGCTCGGAGCCATATCCTACATCATTGGTAACATCGTCGGCTCTGGAATATTCATTACTCCTACCACTATTTTGAAAACTACAGGCTCAGTAAGTGTTCATACTTTGCTCCTGACAACGCAGTGCGAAGTTCGCATTGTATTCATATGCACTTGCAGATGGGACTGTCCCTCATTATTTGGGTCGCTGCCGCCCTCATTTCTATGTTGGGATCATTCTGTTACGTTGAGTTGGGCACAAGCATACGCATGTCCGGTGGAGACTTCGCGTATTTATGTTTCATGAAATGGTAATTTTCAGTGTTATTTATACCTTAACTCCTCACGGGCATACTTCTTACAACCTTTTTGAGCATCTCCTACTAGCACACCTACCGACTAAAAGTCGTTTATTGCATTGTTATCTCAGAGCCATTGACGTCTTCACGAACACTTTAAGGTCATAAATTGCCAGTAAACCTAGCAAGCCTAGCACAAACGTTGCCATCCGTAATTGAAATTATTCTCAAAAGTGGGATCAATATCTCAATAGTAGTTTGTTAGGTTGTTTGAGCACTGTAAAGAAAGCTGCAGACGTCAAATGTGTGGAAACAGATGCAGTTAAACGCTAAAGAAAGGTGGATTGCCCACGAAATGGTTGTCAGGCTGCGGATATACTCCTTCAGGAGTACAGTACCTGGTGTCGCCGTCATAACTGCGTTCATTTTCGACATGTATAAATTGCTTACGGTTAGTCGCCCGTATCGAATCGCAAACAATCAATACCTATGGAAAGAGAAGGAGGTAACGGGCGACGACAGGCGATGGCGTTGTTATGTGCTATGCTCATCGAGAACTATACACTTTCGTCGGTTTGATCAGCTGCTCTGTGATTCGAGAGACCGCAAACGTGCATGGAATTCTGTAGGGCAATAGGAATTTATGTACCTAACACACGATATCGGTAGCAGTAACATTTATCATTGTAATTTTTGTTAAAATTCCATTCTGACAGAAACAATTATCAGGTACTTGAACTGTCTCAAAGAAAAGTCATAACCTATACATAGCACCGATGGCATAGCTGCTAATCTCGTTTCCAGAACGATTCAGATAGCTGTTTTTCAAAATCCATAATTAACTAATAGAGTTTTTGAAAGGAGACTGCAGAAACCACATGCATAATTGGAAGGAAGAGTAATTTTGTATCAATGGGTACGATTACTCATGAGTTAGCAGCTGGGTATAAGCAATACCACATATGGTTAAACATGCTGATGGGTTCCAGAAATACAAATTTGATACCTTGACACACCTACCACGGTTAATCTCAACGATGGATCCGTACCTAGAAAACGGCCCTGGTGTTTGACCTGAATATGTTACAGGTATCCGATAGCGTTTGCATTTATGTGCATTGGATGTACAGTCAACTATCCAGCCACACTTGCTGTTCAAGCTCAAACGTTCGCAGAGTATATGTTCCAGGTAGGGAGGACCAACCTATTGCCAAGAGTAGTAGATTGCTGGACCAATATTTTCCAAAGCTTCACGACATCTTTGAGCCTTTTTTTAAGGGTTAGAAGGGGTTGGCTTTCGAGTGGCTCTCGAGTTAAATGCTTTTCTGGAAAAGCTCCTGTTTCTTTTCCTCTAATGGTGGATTGCCAATGGATTCGCTTACAGATTGACCATTCATATTATTCATTTCAGGGTATCGGCATCGAACTCGATCCAACGTCTGACTTTTGGTCGAAAAAGTTAGTTGGATTCGCTTTGATGTGTGAGTTCTTCGATATTATTGTTGACGGGTTGCATGCTGGTTGCTTTGCTGATTATCGGAACTTCCTTAAGAGTCCGGATGCATCGTTGGGACATCAGGGGTAAACTTGTTAACGCTCCCAAATCTGCACGCGATTTGGAGGCGTTACCACATTTATACTGGGTAATTTCAATGAAGCATGCAGGCCAAGGGTCGGGATGCATAACTGAACGTATGCGTAATCTCATAACCATGGGAATGGTCACCCGTAGGTAGCAGTTGGTTATGGACAACGTAACGTATAGACGAACTAGTTAATGGGTGCTTGATAAACGGTAAACTTGGATAAGCTGACACTTTTACCCTTGTTAATCTCAAAGATGCATGCAGCACCAGGGCCCGGATGCATAACTGAACGTATGTACACATACATAGATAGCAGTGGCGGACGCAGGGG
>JARK01001365.1:144065-155512 GCA_000688135.1 Ancylostoma ceylanicum | reverse complement strand
TTTTTTCCCACGCCCCCCCTCCCGCCCACTTTCTGCGTCCGCCACTGATAGATAGTGAGCGTGAACTTGTTAATGGGTGCCAGATAGACGGTAAGCTTGGGTAGGTCGACACGTTTACCATGGGTAATCCACCAAAATCAAATTAGCTTACGACCCTGGTTTCAATTCTTCTTTTTTTCAGGGCTGCTGCTGTTCTTGAACTTCTTCTCCCTCAAAACATTCGTCTCTCGGTTCCAGATAGCAGCTTCAATTGCTAAAATCGCTGCAACGGGTCTTGTGATTGGAACCGGATTTTACATGCTTGTATTCAAAGGTACACAAGAATAATTTATGATTGTGAAATGAACGTTTCAGTTCAATTTCTCTGCTTCAGGAGAGACTGAGAATTTACGCAGTCCTTTCACGGGGACTAACTGGAATATTGGCGCAATAGTTTCGGCGTTGTTCTCGTGCTTGTTTTCTTATGATGGCTGGGATATCCTGAATTTTGGCGCTGAAGAAATTGAGAAGCCAAAGCGGTTAGTTGTTCTAACACCCATCACATGACAGTTTCATCCATATCATATTATTATTTTATACTATTTTTCATGCAATTATTTAGTACATTGAACTTTATTTTATAGTATTATCTACATTTATGTAGATCTTTCACTTTTGCACATATTTTTTGTGCATATTTTTTTATACGTGACACTTCCGAATTATGTATCTAGTAGTTTGGGAGAGAAATGAAAAGCTGCTAAATGTTTTTCAGTCTTCCTATTTTTTACTTTGTTTTCACTTTTTCACTTTAATTTCTACACATACTAGAAAACATTTGCACCAGTCTTTGTATAGGAGGCCATTTTTTTTACTTGTATAGTTGAACTACATATTGTAAGCGTTTAGTGTAGTGAGTCCATTCATCATAGATTTTGAAAGAAAACACTCAGAGACATAGAAATATGTTTTGAAAAGTTGTTAGAAAACAAATTTTCTGAGAAAGTCAAGGTTGGGGTTGGGCGGCTGCGGATGACCGGGATTGGTAAAGGGTAGAAGAAAGGTGTTTCCTCTGAAAAAAAGAGGACCTCAACAATGAAAGTTTCGGACTTGGAAGTCTCTCCTGTAATAGACCGCCAAATTCAAAATCACTTTGAAAAATAGATTTAAAAAAGAGCAGCGTTGGCTAATTTCTATGCCTTGTTTCTACCCTACTTTTGGGTATTTATTTTCTGTTACCCAACCAATTTCTTGCAATAGTTTATTTCTCGTTATTCCTGTCGTTCAGGCTTCTGAACTGACCGAGGGGCCTCAGTTTCTTCCACGCCATTCCCTTCACGTCCATGTCCGCTAATGTTGTCTTCCACCTCCCAGAAAAGTTATAACCATTTTACATTCTTCCAGAACGATGCCCCTCGCTATTGTCATCGGCATGGTGTGTATAGCGATAATCTACGTCGCCGTCAACTTCGCCTATTTCGTGGTGTTAACGCCGAGTCAAATTCTGAGCAGTGACGCTGTGGCTATGGTGAGGGCGAGATTTTCGTGGATTTCATTTTCTAGCACTTATAGGACAATTTTCATCCAGAACCTTTTTGCTTCCGTGACAGTAAAATTAACTTAATCAAAAAAAATAAAAAATATATAAATAAATAAAATAATATAAAATGTAAAATATAATATAAAATGTAAAAATATCACCATGAAACACCTGCAGGCCTCTGCAACGAAAATAGAGCAATTGCTTCTGCTAAGAGATAATTATAGATTTTCCTGCCAATCATTACAGTGACTAATTCCTTAATCGGTCTCTGCACTTGCACGAAAAAATTTATTCACGTGAATGACAACTTCTGAACGGACGCTGTTGTCCTGCACGTTTGCAATTTGCCACAAATGCACGTGCTGTAAGACCCACGCATTGAAAAAGGAGGAACTTTGACTTCATGACGTCTGAAGCCGATGCATTAGATAAGCACGCACACAAAGTTCAGTAATACTGTAAGAACCTAGACGGACACTTATCACTCATGACAGGCAAAATACTCGTTAGCATACGCAAACATTGTATTAACAAAAAATAGTCTCTCTCGAATTAGACCTAGTCTTGGAGAATACTCGTCCACTGCCAGTATAGTGCAAAAAAGTGGATTCCAATTCTTATCCTGCAGTGGAAACTTGCTGGAATGTGAAAAATCAGAATCTCAATACTATTCAATTTCGGAAGTCGCTTATAGAACAAACAAACAGAACACACAACATCAGAAAAAAATGCGATTTGAGATAAGAAATCCAAAATGACTAGCTGCACTGCACGGACTTCTGCTCACATACGGTAAACAAATCCGGTTTTCCCCTCTTGGTTTGCCATTGGTGCTTAGAGTCAGTGGTGTTTGTAATAAACTCATGCTGAGAATAGCACTGGATATCGATAGCATGCACCCCAAATGTCATACCTTGTTCCAGGAGCTCCTTCAGATGATTTTCTGCGGTTTTTTATGTAAAAACATGAACTAGAACTTCGAGAACTAATATCCGCCGTCTATTTTTGCCGGAGCACCCAATCCCTGTATCACTCATTGCCTCGAAAACTTCATTCTTTAATCTTTGTTCCACCTCCATATCGCAACGGAACGAATGATATCGATCTGTATTTGCATAGTGTTTAGCAGTACGACTAATATCTCTCCAGACGTAGATCGCCTATATGATGTTACCTACGTACTTCTCTCTTCTTCTGAACTTCTGTATGCTCTTAAGTGATCTTGTTCAAAGTCCTTGTGAATATCCATCCGGTCTCAACCAAATCCTCCTAGCCGTGTCGACACCGAAGTTTTCTCCAGAGAAGCTTCTTCAGAGAAGCTTTGGCAATAATCTGACAAGCTGGTGGAGAGATGGTCGACCGCTCAGGGAAGAGATTTAAAAACCTTACCAACGGTGGTTAACCTGGTTGATTCTCCTATAGACTATGTAATGTTGGGAGACGCAGGACACAAAAATTGGTTTGCTAACCCGGTTTGGCTCGGCTATGTGTTCGTGAATCCCAGTCCAGCTTGGCAATAGCAAAGGCTGACCTTGAAAACTCAGAAAAATGAGATGGAACAGGGTTATTGTTGGGCAACTTGGACAAAGCACTCCATATCGCTCTCCAATCGCACTTCGCAGCCCAACATGAGAAGGAGATCAGCTACTCCAGCTGATGCAGGGACGATAGTCCATTACTCGATGAGCGATTTTGCTCGTATTCCTAGAAAAATGATTTGAAAAACTTGATAAGGGGTCTTTCGGTTGATTGCAGGAGTTGGTCGGCTTCTCCTGCGTACAGTTACCACCTGCACGATCGTTCTGGTTTTTTGAACTTGGGATTCAATAGCCTGCCGTGGTTTAGAAGATGTTCTTACATATTTCCGCACCTTTTTACTCAGCTTAGGTCGGTGCAGAGTTGCCTACCGTGTGTGAAGACCGGTAACAGCGGCTTTCTATGCGTGGTCGCATTTCGGCCTGACGCGCGCGGGTGTTAAGTGTCCGAGAATTGACTTCCTCACTCAGGCCTTGGGATTGGGGCGATGTGGGGTGTCTTGTCTGAATTATCCAAACGGAAGGACTGAACATCAAATCAATGAGTTGGTGCCGTGTTTGGTCCGCTTTCCAGGAGAATATGACCATCTTATAAAACTTTACTGAAGAAACACAAAGCAATAAGATGCCTACAGTTTGATGTCCCAGCATTGTAGTGAAAATGCATATCCAATTCTGCCTCGGACTGTCTTCTGTACAGCCGTGTCCGAGGTGGAGGAACGTTCCTTCCCGTCTGTGCATCATTCTTCAGTGAAGCCAAGAAATTTAAACTGTGTTGGAAGAATGCTATAGGGTTTGCCGTATGGTGGTGTCGTGATGACACGACACCACCATACGGCAAACCCTATAGCATTCTTCCAACATTAAGCTTTCCACGCCCAGCGCCTTCCTCACACCACAATGGTCGGTCTGAGGAAGGCGCTGGGCGTGGAAAGCTTAATGAATAAACACTGACAACGAAGCTCTCATCGTTCACTGAACAAGCTATGGAGTTTGATAATCAATTCAAACACCAAAAAGGTGCCTCAAAACAAGGTCCGCAGATACATGAGAAGTTATCACGTACGTATAATGGAGAAAGGAACATTCAGGAAGGGCAAAAAGAAAAAAATGTAATTGACACGAGATTAGTAACAATTTTCAGGCACGTGGACGTATGCATACGTCATGCCAATCACATGCAGATTTCATGCAGCTTGAACCGACCATGACATGGAATGTGCATGGGGTGTGCATGTGTCCAAAGAGCTTTGATACGTGACCCCACTCACGATGAAAAATTGGGAAGATTGTGTGATATTCGTGTGACTTTGACCACTTCATCAGACGGGATGATTGCATGTGACGTAGAGGAAAATTCGATACAATATACTACTACAATATACTACCAATACAGCTATTAGTTTTTATTTTCTCTGGAAATCGTGCTAATTGTGGGAATTCGCTTTGTACGAAGCGAGTGTCAACCACGCATCTCTCGTGCAAACATTGGTTATCCCATACGAAAATTTGTTAATTGATGCAACGCACGAAGTTTCCAGGGTAGAAACACGGAAGAATGTCTTGTGTAACGAGAAAAATGGAGTTTCTTAATCATCCCTTCCCTTTTCAGACCTTCGCACAGGTTGCTCTTAAACAAGGAGCATTCATAATGCCGATCTTCGTTGCTATCCTTCTCATCGGATCTCTCAACAGCACAATGTTCTCGGCTAGCAGGTATTGGGCATTACCATCATCCTGGTCTATTCCTTCTGCAAATGATCCTTTTCTTATCTTCAAGATACCTTCAAGCTGCTGCCAAAGAAGGTCATTTGCCTTCGTTCATTAGTGGAATCAACCCAATCACTGACTCTCCTAGGACAGCTCTTACAATTCATGTAGGTTTTTTCTTTTTTCCATACCTATATACCATAAAATGTTGGAGTGCATGTATCATTGAGATTACCAGGGTAAATTTTTCAACACCACACAAGCATACCCATCTCTACCATGGGCATGGCGCAAGCTTTCCACATTTATCCAGGGTAATCTCAATGATGTATCCGGGTCATGGAATAGACCCTCTCGCACTGCACCATCGAACTTTGACTGTCTGCGTACTTGCGCATTCGCGCATCCACTGTTCTCATTCATTATTGATTGAAGGTATGGCGCGTGCTGTCGGGTCCAGAACACTGAAATGGTCTATGGTTTGATCAGACTTTAAAGTGACATTATTCAGATAATAATTGCAATGATAATCTCATTCGCTGGAAACCTCGACAGTTTGATCTCATATGTGGCTTTCGCACAGTGGTCTCAACGAGCATGCACCATGGGTGCTTTGATCTGGATTCGCTTCAGGTCAGACTCAACCACAATGTAGTGAGCTAAGTCGAGCTAGTATAAACTGAATATTTTTCAGGCATTGGCCAGTTCATCCTGAGAAAATTCGTATGCCAATTGTCATGCCGATTTTCTTTTGTCTCGTCTGCACTACATTGGTAGGTACTATTTGTAAAAACACCGCTTTGCTTCCCATCCAAATAGATTGTTCCTTGTTTAGGTAGTTGTTACGATCATTGACGACATTTCATCGGCTGCTGTCGGATTAGGTAAGGTTTAACCGAACGTTAATGATAACTTTTTTCCTCAAAAAGGAAAGCACCTTGTGACATGGAGGGGGAAAGTGGCGAAACCTTTGTTCTCTGAGGGGAACATGAAGAAAAGAACAACCTTTAAATTGAATTTCTTGGGTGGTTCAATAGAATGCTTATCATATCGACATTGATTCATTTCGCCAGGTGCTACCTCAAGCACGTAAACAGATTAAAATTCTCTTTATGACAAGTTAAGACGTCTACTTCCGTGTTTTTGCTAGTGTTCCATATAAACACCTGACAAATGTGTGACACCGTTAGGGAGGACCTCAGAACCTTCGGAGCTCCAGTACTGCATCACTTGAATAAAAACTGCTGGAACCCTCATGAAGTTAACCCAACCCCAATACAGAAGAAGTTCTGTACATGATCCTTGTGTAGTCATGGGGATGCATAAAGTTGGCGAATATCTCAAACAGGCACTAGAACTATTCGAGCCTCATGTCATTTCTTGTTCAATTTCAAAGAATCACTATTGCTCTATCTGTATATAAAGTGCGTTTCATAATTATAGGACACCCCCCCTCCAAATTTCCCACTCTTGGCTTTTTCTCTGAATTCGGAGTTTTTCCTTCTGTACCATTGTGATCAGCACCTGAAATACGTAACCATAGTGCCCAATGTTTGGGCTCACGGTAACAACTCTTGTTTTTTAGAACTTTATTTTTCTCTTTTCGTACACTTCTCATTCGCGACACACCTTCAGATTCCAACAGTTTATTTGATTTATTTGCGGCACAATCAAATTTACGAAGTTGAGATAATTTATGGACCACACTTATTTCATACAGTCCGCTGTCGTTGCTCCTTATAGGGATTATGAGGACATTTGCGTCGATAGACATCGCACATGCAAGACTGCCTATCTCAATTTCTTAGCCGCTCATTGCTGACAGAGGTGCTCTCAAAACTGGCCAACAGGGACCCACTGTAGTTCTACTTTGGAACTACAGTCAGCACTGGTTAGAGGTTGCTCTGCCGGCATTATAGCTAGGTAGCGATCCATATTGGCAACACTCGCCCAACTTCGAGATATTCCCATATTTTCTTACTAAAGCCCGTGAATCGACAGATCAAAATGGAGAAAATTACTCATAGGAGTTTTCTGAGGTCCGACGCCGCCAGAATGGACGCGGTCCTCTGCTTGAAACTATTCGTACAAGAAAAGGAGTTTATCAATTTTTGAAATAATACATTACAATTGGGATTGAAGTCTGTGACAAGCGTTCACGTGACATATTTCTTCTATATGAACCAATGCGTGACATAAAAATAACCTCTGTCGAATAGCATATCCTACAGATGAGCGCTCGAATATCCCCTTCATACCAAGTTTTCTAGGCATTTGGGCTGGTGGTTTCATCATATACATGTTGCTTATCTTTGACCGTGCTCTTCCGTCCAGTTCCACGTACAGGAGAATCACTCGCAAGATTAATAGTAAGTCCTTTGCACTTACTTCTTTCCACATTCCCGTGCACTAAAGCTTGTCTGGCAGATAACACCACCGAATGGGCTCAAATCATTTTTGACGTGATGCCGGAGCAAGGTGACGACAGCGAACGCGAATACGCCATAGGAGGCCCTCCTCACAAGGTTTGATACTGGAAACTTTCTTTTGTGTGTATCTCCTGAAGGCAGTGTTTTAGGTGTTCTCCATTGATGCCAAGTCCGAAGCGCTTTCCGATTTCATTTTCGCAAGTTTAGACGAAGACTTTGTGAAAACAAGGTTATAATGTATATTTGTACATATTAATAATGCAGATAATTTGATTGTAATAATAAAAAAGATGATCCTTATTCTTCACGGCGAAGAGAGTGTCTCTGTCACCAAAGAAGAAGTTTCCAATAATCGTATGAGAAGCTAAAAAAGAATGAGAAACGAAAAAAACCGAGATAAAATCTCATAAGAATTGAGTTGAAAAAAAATTGGATCCAACAGAAATCATGCAATTATATTTAGCGTTGGTGTAGTGACGAAACCCAATGCACATGAGTTTGTCTTCAGGGTCAAGCGTCCGATGAGAATTTCCCATGGTGGAGGGGTCGTATGGGAGGGGGTGGGAAGAGGGGGTCGTATTGGAAGGGGGGGGGGGAAGACGAGCGCGAGCATCGGGCTCAAGCTTTTTGCGGCAACATCAGGAAACAGTGGGGATAAGGGCTGAAAGTGAAGCATCGTGACAAACGACAATGTCGCTAGCGAGAAGCATCGCGTTATTACGTGTCAAAACAGGTTGTCAGCACATGCAAGAAATCGACTGCAGCACTGGAACTTGCCGCGCCCACAGGTTCGATTCCCGGTGTCTTCAAAAATTTTTTGCACGGGTTGGAATCACAGCAGAATTAAAGGCAGCACCCGCGGAAATCCTTCCGTTGGAGATTTCCCCGAATTTCGGGGTTTCTGGGGACGGCAAACTCATAGGCAAGGATGAAACTGCGTGAAAGATGCAGGAAATGCAAGAAATGAAGGCGCTCTTTCCCATGTCTCGAAGGCGAGTGCTCCGCTGTAGGGTGTGCGCGCGTCCCGCCACGAAACTCTGTGAATGGCAAAAATTGCACGCATTCACTGCGCCAGACCACCCACCGCGATAGCGTTAACTGGCGCGTCGAGTCGTTGAAAACCCGCCGTGGCTGCGACACCGATTCTTGTTTCTCTGCAGGTAAGTCATCATTCCTTGTGTTCTTCTCACATTTGTGATGTGCTCACTCTCTACTTTACCACCCACGCCTCAGCTCCGAGTCGAGGATTTCAGCTGGTGCTGCCTTTGAGCGCGGAGAGGGTGAAAGGGTGAAAACAGGCGAAAGTATGGCAGGCGAAATCGATCGATTGTACAGGCGAGAATTTGCCTTCAGGGCTCGTCAGAACGTGGAAAATTAGGGCCACTTCGACCAGGTGCTGAAGTTGTGTGACTGAATATCGGCGAACGTTTCTCGCTGTGCTCATAGAAGACGATCAGCTTCATCTTCTCCCAGAGTTTCAATCCTTTAGGCTTTCACATATTTTTGGGAGCTCGATGGGAATTTTTTTTTTGAATTTTCGGGTTTCCGAGGGGAAAGTTCTCATTTAACTCACACAAGCAGGAGGTAGGTTTGGGGTACGATAACGGGGATGAAGATTGACTGCTTAGAGCTCTATTACGTGAAGATAGTGAAATTTCTGCAATATGACCAGTGCAAAGAATTGTGAGCGTGAGTCGTAAACGAAGTATGTAGTAAAATAATCCATATCCGAGTAGAATATCTATATCCGAGCAGAAAAAAAAATCTATGTCCGGCTTGTTCCTCGTCATGTTCAGGGTCAGCATCGTCGTGAGCATCGTCATTGTCCATCTGTGCTTCGAATTCTTCTCCGACTTCTTCAGAATCCTGTTCCGCGTCGGCGATCTTCAGCTGACTGCTGTATACCTCCCCGAACAAGATCAACAGTTTTGAAGTGGAGTGCTACATTTGGAAAAGTTAAACTCACAGTGCCACTTGTATGCAATGGATCAAGCCGCGTTCCGTATTCCCTTTCTCAATCTCGCCGTTCTCGTCGCAGAGCGGTGTCCCTCCACATTTCATAGTATCCACGGCAAAGACTAAATACTGTTAGTAGGTTTATAATGACATCCTTTCATTCGATAACACTTTATGGTCGCCTATGATGATTGCAAGTTTAAGAATAAGAACTTTTTTTATGCACTGTAATATGCAACGGCCTGCATACCTGATGATAAGCAGTGACGAACGTGATTTCAAAGCTGATGTCATATCGGACTCCACTCCAGTCAACTGCTATAGGGTGCTGCGAAGAAGTCTGGATAAAATCCAAGACACCTAGATCGTGTAAACTTTGTTTTGTAAACTATGGCGCTGTTAGTTTTCAATAGCAAAACAACCTGAGCTGGTAGTCTGAAATTCTGAGTGATTCGTTCTGCGTCTACATGAAAAAGCATCCAGTAAAGCGAAAAACATGACTCGCAACAAAAAAAAGAAGACGGATATATGTGAGTTGTCGCGTCAATGTCGTGCCATAATGGCTTCGTCTTGAATACTTACGGGGGCGTACCAGAACGAGAGAAAATAAAATATCCTCGTTATCGCATGGAGGGCCAGTGACACTATCCTCTTGTGTGGATGGTGTGTCACTAACTACCAATCCGTTTTTACAGAATAGCGTGGGTGAGCTCTTCAGCATCACGACTACGGACTGTTAGCAGAGCGATTTTCCCTAGACGTTCAGAATCACTCAGAACGTAATCGCTGTACATCCATTGTACATATTACCTTCGTCTCATTTAGCATACACATAGATATTGGTAATTCTATTATATGTGTCCCGCATCGTTTATGAAATTATTTCCCCTCTCCAATGGGAAGGAGCCAATTTACATGTGCGTGTGCGAGATCATCGGCCTTCAATCATAGTCATAGATTCTTGGAGGCCTTGAAAAAATTCCACTGACTCCTGAAATTAACTGTGCTGTCAACCGTCCCCTATCGAGAGGCAGCTTGAACGAGTTGTAAAAATTGGCACCAATCAAATACAGCAACAACTGTGAGCCCACCAAATAGTCGGTTCCCAGTTCTTATCTATTCCTGAGGCAGCGTTCAATCTGTCGCATAGCGAAAAGGAGAAAATCTGCGCCAGTTCCTCTGCATTTGTTCGAGCACCTCGAAGGAGTGGTCCTGCTTAGATACATGTGAAAACACCACAATATCTTGTCGGTGTACCCGAGTACATTTACGATAGGTTAGGGGCTTGGCTCCTAGCCGAGACGTGTTCATCAGTTCTGATTCTGCTAGATGAGTATCAATATATCCATAAAGGTGCGCAGGGACGTCGTACACGCTACAGAATATCGAAAACACAAAGACCCCAGTGGGTGCCATTATACATACGCAACAGAACATAATAGACCCCTTCTCGAAGAGGGTGGGAACTGATTTTGAAAGTATGCGATGTTTGAATTGAAAGGGATCAATCATGGAGCCGTTACCCAAGAAGATACAAGAAAAGGAATTGCATATATCGCTTCATCCCCCAAACCAAACCTCTTCCTTCGGAAGCTCCACAGGAGCGGCGTAGAGTCAGCAATCGTGGGTGAATGCCGTTCATTTATTCGCTGATGTAGCCTTCTCATAGCGTATCGATGGGAAACGAAAGTGTATAGAATTAATATACTGGAACGTATGAATCGCCATAAACAAATAGTAACAAACCACACAAACCAGCTAAACGGCTACTTGTTCGCGGCTCGAAAGTGGGCATGTTGTCTGTGAGGGGGAGAAGTGGAGAAACAGCTGGATGTTGGAAGTCCAAATGCTGAAAGAGGTAGCCTATGTTTAGTTGTGTACTGGTACTGAAAAGCACTCCCGTGCTTATGCCTCTCCTGGTTAACACGTGAGCTGCTTCATTCTCAAAGAATAGAAAAATGTCAATTTTAGAAAAGAATGGATGGCATCAAACTTAACATTCACTGTCATTCTCAGCCTACCAGGTTTGTACAAACATCTTTTTCCGCACTTCGAGGGTTTTTTTTTATCGTCGTATAAAAAGCATTCCATACCTTATGAAATGAGCCATTAAAAAACCTGTGCGAAGGAAGACGGAAAAGCTTGTGCTCACCTCCTATTCCTCCTTTGTAATCGGTCCGAACTCATTATGTAACCTGCCGAAAATCAAAAGAATCTGTTGAAATAAACGAGAAAAAAGAAGCCATATTCAAGCGAAGTTGAATGCAACATTAAGACAAATACCCCCCCCCCCCC
>JARK01001365.1:115742-131840 GCA_000688135.1 Ancylostoma ceylanicum | reverse complement strand
GGGAGGGGGGGGCGTGGGAAAAAAATTGGGGTCTCCGCCGTTTTGGGGACCCGGACGGAAAATAAAATTAATAAAAATATTAATTTTAATAACAAATAATAAATAATCAATATTTTAAAAATAATAATAAAAATAAACAAATAAAAATAAACTAATACAAGATTTTTATATGTATTGTAAAGTAATTTCAAAAATTTGGCGACCCATTCTCGGGTCATTCTCGCCCCCCCCCTGCGTCCGCCACTGACCTTTACTGACTCTATCTTTCATTGACTTTGTCTAGCTTATAAGACTAAATGCAAGGAATTCACGCCCAAACCGTCCAAAGCGATCCAACCGCTGATGAAGTTTAACAAAAGAACAGAATGCTGTCCAAGAAAATTCCCAGTTTGCATACTTTTGAATACTCCCGAGAAATTTGATGTGGATGTCAATTTTGGCGAAAATAGCAGTGGTAGGGTGAAATCAATGTATGCATACATGTATAAACCAGTGGCGGACCAGGGTGCCTCCCCCCACTCCCGAGAATGGGTCGTCGAATTTTTGAAGTACTTTTCAAAATAATTGAGAGCTGTCTACTAGTTTTGTTTTTCTTGGAATGTTCATCATTGTTTCATAAATATTTGTTCCTAATTATTGATATCAGAATCAATATTTTTTTACTATTTTGACCATACCATCTGGACCCCCGAAGTGGCGGAGTTGCTATTTTTTACCACTCCTCCTCCCCTCACTCACACCCTGGCTGGCAACTCGTGCTTCCTACACTGTTATCAAGATATTAACATGAAAAATAAATCGAATATTATTTGTAATCTTGATCACCCTATGACGAGTGTGCGTATCTCCACTGTGCAAAATTTTAGGGGCTGTAGCGCCAAAAACCTGGTCACGATACAGAACAAGTACGGGTCAGTGACCAGTTCACTGAATAATCCTGTGGGCCAAAAAAAGGGAAATGTTCCTTCTGGAATTGTTTTAGTAAATGTAGCCAAAGTGATCATTTTGTTAAACTAACTCTCTGAAAATTGACTTTTTTCTGGTACAGTAGGAAGGCGTCAATGGCGGTGGCCTGTCCACGGATTTGACAGCACACGGCGCGAACGCACTGCTCGAGCAGGAACCCTCTCGGGAGCAACAAACGAATGGGTTTTTTGGCATTTAGTTTGTATTCTTACTAGTAAAAATCAAATTTGATGTACAACGATCGAGAAAACCCGGATTCGCCACCGCGGCGGTGATTCCATCATGAGCGGCGCGGTCGCGTTGCGTGCTTTTCGAAGCCGCGAAAAGGCCACCGCTATCGACACCCACCGTGTGTATATTGCTGCGACATCATAGTGGTTGTCACTGGACTATTGTCGGAATAAAATCGAATTAATTCAATTTAGCAAGTACATAATTTGAAGGACCACGAATACAAGTCATCCAACAACAAAAAAAAAACTCTACGACCCTCTCTCTTTTTCTCCCCCGGGGCATCTGAGCTCTCCTTTTCTGGACATTTCAATTTCGAACCTATCCGAGTTCATTCACTCGGATTCGTTGTTTGGCCAACGCAGCAACTGTCATCTTTGTGAAAAATTCATCGCCTATGTCTTCCCTGAGAATAGACGCTAGGCCTCTCTTGGTGTGAATTAGCCTATGACGAAGTGATTATGAAAATTCTTCTCCATATAGTCATTTGTTCAATTATTGGCCACACCATTAGATGTGCCGTCTCCAGAACGATGTCTAGAAAAAAAGCTGGGTAAAACAGCGCAGAGAATGAACAATTGAGAGAAAAGCTACTAAAAAGGAGCACTGTCAAACATCTTAGCATTGAGATTTAGTCCGGCATCACCTTGATTGTAAATTTAAATTTTCTTGTTATCTGTCATTAATTTTTCTCAAAAATGGTAAGTTGAATGCTGAATTGTATGGTAGGAAAGAAGTTGTTGACATATTCGCCATCCTCTCTTCCATTCTAATATTGTATTCCCTCTCGTTGGTCCGCACGAACCAGATGACATAAAAGTCGAGATGCTTAATAGCTTTAACCCGGGTGTTTTGGTAACTTGATTATCGGGACAAGAGACGTGGAAACCTGAGCCAATTTGACTTGATGTCCCTGACTACATGACCATTCTGTGCTCAAGCCTCTTTTGCCCTCATTCACGCCTAAATATAATGGTTTTAGCGTTCCTCAGGAGAAGTAGCTTGTAGGAAGTTTGACGATAGTGGCATGAGTTCAGGAGAAAGAAGCAACATTGTCATCTCATTATGAAACACTATTTACCGCGTCATTCATGGAATTGCGTTTCATTTCCTATTGTTTGTGCTTCTCCTGCTTGAGTCTGCTGTCAACACTCGTCATGCTAAGCCTTATCCATATGTCAAAATCCAGCAAATACAGGTAGTTCCGTAATAAAGATTAAGCTGTTTGAGTGCTAGTAACTAGGGAACACAAACGCTTGAAAATCCATGAACGCCTCAAAGGTGAAGCTGTTCACATTGACCTTTTTTTGCTACGACAGAAGGCTTCATTCTGTTATCTTTTCAATTTTCTTGGAAGAGAATCCACGTTATTGCTCCGTCCGTTGCGTTCACGATTTTCTTCTGGAGATACGTCACTGGCACGCCTCATCCTCTTGCCATTTTCTTCGCTATTCATTCTAGGCATGTTCGACCATCCATGTTCTCGGCGAGATGCACGGCCTATCAGACGGGTGAAGAGTGACGCGCCAGTCCATATATCACTCGGGCCTCTTGATTAGTATGGAAATGACTCCTCGCCACGATGTTTTCTAATGCTCGTCTCCAATTAGATGCGTAACAATCCACCGCACCAAAACACTTCCCACGCCTAGGCCCTGCGTTGGAAACTTGAATTCGGCGGTCGAGTCCACCCTTCGATGAGCGGGTGGAAGCGTGAAGGACCACATCCGGACAGCGAATTTGCACTTCGAGTGTCGCGTGTAGATTACTTGCACATTAGCGCTGTGACGTAAACTGTGAGCAAACAGGGGCTTCATGGAATATGTAGGGTTGTTTTCGCAGTTATGGAAATGATTTGTGTAGCGAAGGAAATAAGAGCTTCCACTCTGGCGCAGTTCCTCACTTCATTGCACACGTGGAGCCTTTGAGCAATGTACATAATTGGCGGAGAGGCGAGCAAAAGGACATGTTCAGATGGTAAATTATTCATAATATTAGAATAGATAGTTAGTGAAACAATTACTGCTGTGACCTCATGGTCGTGTTCGATTACATATTTGAAGAATTAGAGAGTAATATTCGAACATTGGAATTCGTTTTTTCCAAACACATTTCGAATTTTCTTTTGCTTTTTTAGGACCTCTAGTTCGAATATGATTCATTCATTCATTCAAATGGTTTCGAGAGACTCGATTACTCGGTATTCAAAAATTCGAAGCATGTACTCGAACGTATAGTACTCATTGGAGAGGAAATCGGAAACAATCATCGTTCCAGAGGCATTAAACATCATACGAGTAATATTGTTTTTCTTTCCTTTTTTCTGAGAACACCGTGGGATTTTTTAAATTTTTTTTATTCTTTTCTCCTGCGTCTCACAATGACAACTTTTATTTTTGTTCATTGACCGGTTTTGATTATCTTTGACACATCATTATCATATATTTTGGGCATGGTAAATAAGTAAAGATTAATATCACAGGTAATAACATGCATGTAGGTAGGATGGCGGCACATCCATCCACGAGTATGGCCCCTGACGTCGTCGTCGCTGCAGCGTCTTCAGTTTCAATGCATATCGATCCTAAACTTGCGCTCAGCGCCTGCTTCCCCGTAGGAATAGTTCACAAATTTTTTTTTCAAAATTACAGTCTTCTCAAGCTCGACTTTTTCATTTATTTAGTTTTAATTTAGTTGATGTCACTTCCATCATTCTTTCTTTTATTCTCATCATCTCCATTATCATTTTTGAATATTTTGTGAAGGAGGCTAACAATGTTGACTTCTACGGCTTGAAGAAGCTCCTACCGTTTGAAGAAGTTATTATTATACTAACGTTGTATTAAGGTACATTGAAGCCGATTTATGTCTTAGAAAAAATAAAAAAAAACATTTTTCTTCACTACTGATGCCACCAATATGAGATCAATATTTTAATTTTTGCAAGATCACATTTTCTACTTGCGGTATTCCGACCATTCGGCACCCAAAAATGACAGGATTACCAGTTTCCTCAGTCCCACCTACTCCTTACAATGAGTTCCACGTTGGTATTGATTGGGTGAGTAGCAGCGATTACCTGTTTGAAATCAATACGTATTAAAAACAAAGACACCCTCAACGATTCTAGACATTTTACTCCTTGAAGACTACAGCCCCGATCAAGTGATCCGATAAGCTTGAAGAGTTGCTTTGAGTTTTCCAAGAATCACTTGAGCCTTACTTTATAACTGGTCCATCAGAGGTAGCTTGACGAATAGTACCAGAAAGATTTTCGTTGCGATTCCGTCATTTCATTTTTCATTCTCCAAATCAGTCTAGTTCGCAGTGCATGAAATGCACATTTCTGGATCCCGGTTCATCTACGTACACATGTTTATCCGAAGAGTGACGGGAGTACGTACGTAAGTCTGCCGGTGACTTCGCTCGAGACGCTCCGCCCTAGAGGATAATCTCTGTCACTCCCCGGAAGCACCGTTTATTCGCCTTTACCATTTTTCCTGATATTGATTCTATAGGCACAAAATACAGTAACCACCAATCGGAAGCCGAGAAGTTTAGTAATCCAGCCAATAGTTTAGGAATCGATTTGATCACTCGGGTTTTCGAGGAAGGAACCCCAGTAGCCCTCACTTGCTGGGATTCATGGACGCATAATTGAGCGGAGCCAGGCGATAAAATTAACTTTACTTCCTGCTTTTTCCACATTCAATTGTCTACATACATCATAACCAATAGCGATACCTAGCTTTGGTTTGCATGGCCTTCGTTTTATGAGTTCTAGCCTTGTCCATTTCTCTGGGGCTATATTGCTTAGTGTTCGACCATTCAAATGACTCACTCGGAAAGGATTCTTCAAATTCGAATGTTTTCGCAGAGTTATTCTGCCCTAATTAAACTTGCATCATCTTAGCTCTCTTGTGAAAATTTCACTAATACTTTTTCAATTAATGATACATATGGTTAAGCTCCTACGCATATAATTAAAGCAGCTCTCCGTCATTAGTCTTTGTCCGCAACGTTTTTTGTCTAGACAGCGCTGACGGACTGAAGTCCAGAAAATTACGATTGGGAACTGAGTGGGAGTTGGTGGGAATCCCGTTTCTCTAGTTTTCGCAGGATTTGGTTTTGATTCTTCAGAGTTCTTCGCCTTCCGAAACATTCTGACGTCGAGGAGGAAGCGTTTCAAAAAATATGGTACCGACGTTTATGCACTCTCTGTTTATACCGAAACTGTGGCCCTCATACTACTATGTGCTTGCCTTTAGTTGCTTCCATTTCCTGCTTCCCGTATCCTTGCGGATTTTCTCACGGGAATTGACTATTCTGGCTTTGACTTGTTAGTGGAAACCTGAGATGCTGCTTAATTCTCGTTTTTCTAGCACAATATGAAAGAAGAGCTGAATATCGTTGCACTGCTCTGGCCGTAGTCCTCTGCGGGATAATTTCGGCACTCTTCTCCCAGCACTGGGCGGACCCTCTCATGCCCCACCCACCCGAGTTTTTTATTCATTTCATTGTATTCATTAGGCAGTGCGGTTACCAAAGCCGGATTGCTTTGCCCTTTGGGGAATTTTCAATTTTCCGCTCTTAACAAGTAAACGATTTGAATTTCAGCTGTTCTTCGCTGTAACTATGAATACTTAAGTGATGAAGAGGAGAATTGTTGGGACGAGGAGTTTTTCTAACAGTTATCCTCTAATTAGCCGTCATTGTTCGGTTTCTGTTCATGCCTCGATGCACTTACTCTGTCTGGATGTGCAAGTGACACGCGTCGGCGTATTTGTTGTTCGACGAACTTCTTCCTAGAACTGTTAACAGGCAATGCAGCGAGATCCCGTGATTCAAATATGCTCTCACTCCTAGAATCCTGGAAAAGGACTGATTTTTATATTACATACATACATTGTAGTCGTCCATTTCCGTCTTAAAATTGACCAACATTTGCAATCGATATTATAGTCTCTCTGTGTAGCTACTGCCGCGGCTTTGTCTAGTAGTGAGATAGTTCTATCTTTCTGAATCAATGTCGTACGTTCACGAAAGCAGAAAGCGCCAGAAAAATGAAAAAAAATGAGGAAGAGAGCCTTTATATGCAGCCTCTACGAGAGATACTGCTGGAATGGGAGCGTCCACATGCTATTCGTTCAGCTGTTGGTTGCATGAATTGCTGAAAGTCCACGTATTATAATGAGGATATAAATTTTCCATTTTTAGCATGCTTATTGCCCCTATAGAGGGCTATGTTTGGTATCTGTGGAGATACTTATTAGGTAACGCTATTTCGCAAGACTCCTCTCCCTAGCAGGGGTGAGGTGGGGGAGGGGATATGATGTAGCAAATAGGATTATATTCATTAAAATTTTATATTTATTGTGTGCCTGGCCAGCGATAGGTATTTGTTCAGAAATTTTTTCCAGCAGAAAAATGCGAGTTTTCATAATTACTGCAACGTAAACGATGGCGGTGCCCTTTTTGCTGACACGGAGGAGCACGTGGCGCTACCGCGTCGCTCGCGCTGGAATTCTCACACCAACAAACTATAGGATTTAGATGATGTGCGATTAGTCAGTTTCCTCGATAGTTAACATCAAATGCAACAAAGAACTATCAAAGAAAAAACCCTGATTTGCTACTAGGGCAACGATTCCAGCGCAAGCGACGCGGTTGCGCCGCGTGCTTCCCCGTGCCTGCAAAAAAAAACGCACAGCCATCGATGCTCACTGTATTTACTAGTCAGCCCTTATTCCATATCCTCGCTGAATTTTCACGTTCTTTCTTGACGAGTGAATTTAACAAATATAATGGGCGTCAATGGCGTTTACCCTTGTGCTACCTAGAAGAGCAAACGCGACCGCACCGCTCAAGAAGCAATCCCCTCGAGGACAACAAACTGTGGGGTGTTCTTGATATTCAGTTAGTTTTCTTATCAGATGAGATCAAATGCGATGAACAACTACCGAGGAAATCCAGATTCGCCACTGCAGCAACGATTCCAGCGTGAGCGGCGCGGTAGCGCGGCGTGCTTTTTCGAGGCTGCCGACGGGTCACCGCTATCGGGGCCCACTGTAGGTCTAAATCCACAATTGTCAGCGAGTACTTGTCCCAGAGCAATGTGCTAGCTTTTAAGAAGTGAGTATCATCGTGAGGGGAACTGGGCGGTACCACCCTACTGTGATTGGCCCATTGATTGCAGGCGCCAATCGCAGGAGCATGGTAACGCCCCTACCTTCCTCACGATGAGACACACCCTTTTTAAATAACAAATTGTTGTCGATAAGTTTGATGTCAAGGTGCAATCTTAGAGTAACCTGTCAAGAACCTTTTCTCTCAACATTTGTAGACAAGAAAAAGCCAGAGTAAGACATTAAATTCCTTATACCCTAGTGTTATACGATGAAATCGCTTGGAACACTGGGGCTGCGGCAGTTGTGGGGGGTGAAGGCAAGTCGTCGACAAGTTTTAGGGCCCGAAATTTTTGAATGCCATCAGCAACTTGTTGCCACAAGCGCGCCAGCAATTACCCCTAGGGTTTCTTTAAAAGGCGAGGGGGGTAACTCCATCGTAAAAAAAAACTGCTCGCTAATCTTCATCAAGGTTCAAGTAAATCTGCCACGTGTCTTCGATGTTTTATGTCCTGACTTTGATCATCTTCAATTTTTTTTCCGTGATTTATGTATGCTTAGTTGATTTAAGCTTCAATTTAGCTAACGAGACATTTTTTTCCTGGTGGCCATAAAGATTTTGAAATTGACGCCTTTTGGTACAGCCTCCAGTTTTTGCTTTATCTCCTTTTATAGGCTGAAGAACATTTTATCCGGAATGTCACGTTTTAAGATTTCATTACTACCACAGTGGGTATAAATGTCCTAGCTTCTCTGACAAGATTCCATAACTAACACAGTTGTTATTAATGTCCTACCGTTTCTAACAAGATTTCATGACTAACGCAGCGGGTATAAATACCCTACATTTTCTCATCACAAGCCGTTAAGCATTCAGAGTAGGGTTGGTTGTGAGGAATTTTCCTTTTTTCGTTTTATGCTTTCCTTTTTACAATCATTCCTGCACCTCCTTTTACGTCTTATGTTTTCGGGGATTTGGCACGTACTAGAACGGGAAAATACGGAAGGATCAAGAAAATGGAGTGTGCTCATCAATCCTTCCAAACAGCTGCAAAATCAATGAAACCACATGTCTTCTTATGAATAATGGCTATAGGAGAGGTGTCTTCGTGCTTCCGCGACGTCTTTCAGTAGGAAAATGTTGTTTTTCACTGACGCAGCCATGACCATTGATTCCACCGAGAGAATCCTCAAAACCTCGACGAATTAGTGGTCTGCTTGAAAAGTTGTGTGACATTTGCAACATACTTTTTCTTGAAAAAAATCTACTCATTAAATCATATCACCAACATATTCTTCACGAAATTCATGAAGTATTGGTCTCTCTACTCTGCCAATTTTGATTTTTGTCTGCCAAAACTCTAGTGGCTACAAATAGAAGTACGTAGCTAGACGCTTTTCACCAAATTTTGCTTTTCTCCAATTTTAACATAACCTGAATTATTGAAACTCATTTGTGCGTAGATTATATTTTATTGATCTGAGGAGGTCGCAGAATCCATCCGTGCTACGGTTGAAAAAAATGTTGGTTGACAAAAAAAAACTCTCAGTAAAGGTCCTTACTCTCTATTTCACCAGATTCATGCATTCTTGAACTATGGAAAAACTTTTCCGGTTTTGGAACCAATGCTTTCAGGACAGTCCTCAGCGATGGAGCCATTTCCCCTATGTGCATAGATGCCATAATAGACCCGACCATATAATATCGTCTCTAAAGACGATATTTCTCAGAATGTTCGTCCTGGGGAAAAGCGATTGTCATCCAAAACGGGTTGTCAACGTCGACCCACGACGTTTCTGCATAGTTACTGTTGAATGCAAACGGAAATACTTTATTAACACTTGCATTTCAAACATCAGATGGCTTTACGTTAAATCGATACAAAATCTCACCCATCAAAACTGCTACTATGTTTTAGAAATAAAGGCAAAAATTGTTGCTTACTTCCTAACCAATGTATCTGATCTATAACTTATTCCTACAACTGGTTCTTGAGGCCTTTTTTACATTGATTATCGTGATGAAAATTGTTGTTTCCCACTGATCTTAGTGAGCGACAATTCAGTTCTTTGGGGATAATGGAAGTCGGTGAACCCTCTCTCTTGATGTTCCTCACCATTGCGATTGCCCTGAGTCCCTGGTAAATTCGTTTGCCTTGGACTAAGTTGGTCAGCCAAGCCCTGGTACTAATAGCCGTGTTATTCAGCGCTCTGGATATGGGACAGGGAATTCGGTTGAGGACTTTTCCACCTTTTTTTTACGAAGAGAACGATCTGATACTCTGCCATGCCCCGGGCCATCTGGTGTTTGCTTTTTGTTCGCTCTTATTTGGCGCGCTACCGAATTTATATGGATATATAGATAACTGAATAAATAAATGGACAAATGAATAGATAAACAGAAAAAGTGTTTTCAAAGCACTTTTCCTAGTCGGTACTACTGAGTAGAACTGACACATCTCCTCTTTATTTCTTTTCGGACATAGATTCACTACGAGCGGAGAAATTAGTCTCTCAGACCAGCTCTGGTAAAATCCGTAAAAATCGGAATCACGCAAAGAGTTTTTGTAAGGAGCTACGTAGTGTTGTGCGATTCTCAGCTTCCCAAGTTCTTGTGCCTTTTTATGGACTTTAATTCTTTTATTTTAGACTTCAAGGGACTTTGGATTTCGTTGCTGCACAATTGACTCTGATGTTCCCAAGCTGGTAGGGCCAATGGCTTATTTTCCTGAACTAGAGAATTGTCCTATCAATTTAATCTTGACACAAATTTTTCTAGGATTCTCAGGAAAATTGACAGGAAAAAATGATTGACTGGACGGGACATAAATACTCATCTCAAAATAAACAAACGTTCAAGAATAGTCCCAGAGTAAATGAAGCCGAAGAAAGCTCGAAGCATTGCAACACGGCCATTTTCTGCCAGCGGGCTAAACTGGCGGCAACAAAACCGCCTTTTCTAGAGATTTGTCGAAGTTGATCACTTCATTGATCTTCACTGAGAATACATTAAAATCTGGGGAAGCGGAATTTCCATGGGTGCTGAATTGTGATCCTTGAACTTCTCTCTGCTTGGAACACTTTGGTCTACTTCCAATTTCCTTAGTCTCCAGTGACCAAAGGGTAATTCAATTGTACGTTACATAGAGGAAAGCACTCATGAGACAACGGAAGAAAGTTTTTTGAACTCTACAGCAAGGTGGAATCCCAGCTTTCCAGCCCTTCAAGCATCTCTATCCTTCAAAGTTGTCCAAGTTTAAGGGCAACCGGCTCAATGGGGCTTTATCAGCCTCTTTTTCTCTGACAAGAGCTCGACCTAAGATTCGCATCAGCCATCACAAGCTTATTCTTGGGGATTTACCAAGCCCACCGGATAGAAAGGGTTTGACTGACTGGGAGGAAGATATGCAAGGCGATTATGTGCCATCTTTGATCCCTAATGAACAGGGAAAATGATATAGACAATGATGAACAAATACGCAAGAATAAATTATCGCGGAAAAAGCCACATTCTAAATTATCGCGGAAAAAGCCACATTCCTCACCGTGGAAATGGCTTCCCATGCTGCCTTTTTTTCCATTTCTTGTTCCATCTATCACATTTCTTTTCATTTTCCCATCGGCCAGCGCTTCCAATCCTGTCTTTCTTGTCTTATTTGTTTTTTCTCCGCGTTTGATTAACAAATGTCCAAAGAACGACAGCGAAACTGGCTCAGAAACTACGGAAGCTCTAGGTAGTCTGGGGCCAAATGCATCATGACATTACCCAAAGTGAACATGTCAGGACCACATAAATTCACCCATCGGGAAACAAAGTTTACCCTAGGTAATTCCAGTGATGCATTCAGGTCCTGGACTAGGCGAGTAACTCTTCGTTAAGATACTAGTCCACTCTCTCGCTGATTGCGTTCTAGAGAGTGCTGAGTAATCACGAATTTTCAGAACCTGGATGCATCGTTGAGATTACCCAGGGCAACAGTGTTGAGGCTTGTGTTAGATATGGGTAGATTTGTATGATATTAACACAGTCGTGATCACTCCGGAGAAATCGTGCGCCAAATTCATGCTGGATGGAATTGCTTCCGACGCTATGGGAAATTTCTGTCATCCAGGACTGTCTAGATGAAATGGAAACGGGTACTATTCAACATGTGCGTTTTACCTTCGATGTTATATGGAGACGTGGGTGCTAACAAAATCTGCCAGACACAAGCTTGCAGCTGCCCAGAGACGCATGGAACGATGCATGGTAGGAATACGTCTTCTGGATAGAAGAACAAATGCATGGTTACGGGGAGTCACAAAGGTCAAGGATGTAGTGGCGAGCGCTATCGAACGAAAATGGGTTATTCGTGGAAACTTCCCATGCCAGCTAAGGTGAAGTAATCGAAAGAACTTACAGAGTGGCCACCACCCCTAAATCGTCCACCTTGTCGACCAAGAACGAAGCGGTGACGCGATGAATTTCAGAAGCTACTCGGAACATGCAATTGGCAGAGTATTGCGAGAGTGATGACGAAAAAACAATGGATTGGTCTTATGAGGTGCCGCATGTTGTAAAATATTGGCCTGCAAATGAATGTAAATGTAAACGTAACACGTTTAACCTGGGTGATCTCAATTATGCATGTGGTCCCAGTTGTCAGACCTCGTTAACCAATTTTTACTTCATGTGGATCCATACAATTTCCACTCCTCCCCATCTAAGACGAAACCCTCCCGAGAAACTTTTAAGACCTCCCAGACCATCTGGTGCAGTTGTTCTGCCTAATAAATGTCATGAAGAATGACGCCGAACTTCTTTTGACTGCAACAACATTACTAGTACCAAGTTTTTGGGGATACTGGAACATTCCACTAGGCCTGTGGATTAGAGGAGATTTTCTGGACAGCTTGCGTTTTACACAACATTCTCAATGGAAACTGCATGTTCTGCTGGATTATTTATCAGAGGATACCACTGAAACTAATGGAGTAGGGGGTAAAATGCAGTAATCTGTGAGTTATTAATCTGCTATTATATTTTCTTACTCACGGATTTTGCGTAAACTGATAACCTATTTATTTATTTATTTTTTCAGTCATTTTCCATATTTTATTTACGTTATTCGTTGAACAAACAGCGACTAATCATCTCTTTTCCCGTCTAGGCTATTCTGTGGTGACTTTTTCCGACGTTGCTCATTCCATTGAATCGTTTACAGCCCTACACAGTTTTTTTTTCATGTGAATGGCAGCTAAGATTTTAGGCACTGAAATCGGATTGCTCATCCGGAACCTGTGTTCCACAACTCCAAAAAGGGTATAGTTCTCTGAAAGGGTAATGGTAGGAATGACTCAGATCCAAGACGGCTCCTCCATCTTCCTGCTTGCTTGACACTCCAGTGCGATTTCGGGACTACTGCTGGGATATCCTGGATGAAAGGATGAACTTAACCATGTGTAATATAGGTATGACATCATCCGAACTGGATTACCGTTGCACATTCCGGAAGCATTTTAAAATTCATCGCGCACGAGCGAACGAAGGCGTGGTCATCCAGCTCTGTACATGTAGTGTTTTGCAGTTATACGCTGAGCACTGATCACTTCGCTGAAACATCGTGAGATTTGTTTTCACATTCGCTCGGATGCCATCCAGAACGCTTGAAAACAGCTTGAAATCTATATGTGTATGTAGTGTCGCGCTTAATTTCACTCTATTCAAGTACACATTCTTTTTGCAAAATAAAATCGTCGCCTTGGCAGCCACCGTTTGACAGCTGCTGTCATTAGCGTTTCCAAATATAGAACTTTTGAAAATGTGGTGAGATTTCTTTCTCACTTCTCGTGTATTCAGTTCAGTGCACTTTTAGCTTGGGGGCAATCTGAAGTCACATGAGTTCAGTAGCGGGAATCTTGAATTTTTTCGAAGAGGTTCTGAACTTCTAATCCGGTCAGAGTGGACAAGTGTTTCCAACAATTTGTGACACGTCTCCTTATCTTCACTACTGCTCAGGCACTTTCACCAGGTTGCCCGAAGCGCCCTACGCCGCCTTCCCGGCATAAGGTATGCGGCCTGGCCGATCTTTTCGCATGTCTTGCCCGGTAATGAGTGAGCTTCATTTAGACTACGAGCCGGGGCCTGCCCGGTGCCTTAGCATTGCTGTCGGGCAACCTGGTGAAAGTGCCTGAGTGTTTATCACCATCGACTGAGCCTCTACAACTATTTATTCATTTATTGTATGCAAAAATTGTCTGCGGCTACATTTTCCAGCCCAAAACAACGATGGTTCGGCGAAGTAGCGAGTCATATTGCAAATGCGTTTGCTAATCGCCAACGTAAACAATATTATATTTTTGAAACTTTGAAGTACTGCTGACTTTTAGTTTCCTAGCTTTTGATTTATTACACTGCCTGTAGAGACTTAGAGAAGTCCTCTGATGGCGCATCCTATGGCACGCAGGTTTTATAAATTTTTTCTAGATTCTTTGTGACGACGTCGAACGAGCTTGATTCTCTTCATCAGGGTAAGAGAATGACGAAGACAATCTCCTTGAGCGAAGAATTGGTAAACTAAATCATCAGACCACATTTGAACTAATGTCTCCGTGTAAAGAGGGACTCACTCACGGAACAACGTTTTGCTGACAGAATTAAAGTGCATTAAAGATTTTAAAACAATCACCAGACCTTTCACCTTCCATTATTACTTACTTCGGCAACACCAACGGAACGGGCACATCAGATAGAAGACCTGTTCACACCATAACGAGCACTTGATGGTTCAATTTGTTACACTTTTACAGTATTAGCAGGGACTTACGAGGGAACGATACCAGATGGCCGTGGATTTTCGATGAGAATCGCATGTCACTACACGAAATCGGGGACGCTGATTTTAAATATGTTGCCCTTAGCTGCTTAATGGCAAGGCAAAAGAAGTTATGAACGCTCTTCTGTCCCGCACTCATATCATTCGAACGAACGCTTACGACGATATCGACAGTACGCGTTCTAAACTCCTACGAAATGCCTAGAACAAAGAAGCTGCTAAGAGTGAGCGCAGCGAACGAGAAAAGTTCCTGCACATTCATAGTGTAAGCTACGCAACGGAAAAGCGCTCATAACTCCTTTCGCTTTGCAATTAAGCACCTGAGAGCAACATGTTTGAAATCAGCTTTCCCGATTCCATATATTGACATGTGACTCACACTGAAGACCCACTGCCATCTGGTATCCTTCCCTTGTTAGCTCTGGACTACCAGACATAGCAATCCAGACTAGGATTCATGAACGCATATCTAGGATTGCAGAATAGTTTTGAGTCCTTCTTTTTCCTACCATCTAGTAGTCCCTACGATAAGCTCCCATGCAAGCCATCGTTGCTCTGTTTTGTTATTTCACGAGTGAACTTTTGGTTCCACCCCAGATCTGAGGAACGGGACATGGACCGCGTGTCAAGAGTAATTCTATGTACCAGCCAGGGATGAGCGGTGGTCCGGTTTTCGAACGTCGGAAGTTTCTTAATTCTGACGTTATGCATGCATATAGCTCCTGGGTTCCTGAGGAATTTTCGGTAGCTTAGTTATTCGAAGCCAAAGATACTGTTTCTGCTTCCTCCACTTTTCTCACTTTCCAAGTCTTCTTGAGCCTGTGAAGGCGTAACAAAGTCAATTGGAAAAGTAGCAGCCGTTTATGGTTGAAATGTCTTGGGCAAGCATTTTTACAGAAGGGCCCCCACTTTGGCTTAACCATCCCAATTTGAGCCAGAATAATGTTCGCGTAGGTAATTTTGGCGTCCCCTGTACTCATTCACTTACCCAGTAATTTGTTTATTTACTTGCCTGAATGCACATTTGTGCACTACGCAGTCAATGAATTTGATAAAGAGGTCCCAGAGAAGTAAACAAGTCCAAACTTAAGTTTTACATTAAATATGCCCTTTTTTGCTTGGGAAACTCGTCCACTTCCAAAAGTCCATTACATCGCAACTTCCGCGTCAACGTCGACGAATGTCGCCGCACTAGCTCAGCTGATCCCGAAGCGCCGAGGATTCTTGCCATCCTGGCCACGGCGCCTCTCGTATAAAACGTAAGAGTCTGTTCCTTAGCAGATTATCCCTCAGGAAAGGGATTAGCGACTACGGCGATTGCCATATTGACTCGCACGCACACACACACCTCATCCTGTCGAGCCGTACATTCGCTCTTCTGCTTCCTGTCGCCCATGCAATTGGCTTTTTCGCACGCTTACAGATGGTTTTTCAGCGTAATTTGCACATGTGATTGCCACTCTGCAATAGGAGGCGAGCATTAGTTAAAGGAGACCTCCTACTAGGCTCATACGTATTTCCATGAACTCTTCGAAATTCTCTGGTGCTACATGGCATTTTCCTTTCGAGATGTAGGTCTGTATCAGGGAAGGCTTCTTGAACGTTCCTGCAAAGGCTGCGCTTGCTCTTCTCTAGTGGGCGAGTTCTCCATGCAAATATGGATGCACTTCATCCTGTTAGATCATCCCAAGGAACGTCTTTGAAACGGGCCAAGGAAGGGTGCTGATTTATAGGCAAATCCGCGATGAGCGCATTTTCCTTCCATTTCCATTCCCATTTCCAAGGACCAGTGCATTACATCCGAGATCTTCGTCCCACTAAAGGGCATGGGAGGAATGTCGTGGATGCTTCAGCACAGTAACGTCCGTCCAGCAGACTCGTCATCCTTCGTCGGGATTCATGAATGTTTTCATGAACGTTTCAAAATTCATGGATCCCCCGGAAGGTTGCTGACTCATCGG
>JARK01001365.1:87120-113980 GCA_000688135.1 Ancylostoma ceylanicum | reverse complement strand
GGGGGGGGGGGGGGGGGGGGGGGGGGTGGAAGCAGTGAGACTACCATGTGAATGTGGATAAAACGAAGTTGGAGAGCTGGAATGCTCCATAAATCGAGCAGTCCGCCACTTAAAACACCAGTAATGGGATTTACAGGAATTCCCGAGAGGGTCATGAGATTACCAGTGGACGAGTTTCCCGACCAAAAATTAATACGTTGCACTTCTTTGCACAATGACGCTCTTCACATCTTTCGCATTTCCTTGGGAACTCTATTGCATTTTCTCAGAAATTGCTGTCTTTTCTTCTTTTCCAGTACAACTCTGAAGTGTTTGCTTGAACACCGTGAACGTAAGAGTGTTTAGCTGGGAAAATGAAGGACTAAAACCCGGATGTCTTTCTTGCCAAAGCACTGCTTGGAAAATGAGTTTTCATGCAGAGAGTGCAACGCATTTACCTTTCGTGGAAACTTTGAGAAAGTTGGGGCATTGAGGTTTAAAGTGGATTAGCTGCTGTAAGACATGCAAAACCAAGACGGAAGCGCAACAACATGTTTGCATTCAAATCTAAAATACAGACAGAGAGGGGCGATGGCGGAGGCCTTTCCGCGATATCGAAAAGCGCGCGGCGCGACCGCGCCGCTCGCGACGTAGCCGTTGCCGCTGTGGCGAATCTGGGGTTTTTAGCCAGTTGTTCATCATATTTAATGTTAGCTAATAAGAAAACTAATGAATTATCAAGAAAATCGCACAGCTTGTTGTGCCCGACAGGATTCCTGCTCGAGCGGCGCGGTAGCGTCGCTTTTCGAGGCTGGGGATAGGTCACCGCCATCGACGCCTGCTGTGATTATAAAAGGTGCATTTTGCTAAGTGCTTCAAAGTATGAAGAATCTCTGTTGTGATGTACTTCAGTGCTTATAGTGGTCATCAGACAACTCCCCTTTACAGCGACTTTCAGTCGCTCGAAAAACAGATTTTCAAGATTTTTCACAACATTTAGTTGAGTTTTCGAATGAACTCCTTTGATATCTCTATCAACTATGTGTTCAGCTTCTAATCTTGATACATATGAAGTCAATGAATGTTAAACTGACCTAGTTGAACGAAGAGTTGACCTTTCATTGAGTTCACTGGAAGTTTAGAGGAATTTACTACGAGTTCAGGGCCTGGATGCATCATTGAGATTACCCAGGGTGGACATGTTAACGCTGTAAACTATGGGATTGCCAAAACCTTTACTCAACTAATCTCAATAATGCATACGGTCTCTGGTACTGGTAATATAAAGCTGCGTAGATTATTGCTAGGCTATTACTGCTGGGATCCCTGTCGCCTGGAGATGACAGGAGTGGGTGGATCTTGTGGCACTTTTTCTTCTTCCTGGTTCCACTCATAACCGCAGCTATATTTGGCATTTGCTCGCATTTAAGATAATCATAACTCTCCAGCGTAATTATAGCGCGGAAGAACTGCTGCGATGCGTTCAAGTGCGAGAACATAATAGCTTCTCAAAGGGCATTTGAACACTTACATTCATGGCATTTCCCCGGAAGCCAGTTGCATGAGCAGGATTTGCCTGCCACGTGGTCAACAGTCCCTATAGCGTGCTGGCGCCCACCCATTCTAGGGTAGTGCCTCGGCGAATTTTCCTGGATATTGAACTGAGAATGGTAGAATTGAGAAAATATTACGTTTTTTTATAGTCTAGCGGTACAAATGGTTGGAGTAATTGGGCTGGAATATTGTCAGGATGATTTCACCGCCGTTGTTCAGATATTGCGTAGGATTACGAGGCCGTAACGTCACTCTGCGATGGAAGTGAACGGCGCCGTTTTCACGTCAGTAGAATTCTTACGCGAGGTGTGCCACCCTTTAGCTGTCCTTAATCATGGCAGACTGACAATCAGTTGACTGGGAAATGCCTTGGTGCTGGTATATTGACATAGGATAAATACGTTAGCATCTGAAAGTGTTGTATCCACCAAGACTGCACCTAAAGACTCCGCTGAGGTTTTTGGGTACGCAGGCATCAGATGGTTAGGAGATGTTATGCTGATTACCCACCAAAATGGGAGCGGGTAAGCTGGGATGAAGTATAGTGGAGGCGAGGAATACCCGACCCAGCGAATCTACTGACGTGGTACTGCCTTGCCGGTTCCCAGTGAAAGGAAGGATGTAACGAACAGGGACCATCACCTGCATCTGTGAACTTCCTCGGGAGGGTTCTGGCCTACCGCTTCCCCACAGTAGACCGTATCAAGAAAGTGACATATATTGCTATTTTTGCTATTATCTGTTATCCCTGACTGAGACAAGTCGCTCAAGCATTATATACCCTTTTTCACCCTGAGAGCCCCTTTACTAAAGAGAAGTGGGTAAGTCAAAATTTTCTGGGGTACGTTCATAAACATGGGCCCATGATACCATGATATACGATATCCCTATGCGGGTTTGGTTCAGTGGGCTGCAGGGTTAGAATTCATGAAAGCATAGCTACACAGAATCAGGTTAGAGAACTGGGTTTTTTGCTCTGCCTCTGCTATCATCGTAGTCTGTAGGATAACCAATAACAATAATCATTCCTGGATTTCTTGGATATGGTTTTATGTATCCCCTCTCGGAAGGGTTTTATCAAGGGATTAATTGATATCGACAATGACTTTAAACGAAAGGATCCCGGTCCTGCTTAAGAATGCCTGTGACCTTCAGAGCATTGATAATGTTCCAGAAAGGGCCCGAGAATGCGGCGCGTGTGCCAAGCCATCTACCTGTGATAGTTGAGCGTGACCTCGTTCTGATAACCGAAGCCGACATTCACTGGATTCAGAGCCACACGTTTCAGCGGTTTAGAGATACCGCAATAGCGAAATGACAACACTCCACTCAAATCAAGTTTTACATTCACTTAAAGCCAAAATCTGATGAATGACATCCCCATGGCCGCGCTCAACTACCATAGGCAGGCCGCACGCGCACGCGCTGCAGCTCTGGCTCTTCTCAATGGCTTTCTTCCGGCAGATTTTATGGACTGCACTATTTTCCGACTTTTTTTTTTGAAGATTTCGTACGTGTAAAATTTCTGCCTAAGCCCCTAGTGGCTGCTCCACTCTACTTTCTAGCGCCCTATAGGGGCTCTACTTCATCAAAACGAATCTTAGCCTAATGTGAATTTTTCCCAGATGTTCCTCCTGAGTAATTAGACGAGATGGTGAAATGTTTCCTTACCACATATTAGCTGCTGTGGAGATATTTTAGAATAGCTACACAACTCGCCAGGAAGTCCCTGCTGGGAACTTTTTTTCTGTGTTTGTTCTTCCAGCCATCCTGATAGCGAATGTTTCATTTTAGCCCTTCCTAATAGAAGCTTGATAGGGGGATGAGATACAGAAAAACGTGCGTTTGCTACCACGCACAGCTGCCCTTAGAAAGCACTAAGGGGACATATTCTTCTTGGGACATTCTTAGGAGGCATTTTTTCCGCATTCTATTGCTTCCTTGCAAGGAAACACATTGAAATTACCCAACAACAGCGGTTCAAGCAGAGCTGAGGAGCACTTTGTGCACTGCATTAGTTAATGAGATTGCAAGGGTCTTGCATGGAAATGCGGAAACAAGGAAACAAATGGTAATGCACAGCTTGCATCGGCCCTCTCGTTCCTGGAAGTGGATCCAATTTCATAGCCGCTACACCATCACTCCTTGTCTGTGCTCATGTCTTCGGCTATCCGCGTCTCGGCTTTGAGGCGAACAGATCGATCTGTGAAGCCTTCTAATATCGCCGTTGTCGTGTTATTCACTTCGTGGCATTACACGAGGTGTTAGACGGGGGCTCACCCCCTTCCGCTTTCGCTCCTGGATGCGATGCGATGGGAAGGGGGGGGGGATATTCATCTAACGCAAATTAGCATAGCAAACTCGCCTTCTCCATATTACATTAGCGATTAGCGGTCTCTCACTCTCCTCCCATTTCCTCACACACAGCTCACCTCATGCGAGAGCAATCTCTGTCATAGCCATATCCGCATTCCGAGAAAATCCTCATGTAATCACGGCTCTCGTTCTCGTAACAGGTACCTGTCCAGATGATAGACAATGAGGAGGACGCGTCATGCTATATGGTCGAGGAGCGGGCGTTCGAGTACGACTACGACGAGGGGTTCGACTGGGAGAATATGACCGCAGCGCAGTGCAACTGCTCACATCCGCTACACAAATTCCTCGAGGTATGTGAGTGACTCGAAACAGAATATGATAACATAGAGATATTCATTGTTTTTGACTTTTTTTATGAGCAAAACCGTCATTAGTGATTAGCTAACAAGGCAAGGCTATTTGGGAGTGCACGCATCATTTAGATTACCCAAGGTAAACATGTCGACACCACACAGAATTGCCTGGTCTCACCACGTGCGTCATCACATTATAATAAATACACCTTGGGTGATCTAGATGATGAGTGTGGGCCTTGGTCAGCATTGCAATTCATAGATTGTTGTACATTGCTTAATGCAGCCTACGACGCTGATCTCAGATCCATTTCTGAAATTTTCCGATCTGCTGCCTTTGATGAGCTATGTCCATTTTTGGATGATGTAAACGCAGAGCTTATAGCGTGATATTTTCCATTCATCGCTCCCTCCGTGAGGAATTCCTGTGTTCTCACCTCACTGTCGACATATTAATCGACAAGATTTGGGCTGCAGCTGCCTGATGAGCGAGGTACTACCTTCTCGCCTGGGACTCACATTGTTCGCTAACTACTAGGCGAGATAGGAAAAAATACTAATAGCTTCCAGCAAATGAACGGAAAGTTCCTTGCTCGTCACCTAAAACCATGATCAAAGTTTAACTCTTCATATGTTGAGACGTATATATTTTTTCCGGAAAAACGTCACGAGGTTTATTGGGTCTTTGGCCTCTGTCAAGCGGGGATGGCTTGATTTGAGCCTTTAATTTAAGCTTTTTCAGATTTTCTAAGTTTGTTCCCATGTTTTCTCTTCGTTCTGATATCGAATAAATAAACAATGGAAAGAAAAAAAAACAAGAACTTGACTAATTGTGCTTCTGCCTGATTACTACATTACACTACATTATATTACATTTATTATGCTGTTTAAGACAGGCGTTAAAAACAAGAATTCAGGTCAGTATTAATCAGTACGAGCCAAATATAATCACTATTTCATACAAGGTTACCATTTCAATTTAAAACTGCACCATTGCTTCTTTAAAAGGTAGTTGTTCTAGTAAAGGCAAATTTTCTGAAAGCCATCCTCATTTTACGTGATGACTTTGCATATCTTTGAGTTGTTTAATCATTCGCTCATTCATAGTATCTACATTAGAAAACTATAGCTACCTGATAAGAATCCTGTGCTGAATCGAGGAAAATCGGAGAGATTTCCGGTCACGTGCAGCCAAAGCTGGTGCGTCACGTTTCAGAACACTTTCGCTTGTCACCCGAACAGCTGTAACCTTAGTGTCAAATTCCAAGCGTCAGACAGGGAGGGATTTGCTTTCGAGGATTTCTAATTTGAGTTAACAAATCAGCTGAAATCGCTTGAAAGTGCCAAAGAATGCTTGGATTCGGATAGGTCGTGGAATTCAAATGATGCAATGGCTTCTGAAAAACAAAAATGAGAAATTGAAGATCAGAATAAATAAAAATTTAGGCAGAAAAGGGAGAAATTGGAGAAGCCCAAGGGATTTTAGGGCTGTCCAACGCGAGCAAGCATGCCTTTCGAGAATTCTCATACCAGAAGTTCAATTGTTGAAGCTCACCGAAACAAAACCCTGACTAAGCAGCAAATCACAATTTACTATTTAGGAAAAAAATGATAAAATGACGGACTGGATTTACTTCACTAAAACTGGCGGGTCAGTAGCTTGAAATGTATTTGCTTTACCCTCTTTCTGCGCCCGTGGCATGACGCTGCTTTCAGGCAGATGATATGTGAAAGAGAATTATTCATTTTGATAATGATTCCTCTAATCGATGTTTTTGATACTTTTTTCACTTGGATTACATTATCTTTTTTTTTGGATGCATTCCAGAAACTTTCCCAACAACCTGATACGTAGGCTTCGATCAGTATGAATATGCAACACCTTTTTCACCACCTTTTTATGAAGCAGCGCAATTCTCGGAAGCCAAATTTAGCCGAATGGACATGACACGAATCCATGCTCGCATGCAAAGTGGAAAACGATCTGTCCTCGTCATCTCCATGTGACAATCAGCAGTGGGATAGAATTCTACTTTTGCATAGATGAATAAAAAATGTTCCAGAAAATTTTGGAGTTTTGTTTTTCTAAACGTTTTTAGCGAGGTGAAAATTAGAAAACCCTGAGTGAAGTGCGGCTTTTGTGTTATGCCTGAGTATTTCATTCTTTCTTCAAGATTGTTACCATTCCAATCCACTACAAGTTAATTTATCCCTATACTTACCAAAAACCCGTGCATACTTCCTAGGCTGTCCCAAACGAAGGTAATTACCAACACTTGAATGGACGTCCTTTCCACGAAGTAGGGAGAGAAAACAACAAGCAAGCAGCGCAGCTGACTCATCTCGATTTAGGTATGCGTGAGTAGCTGCGCCAGCGCTCCGGACACCCTGCTCTTCGGTCTCACGGAAGAGGAACTGTTCGAAGCCGCGTTGCCAGCGCTGATGTACCTGATCGTGTTCCTCGTCGGCACCGTTGGAAATGCAATGGTATAGCTATTGTACAGCTTATTTTGAGGAAGATAAAGATAGGAGGGTGAGAAATATCCAAGAAGCGTGTATCATATTTGTGAGGGTTTGATTTTGTTCTAGCCTAAAAGCTTTTTTGGTTTCTGCACATTTTTTTGGTTTCTGCACATTTCTGGTAAATTTGAGAGCACTATTCATGTTCTACTTGGGAGAACGGGCAAAGTGTTCACCCTGCTTTGACCGTTTAGTGGGTAGATTGGAGAAAGCACTTCTTTTTGGACCTCACACGATGATCTCTTTAAGCAATGGAAAAAATGAGTTAGCCAGAGCCTTTCGAGCAAGTAGTGAAAAAGCTTACAAGTAGCAGAAGCTTGCAGACTAGTTTCATGCTATCATCGCCAAGGAAAACTTGTTGCTGACAAGCTTCTCATCTTGCGACTATCCTGTCAGGAACTTGCAAACGCAGTTATTTCACTAGTTCCCCCATGAACCTAGATGCAGAATTAAGATTACCCAGGGTATCCATATTGTCGCGCGCGTTAACAGGTAAATTTATGTTGCTAACACGTCTACCTTGGGTAATCCTACTAATGTATGGGGCCCCTCGGACAACAATCTTACTGGAATTGCAGTGACACTTATCATAATCAATCCTTGTCCCGCTGAAGTACGCAATTCAGTGAAATAGCAGCCATTGCTGACTCATGTAACCGAGCTCATCTAAGCTTACTCAGAAGGATAGTTTCTTGCAACTTGAGATCAGCTTATCCCGGATACTTGCGTCCGACATGCGTGCATCTATATGATGAAGGATAGACTCAGCCGCTGCCTTGGCACAGCTAAGACGCAGGCGAGATTTATGATCATCGTACAGCTTTTCACCACCCGCGTGCGTTAGGTTTCGGCAAGACAATGCATAGGAAACAGCTGTTTAAGGTATTTTCCCGCGGAAGACAGGTCAGTGTTGATCTGAAAAGACTAATACGGTGATAGAGTGAGTTAGATTATGTACCTTTTAAATCACGTTTGATTGCTTCTTCCCAAATTCAAAAAGGCTAAGCGTACTGACGCTGCACGAGCGGATGGTAAGTTTGTAGACGGAGATGGACGTGATTGCCTTCTCTTGTCGTGGAGGTCGTGAAGTATTTTCATTCAGGATGTACATGAAGTTTTGACCTGTCTTCACGGAAAAATGGATGCGTACATCTGACGCACGGATTACGCACACATCTAAAATGACAGGGTTTTATGTTGAAAAAGACAGCGAAAACAACATAAAATCCTCATCGCTTCATTTCATGGAACTATAATACATAGTTATCAAGGAACCAGTGAAGTGGTTGTTGGAGAGGTGATGATTGGATAGGAGTATCCCACTATCTCTCATAGGTATCCGTTGGGAAAGCGGGCCGAACAGCGTGATACGTCGAGTGAAAAATGCCATCCTCCCCTCAATTGCTACCATCTTCCAGCAATCGTTGCCAAAAAGACGAAAGCTCGAGCAGCAATTGAGGGGAGGGTGGCAGCAACTGTGGCGGAATGCTGCTAGAGTCTGAACTCGACGTGTTACGCTATTCGGGCTCTATTTTTAGCCCACGGAGATATTACCCATTCATTTACCTCAGCAGATGCGGTAATATTTCACCCTGGTCCCTAACTGTGCTACTTAGTGTTGCATCGATTCTGCAAAAACTGCTTCTCCGTAGATTCTTACTCCATTCATAGGAACCAGGAGCTGCTCATTTATTTTGAGTCGATAGAATAGGTAATGCATTTACAAGTAGCACTTACTGCACTTGTTCACCTGCTTAGTAGTTGGAATAGAGTTATCTGGAAAGATTGTTTATTCAGTTGCGGGGACCAACTCAAAAAGTTTTGGTTTGCGTCACAGACTCTAAAAACTTCCTGTTGTTAATACATATGGTTTCTTTGAGCTTGACGTGCCTGCAAACAAATTTCCCAGCTACTCTAACGCGTAGGTAACATTAGTCCCAAAAGGTAATGCATGAAATGCACGTGGCGCAGTTTTTGTGGGGCGTTGAAGGCAGGTAGCTTAACAGATACCTCCCTGGATTAAGAGAAATTCCGAGAAAACAAAGAATGTGGGGTCCTTGGTCTTCTAAAGATCAAGGTCTAACTAAATTTTTGGACAAATTACCGGGATTCGATTCCTTAGTAAATTTTCCAAGATGAGGAAATCTTCACGTTAGCGAACAGACCTTTCCATATCCAAGGAGCCCTCTCCAACCAGCTTTTTAGGTGATCTTCGTGGTGAATCGCTTCAAGCGGATGCGAAACGTCACGAACGTGTTTTTGGCGTCGCTGAGCACCGCCGATTTGTGCCTCATCTGGTTTTGCGTTCCAATTATGGTGAGCACTTCCCATTCGTGCTGTTCTTCGTGCGCTTCACCCATTTCGTGCTTTCAGTTCGTCAAGTACATGTCCCACACGTGGTTTATGGGTCGATTCGCGTGCTACTCAGTGCACTATATCCAGCAATTTACGTGTTTTTGTTCCGTTCTCACAATGACCATGATTTCTTTCGAGAGGTTCGTTTTATTTAAGGCAATTATCGCCCATTATAGTCAGTGCACTGCCCATCGCCGTCCATCTGCGTTCAGCTTCTAGTGAACGCTCGATGAACCTGGTCAGATTGGTTGTGGGTGCTGTCGGGATTGGTGGTAGTTGCCAGGATGATGAATTTTGTAGTCTCTTATTCCATAGAATAGAAGTAGGGCCTGGTCTGATTTATATATTATACATATATTTATTTATTAAACGAGCGAGCTCGTGTCAAGGGAAAAACACTATCACTGCCTTTGACAGAACAATGTAAAACGTATAAATATGCCTTTAGGTTACAAATCGAACAGTTAAAACAACAAACAGGCTACAAGAAAAAAGGCAAATGCCATCACTAATCGGGATGTCATCCGTCCATGAATTTATCTATCATGCACTTGAAAGTACTAATGTTTACAGGAACTGAGTATTTTTTACTGAATTTGATGTAGTCTGAGCCCGTCCTGTTACTGAAAAAGGAGAGAGAAAGGAAAGATTTGTTTGCACTTTTGAAGTTAATGCTATACTCTATGCGAACTATAGCACCCTACATTGCCGCCGCTCCGGCGACATCGATTTTGGTAGCTCGCGCACCAGCAACGTCAGTGATGCCCCGCCCAAAATCGATACGTATCGGTTCGTTGGTAGTAGCGATACAGGATGTTATGCTCCATGGCGAGCATAGCGGTAGGGTCTCAGGTCAGAAAAAGTCAATATTCGTTCCCCCTTCCTGGCTCGGCCGAATGGGATGGTCGGTTGAAACCGATACGCAGGGTGCTCCACGTATGAGCACATCGGGGAAACCTGGAACGAAGTAGGCAAAAAAATTGAAGAGATTCAGCTAGTTTCCTTGCACTCAGTTGCTGAGGGAGATCAAATATCAACATTACTAGCTGTACACATCCGAAAATAGATCAGAAATGGTTTCGTGTTTTGATGTCTAGCATGGAGCGTGTGGTGCACTTGCACTACGCCAACGCATTTAATTTCACCCCAAAATTACGATCACATTAGCTGCGGGGCTTGTGCCGGAATCATCTTGTTTTCACGACAAAGAATCCGCAGAAAATCCTGTTGAATTCTGCAAAGTGTCGATCGGTTTGGATTTGAACGAGATCAGTCGGCAGTGAAGAGCTTGAAGAGATGTTTGACTGCGCCAATCGTAAAACAGCTTTACCGCCCATTTTGCATCATAATGGATCACATCCAAAACATACCAACTTTTGTTCAGCGGATTCTTCCTTTCAGGATCAGTGATCAGTGACAGTGATCAGTGATGAGTGATTCAGGATTTTAGAACCTTTCCTCGAACATTTATGAATTCCGGCATTAGTGCTTTGAAAGCTATGCAAGTGGATCAACTGAGCACTGCTCTGCTTGGATTAGAGCTGACTAGTAAACTCAGAAGTAAACGAAAAATACTAATTTCATATTTATACAGGTATCTCGCCATAGCATATCCAATGCGGAATATGTGGCTTTCTTCAATCGGGAGGGCAAAAAAGGTGAGCTCCATGGAATCCAGTATTCAGCCAAGCAGTTTTTCGAGTAGAACTGTATTCCAGGTCATTCTACTGATCTGGCTTCTCTCCGCTGTTCTCGCTATCCCGACAGCGATTCGGATCGACTACGAGACAAACATATCGTTGTCTGGTCACAGGGTTCACTGGTGTAGGAGAAGGTCAGTTTGTAGGGGTCCAAGAGGTTTGCCTTCCCAGAAAGTGCTCGAGCGGCATCCTATACTGAAGAAGAAGGAGCTCTGGGAGCACGAGGTACATATGGAATGATTTTGGGCCCAGATTCTCCATTGGGAGGATGGGCAATCTCATACATGAGCGTGCTTACCCACGGATAGCAACTTGGTACTAACAAACTCCAGCATGCGTAAACATGTTGATGGATGCTATGTAAAAGGGTAAATTTCGGTACGTGTTAGCAAGTTTACCATAGGTGACACACCCTGGCTTTCGAAATTTCTGCAATTTCAATATTTTTGCTTTTAAGAAAGAGTATGGGAGGGGGGGGGAGAGCTTCATTGGTTCAGACCCACATTTTGTGCGGTAACATATAATGGATCGAGATAACATATAGTTGATCGAGAGTGAACAGATACGCAGACAGTCAGAGTTGCAGGTTTGCTGATGACGCAGCGCGGCTTGTGGGTACAGAAACGCAGGGATCTCTTAGAATCTTATTAAGATTCAGGATTTTTATTCGAAAATGAATCTATGGTGCTTATAGTTATTAGGGTGTTAAGTTGGAAATGCGCGTTTTTTGCATTGAACAAATTATTTTTTAAAAACAAAGTTACAACACTCCAATCCGAGTTCAATGCAGAATTAGTATTGTTGAACCTTCGACATCTTCCACAAAAATTATGAGCGCTCTATTGTGGAATGTCGCAGCGCCGTGACCTGAAGTAGCGACACACCCAAAGTTTGGTTTCGTCACAGTTTTGGAATTTTTCTCTTCCATGTAAGGCTTGAACGACGCAAGTAAGTGGTCATCTGATAGCGCAAAGTCTGGGTTATTAGGCGGTCTTAAAGGCAGCACCCACGGAAAAGTTCGTTGTGGAAATTCCGAATGCTTTGAAAAACCCAGGACTTGGGGAATACTTTCGCGAAAGAACCTGCGTTGAAAGTGTCCTTCTACGTACTCCCAATGGAATCGCCTGGGATTAGACGGACTTGTTTTTCAGCTGATTGGACGCGTTTTCTCGGTTGCATTCGGTTGCATCAGAGCACCGAAATCCTTTTGGGGCGCGGGAAAGATCGATTACCAGCTGATCTCTTCGCCGGACTACCTTCCCTTCTCTTGTGGATTTTTTCATTATGCCCTGCAAACTGATCCGATTTCAGACATTTTCTCATTTCTCTTTTCTGTTCTTGAATACAGCGATTCTCTTGTATCAGCGTTTTACGGGTATTATAGCTTTTTGACCAGTATTAAAATTAGTTTTAGACGAAATTTCAATTTTCTCTCATTTCTCCTCTGTAAGTGAACTTTATAATGTTTTGGTTTCTAAGAAACCTCTTTGTTGATCGGTGTTAATTTCCAAATGGTTATTTTTTTGCAACGATGTGGAGAGGCAAAAATTAATAAAAAAATGACTGATTTCGGCAAAATGTTCCTGATGAAAAAGATGGCCTTATCGATCTTCCGCCATCGCTCCTCATCTCATGGCTCGCACAACTCGACCACAGCTGACGAAGTCAAACGAAATATGATGTTCGAAAAACAACATTTTTGATGCATTTGAGAAGTTCTCTCTTTAAGAAAACGTTGAACACCTTCGATACCTCCTAAATATGTTAAAATCTCACAGTCGAAAATTTCCGTGGGTGCTGCCTTTAAGTGCGGTTCCCCATTCCAGATCTGAACAACAGGGCAGTCGAGGAATTGATTTTCAGTCACATATCCGGTTCAGTTACCCAAGTTCGGGGTCATTTTCGAGTAATCCATTCTCGCATGGTTTCGGCTCTGTAATACGGCAAAAATTATCTTAATTCTTTATATGGGCTGCGGTGGTGCTCAGCGGCAGTTTTACACTCTTTTAATACATAAAACCCCCGAACGGAAATTCTGAAATTTTGGTCGGTCTCCTTATCAATTCCTCTAGAAAATAAACAGTGAAAGGATGTTCGACAACCCACATGCGAAGAAAAATCTCCATGATTTGCTCTTTCAGGTGATATCAAAAGTCTGACAGAAACATTTTGGCAACACGTTCATAACGACGTCGAAACTTCAGCGCGCATTCCCAACTTAACACCCTAATAGATTACTTTTACGAATAGGGTGACAATGCCTTTGTTGCAATTGCAGTGAAGTTTCCATTGAGGAGATCAAAACTTTGGTGACGATGAATCAAATAACCACTTCCGCGTTTTTCTATCAGAATCAGTTAGGGAATATTGTTAGCTTGCTGTTTAACCTATGAGTTCTTGCCTTGGTCCTACTCCATAGCTTCAACTACATACATCAAGCAGAGCTAATCACTATAGCAATTTCAGGTTTCCAAACGGATTCCTCGGCTATTCCAGAATCAAGCTGAACAGGATTTACGCTGTTTATCAGGTGAGCCTTAGCAACTGGTATCCATGCAGAAGTACGCCGGATGAGAGGCTTCTGATCTGCATCCTGAAAGTAGCAACGTGTTAAAAGAATGGGGTATTCCAAAGTAATCCTCGATAACGAAGCTGATGCTTGAAACAATATTAGAGAACACACAGGTTTCTTATTTCTTATTGGAAACATTGACAATGCAAGTGACAGCAAGTGTTTAATCAACATTTATTTTGAAGCTATGTGCTCACATATGCTCATTGTACAGCGTACTGGTTTTTGGATAATCCTATCAGCATTCTGGAAAGCGAAACGGCGACATTTGAGGTATTATGCGAAAAAAAAACTGATTTGCAAGGGGGAATTATCTCATTGACGGTTGAGAAAGTGAAATAATAAGATCGCGGGGACTCAGACTGCTTTTTCTTCCCTTTTCTCCAAAGCTTGGTCTTAAGAAAATACCGCTTTTGCACATACAATGCTGCACCTAAGTCTTGTCTCGAATACCATCAAAACCGTCAAAAACTCTGGGGGGGGGGGGTTAAATTTTGAAGCCATCAATGGAGAGCTCCCAGGCTCGTAGATCTAAATGCCTACATGACAACTATGGATTGCGCTCAAATTACCGGAACACATGCTCTTTTGATATAAAATGACACAAAGGAATGCGAGGAGTAAAATCCTTGAAAAAGTTTCAATGAAAATAAAATGAGCTCATTCCTCTAAAGACATACATATATTACATATATAAGCCCAAACACATTTTTTTGCTTAGATGTTGTAAGCAGGAGCTCGAGCTCTGTTGATTAGTCAGTTCAAAATTTCCTATAGTTCAACCCTAAGAATCCTGGGACGGGATGCATCATTTAGATTACCCAGGGTATACGTGTGGATGTTCGTACCAATGATGGATAAATTTGAACACGTACATATACCATGGGTAATCTCAATGATGCATGCGGCCCCGGACGGTTTCCAAAGTATAATACTTTGCCGAGAAAATTGATACCCATCCCACAACCTCTTTGGACAGGTTCGAATAGAAGCTAGAGGGAGAATGAAAAATACGGAGAAATTATTGAAATGTGTGGATAGGCAGACAAGCAAACAATTCGCTGCAGTGGTGTGGAGTGGTGTTGCGTGCGTACTGCAGGCCTCCACCTCTGCAATCTATTCTACATAATTGTTACATGAACCTGCATAGCGACTCCAAGCTTACTTTCACTTTTCTGAGCCAGAATAATGCAAAAACAAAATTCTTCTGTTATTACCAGTCAAATTTATTTATTAATTGGCAGTCATATTTATTTATTTCTTTATCAGCAGCCTTATTTATTTCCTTATTTCTTTATTTATTCATTTGTTTATTTATTCATTCATGCACTCAGGGTGCTCCTACAATCAGGTGCAGTACGTAAATATCTTTAGAAATCTATGTACAGCTAAATGAGAAGCCAATTCAACAGAAAAACGTAGCTAGACGATCGCGAGAATATGATAAAGTGAATTCAAAAATAGGTTTAGATATTTCTATGTATGCGCTCTAGAGGTGTCAAGCTAATCAGGAAGTTTCCGGAACAAATCCAAACGTAGGACAATTTCCCACGAAAGGCAGGCTCAGCAGCTTTCTCTCAGACAATTGAAAGGAAACGGCTCCGGAGGCGAATATTTTGAATAAAACTCTTTGATGCTTCCTACTACTGCCTGACTCATTTGGATTCATTCCAGATACTTGCCAAGTAACCTAGTTACATTGTCAGGAATAGTCGCAATAAAAAGCAGCGCTGGAAGACGAATTGGTCAATGAGTAATTACCGACTCGCACGTACGCTCCAAGAAGCGTTCTCATATAATGGAAGAAATAGGCGATGAGAGAATGGAAAAGATAGTCGGCAAAAGAATCTTTTTTGGAAAATACTGGGTTTCTTCTTCTTTGTAATTTCATTTAATTACTTTGGAAAAAGGAGAAACGCTCGCATTTATTCAAAGTGCACTGCTATTCCCACATACATTTAGTAGTGCTGTCTGCAATATGGGTTTTGCATACGTTGTAGTGAAGCGCTAGACGTTGTGTGGGAAGCTGTGGAAATTCGATGAGAGAAAGCATGATGGGACACTGGATTTCCATTGATGAACTTTCATAGAAGTTTGATTGAAGGTTCACAAGTTATTGAGGTAGTGAGGTGTGCCCTGGCTGTACCAGAGGCGCCCGAGAAAGATGATGTTTAGTCGAGGATTAGCAGTGGATGCACTTCTTGAGCGAAAATCAGGGTCTGGTTGTATCATTGAACTTAATGAAGATTCAATTTGTGTGGTATCCACGCGTTAACCCTAGGTAATGCAAGCGGTACCAGTATATACGTTTCAATTACCCCCTCCCCTTTGCTCTTCGAAAAGGGGTCGTAAACACTTTTGAAGTTAATTTGAAGAATGCATCTTATGAATCATATAGTGTAGCTTCCACAAGATAGATCAAATGCATTGGCTTGTTTTTAGCTTACTGTTCTCGTTACAATTTTCAGCTATTCGTTTCTGGTTGTCCAGCAACCGAAAAATAGTTATTTACTTTTTTTTATCATAGTTATTCCAGCTGTTTCAATGTTTTCTGGTGTAAAATCTTACCATGGAAAGGTGCTACGGCTGAGCTTCGTGGCAAGTTGGACGAATTGGCCAATCACATAGCTCGAAGACACCGCCTTTCTTAGGTGCAGCGCTCCCCAATTTTTATAGTTTTGTTATCCTTCTTCGTTTCTGGCAGAGAATCCACTTTCCTTTCTATGCCTGTCCCGCTGCTCTCACCATTGATGAATGCCTATTTTTTCACAGGATGCTCGTCCAGAGCGCATAAGGAGGGGTATCGCTTAACTTCTCCTGAAGCTTCTATAGATCTCACGCTCATTGTGATGATGTTAGTCATCCTTTCATTGCCATTTTATCTCACTGTCGAGCCAATCTGGCATTATATTTTCTCTCCTGAATGTTGTAGCAGTAAGCATGTAGAAGTGACATTAACAAAGGAGATGTCGCCCTATGTAAATGGGAGAATAATTTTACTATGATGTATAGGCAGCCAACAAAGTTTTAGGTCAAGGCTTTAAAGGAGTTCTCTTGTACAATTCCAGGGCTGAATCCTGCTATGCTCTTTATTTTTTGCGGATTGTGTGGTCAACATGTTTGTAGAATTCTGCAATGTACAATAGTTCTCCGTAGCCTTTTTTTACTTTCCTGGGTTTCCTTGTGCTTACGTGTGGGCTCATTATGTCTACTGCAAACAACTTTTACGGCTATAACTGTTTATGGGGGGAAAATGCCTCCTGTTGACTGAAAAACTGTGGAAAACTTAAACAGTACTGAGTTCTATGTATTGCTAGACCAGATTTGACACACATTTCCATTAAGCCGAGGATTAGTCCCACATGTTTTGCTAAGGGGCGTAAAAAGTCAACGAGGAGGCATTGTTTCCCTGCAAACATCGTCGTCATTCAACAAAATAACTACCTAACAGGGAGGTATTAGAATAGTTGACGAAAGGACGAAAAAGCTCTTAACTAGTAATGTCTTAACATTTCTTCCTAGCGTGTAGGTAGTTGACAACAGTGTCAGTTGTGATGGTTCAGGAAGAAGTACGTAGAGAGGTGAGAGCAGCCAACGTACTGTTTAATGGGGACAAACTCCATAAAGGATGTCGTATAGAGTCAGTAGTTTTTTTTTTACATACAATAAAGCACTTATTCTTTTTGTTTTTTTTTTCTCGAAAAAAAGTAGGTTAGTCTGAATTGTAAAAACTCTTGTCTCGGTACATTGAACTATTTTTCATATTTTTTCAATGTTTTATTGAGCTCATAACGTTTTTCTGCACACTGAAGGGCAGTAATGGCCCTGAAAATGATAAACCTCTTGGGGGAGGGGCACCCTCAAATGGAAACAATGGAAATAATTCCGATGTCGCTTCATATGGGAAAGATCATCCAGAAAAGTATATATTTAATTGTCATTTGAACGTTCGCTTCACTTATATTTACGTGTTATTTACTGGTTAATTTACCTACTTAGTTGCTTGTTTACTCACTTATTTGTTTATTTTCGTGCACACGAGATAACCCATACAAAAGCAAACAACCCATAGGTAACTCATAGGTAATCAAACAAGTCGATATTGCAACTATTGCAAAACTTTTAAAGGCAGCACCCACGAAAAAATTTGTCACTCAGATTTTAGTATGATCTTGTGTTTTTGACCATGAGGAGCACAGATGAAGTAATCAATTGTATCGGAACTCATGATAAAATGGTTTTCGGATGCTACCAATTTACTGCATTATGACAAGAAGGCCGAGTTTCGCGGATGTGGTAGATCAAGAATATCGATAACGCTGCCTCTGTTGACGACGAATTTCTTTGCGCAACTGGAAACTTGACTAATTTGGCAGCTCTTCTGGAGGGGAACAAGCATAAACGAAAGGGAATTAGGATGCTCATTCCGAAAAGATACCTCATGAAAAGAAAGAAAACTTATGGTTAAGTGTAAAGAGTCAAAAAAACTGAAATTCATACCATATGTAAAAATTTGTTAATTCTGAGTAAAACAAAAGATCATATGGTCGAATAACAATTGAGAGGACTTGAACAGAGGGTAGCAGAATATCACAGTGGGGAACTTTTCAAAATGAACATGAGGAATAAACGCTAAGGTTGGAAAATCGACTGGCTGCGGCAGAAAACAGCTGATACGCGCTCCGCTACAACTCGCCTGGGGATCCCCGGATCCCGTGTCCAACTTGTTATATCTCAAGAATGGGGATGCCTTTGGTGATACAACTTGCGTAGAATTACTGGGACTATCGTTAAGACCCCAAAACATTCAAAATTTTCGATACGAAAATTATCGTGGGTGCTGCCTTTAAACAACTGGACAACTTTTGAATAGCTCGAAAGTAAAACGAATCTTTGGTTCAATAACCTTCCCACCACTTTTTCTTGCGATTAACATTCTTTTTTAACTTCCATGACAGCTCACAAATCTGTGCACCCAAGCTGTCTGAGCTGGGATCCATGGAACGAAAAGAAAGTAAGCCAGCGATGATTAACGTATTTGGTTATTCATGGCACCACATAATGCTAGGATACGCAGGACAAGGAAGTTACCTTGATGTCCTGGTTTTCCTGGTTTATGCGTCCACGAAATCCCGCTCTGAAAAAAAAAACTTCATCGTATTAGTACATGCCAAATCTCGCTAACACACCCATCAACGCATAGTTTACAAGGAAGTACGTACGCATATGAGTTGGAGATCACGTAGCCGCACTGGTTGTTTGAGCTACTACCTGGATCCGATTTTTTATGTAAATTGATTGTAACTTTATGGGGAGCAACTGGTTATGGATAGAGTCTACTGGATAGACTTCTCGAGTTTTTCAAAAGTTGCTGCATTTTGGATTTCGGCAAGGAATAAAATACAACGACACTCTCAAGGCCAGCAATGTCAAGCCTCATCTTTCATTTTGATGTTATCCGCAGAAGCTTGATCACAAGCTTGATTTCAACTATGCGCTTTAAGAATGAAAAGAGAGGCGAACCGCTGTTTTATCAAGGGTCAAAGGGCTGATTCTTAGAGAATTGAAGCGAACTGCTCCTACCTCTTGAAAGAGAAAGGACTTATCAATGGATGAATATCATGACACTATTGAGAGAAATCAGTTATTGAGACAAGAACTATGAGAACTTCGAGAGTTAGGACACCTGATAATTTTCACACAACTGTTTCGGGGGTGTGTATCATGGTGAGGGGAAATGGGGCGTTATTAAACCACCATGCTTGGTACAACGATTGAATGCGCTAATCACAGCAACCTGCTAACGCCCCATTTTCCCTCACGATGATACACATCCCGGTTTCGGGGCTTGAACTAGACCGGAGTTGTGGTCCTTTTGACGCCCCCGGATCTTGAACCCTTCCATCAGCAGTTAAGCTACCTGCTGTGCTAATGACTAGCGATCATATTTTATTCCGTTCGCTTTATCTATAGGATCAACAGTAGTACAATTCTTGGCCCCAAAGAACTGGTGCAAGCTCTTGCCTGGAGGGATAAGTTCTGAGAAAGACCGTGTTGAAATATTCTATGTGCATCATGGAATTATTGTTCCGAGAAGGTCGAAAACCTGCTATTATCTCCAATGCGAAAACGAGATGAGATGCTACTTTTGAATAATACTTACTTAAGATTGATGAGTGAGGATCACGTTAGGATTGAGGAGTATTTGTACTCTTAGACTTTTGAAACCAACATGACCTTGCATAAGTGCCCCCGGAATAAGAAGTCGAAAAAATTGTTGTCGGCTAGGCTTTGATTGCGTCCAAGCCGAACAAAAAGCAGACGGTATCATTAGACATATTGCGTGAATGACGCCTAGGAAAATTTAGAACCAACTAATGTCATCAGCGCTTCGCCACGATGTAAACAATATAACATCACTAGGGACGTGGGAGTGTAATTAATGGTATTTGCAAGTGGCGCTTCCGCTTCGAGAGAGAATCCTACAATTTCTCTTTCTGCGCACATCACTCATATTGATCATGACCACAGGAAGAGGTGGAGGAACTATTGGAAAATCTCGTGACGCCATCATAATTAGTGTATCTGTGACTGTCACTATCCTGAACAGAAAAGGGATGCACTACAACTCTGCCTTGATTCCTGAAAAGTTGTTTGTGACCAGAAAGATATGTCTACAGCGAACACATACCAGTGCACATCACAGTTATTTGTTCATTTATTTATTTGTTTATTTATTTATTCACCTATGTCACTTTACTGTTAAGGAAGACATGCTAGAAAATGTAAATTTCTAAACGACTCAGGTGAGAAAATTCGAGCAGATTACGTGTGTTTGCAAGCAGGTTCAGCTTAATTTACGTATACATTCCAGTAGAATCTACTGGAATCTACTGGAATTGGAATTGAATTACAGAAAAATTGCCAAATTCGCGCAGATTTCGCTTATTTTACGTGTATTTGTTTCGCAAATAAACTCTCGGAACAAATACACAAAAATAAGCGGTATCTGCTCGAATTTCCCCATTTGGGAGGCCCTACAGTACGTGGGACCATCGCTGGCGAACACCACTGTATTTTCCGAAATATTTCATTAAAGTGAGGTGTGAGCTCTAACTCTGTGAGCTCTAACTCATATATGTAGTAGAATGCAAGGAGCTTGAAGGCAGCACCCACGAAAAAATTCGTTACCCAGGTTTCAACACGATCTTGGGTATTTGGCTACGAGGAACATAGATAAAGTGTTCATTTGCCCCGGAAATCATGGTGAAATGGTTTTTGAATATTACCAATTCATTGATTTATAGCAAGATGGCCGAGTTACGCGTACGGAGTAGATCAAGAAAGTCGATAACGCCGCCTCTAATGCCGACAAATTCGTTGGCACAACTGAAAATTTGACTAATTTTGCAGCTCTTCTGAGAGAAAACAAGCACAAACGAAAGGGAAATAGGATGACCACGCCGGAAACATACCTCATGAAAAGAAAGAAAACTTATGCTTAAGTGTAAAGGGCCAAAAAAATGAAATTAATACCATATGTGGAAGTTTGACAATTCTGAGTAAAACAAGGGATCACATGGTCGAATAACAACGGAGAGGACTTGAATAGAGTGTAGTAGATTATCATAGTGTGGAACTTTCCAAAATGAGCATGAGAAACAAACGTTACCTTTGAAAAACTGACCGACAGTGGCAGAGAACAGCTGATTCGCGCTCCGCTACTACTCGCCTGGGGATCCCCGGATCCCGTGTTCATCTTGTTATATCTCGAGAATGCGGATGCCTTTGGTAGTGCAACTTGCGTAGAACTACTGGGACTATCGTTCAGACCCCAAAACATTCAGTATTTTTGACATGAAAATTATCGTGGGTGCTGCCTTTAATGGAGGTAATGGTTTGAGCTGTACATTATCATTTTTATAGAAAACCATCTTATATCTTTAGGAAATGATTGGCTCTCTTCATTCTTGTTCTTTAATCGCCTATGCACAACATGCTTCAATGAAGCGCATTCACACCAGGCCCCAGCACGAGCTTGTCGTGGGGTCGGAGCGAAAACGAAGCCCCCTTTGAAAACCCAGAATTTTACGAAGCCCCGCCTGAATCTAATTGCAGTGGAAGTTACCACGAAATGTTCACGAACAAGGTTTCGTCATCAAACACTCTCCGAAATCAGGACAACGCCGACTAAAGCCGTAGTTATAGTCGTCGGAGTCCAATCCGATCGGAGGAACGAAAGTACGTACCGATTCTCGTCGGAATCCAACGCGTCGGATTCCGCCGAGCATCGATATGCATAGTTTATCGTCCGTTCGGGCCGGTGTCCGACACACTGTAAGTCCAACAAAAGAGAGAAACTCCGAACATGGTCATAAATCACATTAGTTCTGCGCGAATTTATATGAACAAAGCAAAACTAAACACGGTAACGATTATTGGCAACGAAAACAGTCAATAAACTACAAGGAGACCCTAGTAACAGAAGAATACAAGTGGACGACGGCGAGTGAAGAACATGCCGATGTTAAAGGACTGTGTTAGGCAAGTGGAGCGCGGCAGAAACACAGTTCGTAAGTTGTGGAAAATCGGAAAAGTGGATAAACACTGATAAGACTAGCCCACGAGTGGCACTATGTGGGTATTGGATAGCGAATGGAACATAGTACGGGTGCATGAAAAATGGATGGAAACTTATGCGTTCTGTGGGAGAATTATGCTCACGACAGGCTGAGCTAGGACTCAGCCTGTCCTCGACAAGCTGGCCACTTTACCGAGCATACAATTTCTTAATTCACATAAGTTTGACCTCATTTTTCAAACACTTATTGTGGGTGTGTAACCGCTTCTTCACCCCAAATTTGGTGTCAATCCGTGAAGTCTTGACTTAGCTTAGAGCCTTGCAGCTCAACATCATGCACTAAACAGCAAGCGCGCCTCTCCCACTGCTCCTTCATGATCCTGCGCCTGCAGCGTTTCTGCCTCGCACCCCGTACGAAGCCCCCTTTGCTTTTTGTCCCTCTTACGAAGCCCAGCTTGCCCGACGACAAGCCGCGCTGGGGCCTGATTCACACCAATGAGACTGTTTTCAAGTGAATACATATCTGCAAGCTTCATAGTGGCATTCTTACCATTGATGCCGGAAAATATGTATCTCCGAGATTAGGGAAACATGGAGTAGAAGTGTGGATAGCAAAATTCTCGGAATTGTTTTAGATAGCGAAATCTTTGGAGCAGTTTCTTGAGAAGGGGCTCAATTTTCTTTACTAGGGACGAGCAATGCCTGCCACATGTTTTTGCAAAGATGTTTTTTTTTTCTTTACAAAATCCTCTGATACAAATCATCCTGAGTGCTTAAATACCGAGAGTGTGAAGTGCAAAGCTCTTGTCTCATCAGAGCTTATTCAGCGCAATTCCTCTTTTGAGGGAATTATCAGTTTTTACTTCCCCCATGCCCTCTCTTCCCTTATCTGTTGATCCCAACTATGTACATATATGAGTCACGCATTTGACTTCAACTCAGAATAGTATAAGTACTTGTATGCGTACTCAGAACACATAGTGTTCTAGAAAAGACCACCCAGAATAAGAGTCTGTCTCTTATTCTACCATATAGTATCAATAACGAGCCTCAAATACATTTATTACGTCCCAGTGGCGGACACACTAGGGAGGTGGGGATGCGGGGGGAAGCGGAAGAGGGTTCAGAATTAGTTCATGAAATAATTAAAAGCTTTGTATTAAATTGTTTTTAATTGTTTCTTTCCATTGCTATTTTCTGAACAATTTGGGCTTATTATTTCATATTGGAATTAATCATTTTATTGTGCTAATATCTCACCAGGGCCCCCAAAGTTACATAGAACCACACCTTTCTTTTTTTCACGCCCCCCCTCTCCCTATCCCACACTTTCTGTGTCTGGCACTGTCACATATGTACAACCTTTGAAAAATTGGGGACACGACGGGAGGGGTGACCAATTGTGTGGGAGTCGTGATCGCTTCAAGAGTCGTAGCCTCAGATCCCATGGGGCTCTGACGTATCCGGGAAACGGGTGATCTTGGATATCGACGGCGACACGAGTCTAATGGGTGTTTTTTTTTCTCACCCACTATACGTCAGAGTTTCCTGTACCGGACGAGGATGGAACCATAGTAGAGCCTGGGTGCCGTAGTTGCGCCTTTCACCATTGGTCTGTAAGCCTCTTCCAGTATCTCATCAATACCTAAAATGGGAACAGAATACCTATGGATGAGCAACGAAAGTTCCCGATAATTCTGAGCTGTGGACAAAATTATCCAATTTGTGGATGCAACGAAAGCGTGGTTAGTGATGTGGTTATGGATGCACTCAGATCAGCCTTTGTATGTCAGTTCTACTGAAATCTAGGAAACGCCCAAATTCTCCCTAGGATACAAAGTCTATTGTACAAAGTCTTGCTTTGATAAATCCCTTGCTATTGTTCCATTTTAGATGCTGCTCCTGATCGTGTTCCCGGTCGTCACAATGTCAATTTGCTACGCTCGCGTTGCCGTCATCGTTTATACTTCGTCGAAGAGCAGACTCGCTCTTTCGCAGGCAATGTACGTCAACATTCTCCAGACAAAATAGCTCTTCTGTTAATCGTATGATTTTCAGGGTGGCGTTCAGCAAAGCAGCCACAGATGCTGTGCACTTCTCCGGCTACAGTACGATCCCGATGATTTCGACGAGTCGTCAGCTGAAAACCGCCACGTCCACCATCAACGCGTACACCAAACACAAGAGCGCCAGGGTGGCGGAGGCGAATAAAAAGCAGGTGAGACCTCAGCGCTGTCGGGTCTGCTGGAATATAGAACGTGCTTTTTAGATCGTGCAAATGCTCATCTCAATCGTCGTCATGTACACCGTCTGTTGGATGCCCACCATAAGTGCGTTTTACAGCTTAATTTCAATCTTTTTTATTTTGCAGGTCGGGAATTTGAGAATTTGAGTTTGAATTTGAGAATTTTATTTGAGAAAATAATTCGTAAGTGAAGAAAACAGTTTTTTTCTCTTTGGAAAATGGGTGGAATTCACTGCAACTCATTAGTTCCCCTCGTTTTTCTTCCAATAATGCCTGAAGTTGAGCAAATCGGCTCTGATAATCGTCGTGAAAACAAAAGAGGGCTGTAGACTGAATTTCTGGACTTCGCACCATCGACGTCACTAACACCCTAAACTCATTACTTTGAAGGCAAGGACACGATGTTCCCACTATGTGGACTGAAAAAAAACAATAATATATTTGGTCTAAACTCAATTCGTTTTTTCAAATGAGATTTTCTCAGCCAGTTTGATTTTCAACAAATTCATTCCAGAGAGTACGGGAGCACTTTCATTTTCACATGCGATCTGTCTTTAATTAAAATGTTTTTTCAAGATTATTGAGCTCTACCAGGTGGTATACCCGACTTCACTCGGGTTTGAAACTTCCCACAGCTGCATACAAAAAAAAGAAAATCCTTTTGATACCACTTGTTACCAAGTCAATTGTAGTGATGCGCATATGTACGTAGATAGATCTTTTGGAATAGATAACAGATAATATTTGAAATCCGTGCTATGTATTATAGAATTTTTGTGATTTGGAAAAAAATATTCATTTATTTCCTCAATCATTTATTTATTTATTTACTTATTTATTTATTTTTATTCATTCATCTATTTACTCATTCCTTGATCATTTGAACGTTGGCCCAAAATTTATCACTAGTTTGCTATTGTATATATACCGCCTTAGGTATGAGGCAGTAATCGGGTTCATATTGGTAATCTCGTCGCTCTTATCTCCGTTCTGGAGGAGATCCAACTTTTCCCTCGCACCTCCTGATTATATGACGGCATTACCGATGCCGTTCACGTCTTTTTATCCGTAGATGCTTGTGAGCTGCTGCTGGAACGCTTCCAGAATGTTCCAAGCAAAAAGCAAACTTTGGGACGTTCTGATTTTTTTTCTTGACAGAAAAAAGAAAGCTTCTCAGCGTTCTTCACAATTAGGAGTGATTCAGTAGTAAGGCCGGCTACCAAGAAATCAGCTCACTGTCGTTATCATACGAACCCATTTTTTGCATCAAACCCACAAAACGAGTCATTCACACCACTTCCTGGCAGTCTGGAACTAATCCAGCTCATTTCAGTTGACGAGCTGCTGACGTCATTCGGGTACATTTGTCGGACTTCTAATACCATATCGCTGAAACACATGCGGATGGGATTCAATGCACTGGTAATGTGGTTTTTCAATCAATGCAGCGGTGTCTTAATGGTTTTTCTACTAGGGATACTAATGCTGTCAGATTAGTTTACACATAGCTATGTGAACAGTTGCTCAGCTTTGAGATGTTATGTAAACAATTTCTGAGCTCTGAGATGTTTTCACCTTTCTAGCAAATTACGGGACGGTGTACCATACGTTAATGCTGTACTCCTCGAGGAGTATAGCGGTTTCGATCGCTGCGATCACGTCGACAACGGTTTTGGTACATATCGATCGCAGGCGGGGCGTTAGTGGGCGCGGTTGTCGCCGTCACCGGCAACCAATCGATATGTACCAGAACCAGTGCTGCTGCAATCGCAGCGATCGAAACGCTATAGTCTTAGAGTAGTACATCAACACACTCGTGAAATCGCAATTCGTAACTACATAAATAAACAAATGCAATGTGATCTCGATTTTATTCAAAGCACAGAAAGCTAATATGTTTGCAATTCAACTTTTTAAATTGTAGACCTACTGCCAGTCGTGCATCAACCCGATTCTCTACGCATTCATCTCCCAGAACTTCCGTGCCACCTTCAAATCGGCGTATTCTCGCATGAAACATCGTCTGCAGGTGGACATCCAACTTTCCTATCGCTTATTTAGAGCCTTTTTCTTCTGAGACTAAAAATCTGGGCAGATTTCCACAGCTGTTGAAAGCTACTGCTTCAGGGCATGGAGGAGATGCGATCTAGAATGGGATCCTGTTCATCTGCGTCTATGCTATCTACCCGAAATCAGCATCGGATATATGGCAGCAGTTTTAATACGCTGACAGTTCCTGGGAGGTGAGTCAAGGAACATTCAAAGTTCTTCATCTTTGTCACGAAATTATAGTGATACTTTAGGATAAGCTAGTGATGCAGGTTTTTAGTTTGATAAAAGGATCAAGTGCTAAGTGAGATGCAGTAGTTCGAGATTCAAAAGCTCATCGAAAATTCATATTCAAAAAAGCATCTAAAATTTTGGATAAAGTGCCTGGGAGTCTGGAACAGGATTCAGCGGTTTTGTGCTTTCTGAGCTCTCCTCATTTGTCTTGAAAAGTCACACTCTCCTCATTTGTCTTGAAAAGTCACAAAGGATCAAAGATTCAACGTGGAAGGCATCAATTACGTAATTATCCCTCCGAGCGTTTTTTGAGAGACTAGTACTTGTTTGTCCGCGGAGCATTTTTAAGAGGGCCATCAGACATTGTGCAACGTCCACACAACCGTTTCTCCACCCCCC
>JARK01001365.1:63442-86983 GCA_000688135.1 Ancylostoma ceylanicum | reverse complement strand
CCCACTTTCTCCCCACAAAAGAGCATGCACATTGGCAAGGACTTCTTTCTCTGTTGAGCAGAAAAGGAAATTAGAACAGAAAGTTCTTGATATTCAAGGTGTTCCTAAAAGCATTCGAGAAAGGCTGATTTTTCGAAAAAAAAATTAACCAGAGAATTTGTGGTTCAGAAAATGCCACAATCTGTGGAATATGTCTTAAAATTTAAAACTTCACGTCAGTCTTGATAAAAACGCAAGGAAGGAGCGGCTTGTTCTCAAGAGGTTCTGGAGCACTTCTGGAATTTCTTATATGGCGTAATCATTGAGAGTCGTTAACTCCGATGGTTGTGACGTAGAATTGTGAGGTTTGTACTAATCCACTAGACCTCTCGGATCCTTGATCATGGTTAGAAAGTGAGCGCTGCTCGGATTACCGCAAAACCTTGAATGTGCACGTAGCTGTTTTCAGAAGGTTTTGGATCAAAATTAGAAAAATCAGGTCAATCTAAGCGTTTTGAACCGATGACAACCTAGCGAAGTTTTTAAAGGTCAAGATTCTTTAGAAATGTTCTCATGGACCTAGATCAACGTTGCCCTTTTTTCCCTGGGAACCAGTGAAATTACACAGTTTTCCTTTTGTTCTTTAGTCGATACGATTTGTCTGCGTGTGGTAATCCCGATAATCCTTGCATAGTACATAGTGCTTTGCCTCATATTAGCTTAGCCATGAAGGAATCCACTTTTCATAGGAAACTCATTCCTACTGATATCACTCGAACCACTTGCTTTTCGTGGCTCCAGTTTTATTGTGGGATGATGGAGTGAGATGGAGAACCCATATCTGAAATGCCAGCACCATATAGAAAAACCATAGAGAATCAGAATGACTTGTTAATTCTGTCTCCGTTCAGGTCCGCCATCACTCCGAACATGTCTCGTGACGTCTCGCAGCTCTCGTTATGCCGTCCAGGCTCCTCACTTTCCTGCGCCCTTAGAAGTGGACCGATCGCTCCCGACGCTCCTTCTACGTTTATCACAAGGTAATATTTTCCCTCACATTTGGAAAACTGGTACATTATCGGTGTTCATTTTTTTCAACAATGGTAAACAATCCCCAAAGGGCTATTACTGGTATGTGAGTGTGTGAGTAGATGAATCGTTGATGAGAAGGTTCGATTAATAACTTCCGAAAGTCTCCCACTAGTACCTACTGCCTGCTAGCCAAAACAGAATAACTCAGGAACAGCATGCATTGTTGAGATTACCCAGGGTAAACGTATGAGCGCCACATGAATTTTCCTATCGTTAGCATGAACGTAAACGCCTTACACTGAATAACCTCAATGATGCATTCACGCCCTCGGTTGCCTGAGCTGATACATCATCACAGCAAGAACACGAGAACTCATGAATACATGAGCTAAGGCATGATCCTGCACTTATGTAGTATGTCCACACTAAGGATAAGCGGCTACAGAATTCTCGAAAGTCTTTGGTACGGCGAAGGATTGAGGCCTAAGGATGAGGACAGTGCCGTCCAGTCCTCCATTTCCTTCCTGGCTTTTTTTTTGTTTGATTAGTATGAAACCATCGTTTTGCTGACAATGTTGACTTCAATATCTGTTCCTTATCCGGTATCAGGGACCCTTTGGAACGGCCGACTTTAGATAAGGCAATAATACCGGTTCAGCTACGACGTCTGTATCGGATAAGAAATAATCCCTTCATCTCTGGTCCACACGTAGCTAGGTTAAGCGCACTGTTTTTGCTTGTCGTCGTGTATTTCATAGGTGGAAGGCGCACATAGGCTATAGGGCCACGTAGACTACAACAGATGCATACGTTTTTTGTATGATGAAGGATAACGCCAGTCGCAGCGCTGACGCAGCTCAGACGCACGCGTTCATGGTCCTGCGGCACCGCGTGTTCTTTTCTTTGTGGATTTGATCTTCATGAATTACCTAACAAAGATGAAAAATTGGCGCTTGGGTCTGAGTAGTATGAATTGTCTTTATCTCTAGATTGTGCAACCTCAGAAAGAATAATAAAGAGTTTGTGTGATGAAGTTAATAGGGAACATGCGTATTGATTGTCACATCATGTCTGTCCCATCCGTTCCATTCACCTCAATGATCGACCAAGTCTGAATATACCCTAACTGACGGAAAAAATAGGCGAGGTCGAAGATTACCCAATCAGGACTCATGACGAAACGGATAACACTATGGGTGTGGTTAGAAACAAAATATCGAATGATATTTTGTTTGACTCAAAAAAGATTTGAAAAAAAAATTAAAAAAAAAAAAGATCAGCGGTCTGTGTCTCGACGACGCTGTCGAAAGCTGGGGCTCTGACGAAGGCGAGATCGCCAAAACGTTGGCCACTTAAAGAATAAACGTCAGTGCTCAACAATCTTGGCTCAATACAGCTTGAACAAACACTGCACGAAATATCGAATGATGGTCAAAAGGCGAAATAGTAAGGACCATGCTCTGGACGAGTGTTTGCATATACTCATCTCAGTCATGTTGACACTGAAACGCTTCTTGCCTTGTAGAATCATGGTCAAGTTAAAGATTGACAAGCCTCAGTCGTGTCTAGTTCTATGGGTAAGGCATCCTAGTTCTCAGTAGCCGTAATTCTTTGGAGATGGTTCTTTTTGTGAAAACTGCCCCTGGGCATAGGTTGGCATATTTTCCACTTGTCATCAGCCGACAGCATCGATGAACATCTCGGGTATTCTTCTTGGCTCAGCGTTACAAAAAGTTCAGCCTTGTTGATCGTTCAATGCATCACGTGGCTTGGAAAATAGTCGTCACGCGTTGATGTGTTAAATTAATTTCTTACGTTTCAACGCTTGTTTCCTGGCGTTTTTTCGCATTGCAGAGGTGAAACACTGAGTGGAGCACCACTGCAGGAATTTTCTGAACGAAAAACGCCTAGAGGGCTGAAAAGTTTTAAAAAATTGATTCACCGTCGTCAATTTGCATTAGGAGGTTTGTGCTGAAACAGGGTTGCACTCTTTTACGACGAGCTAGCATTCCAAACCGAGAAGTTGTACTGCTAAAAAGCATTAGTAACTGAGCAGGTCCGCTGCAAGTGCGTAACATTTTAGGAGTCGCAGTCCAACAGGCACGTCTCGTGACTCCGCTCGACCACGTAGCCCTACGGACGCCTCCCAATCGAGCCGACCAAGGTTCAGCATACGGTATGTTCACACGACATCATTCCTGTAATGTAATAAAAAAAAACCTGAGTGTGCACCAAAACTAAATTCAGCCCTCGGAGTCCAACGTCCTCTTCACAAGCCTCCACAATGGAACCGTTGCACCGCTCAAGAAGTCCTACTGGTCACTCAGAAGTCTCAATAGTTGTTACTTCCAGGTAAAAACTGTTTACCTTTGACAGTGTTTGGTATGGTGCGAAATATCATCGTCAATGTTTAGACCAAGAAGCCCTACAAATGCATCAACTCAAACGGCAGCCTCGAGCAAGAGCAGCCCGCTTCCACCTGAGAAAGATCTGTTAACAGTTCTGGATGCAGTCAGACCAAGAACACCTCCATGCCTCTAGAACACCTTTCCTCGGCTTCTTCGCACGTGTCGATTAGGATCACTTTGAACAAAAGCTCTATTGAAGTTATAAATGCTGCTTCAAAACGGGATGTATAGAGAAGATCTCAAGAACTGAATTTGTTTTTTGTTGTTTGTATGTAGCTCATAAAACTTCTACTGTTCTGACTATGCACTGGAGACACTTCATTTTTGCCCATACCCGGCACTATAAGGATCCCCGCATTGCAATGCAAAATCGATACAGAATCTGTGATCAGCAGTCCAAATAACCTCATTTGCAAAATTTCACCGAAGAAATACCAGTTTACACCGGTTTGCTAAAGAGTCCATGTAATATACACTGCACATGAGAGGTCATAACTTTTCCTGCAATGGCATTGAGCGCAAATGGAAAACATATTACAGATCAGCATTCATAACTCCACGTTACTGGGTATGTCTCATTTCGAAATGCCACGGACATCTCGTATGCTTCCATTGAGAGACATATAATAGTGGTCTGAAGAATTGACCTGTCTCCTATGTTGCTATTACCATTATCAATTGGTTCGTTACTGTAATAGCGAAACCTTGAGGAAAAGAGGACAAGTACCGTTGAAACTCCGGACAAGCGGTTTTCGCTTTGGAAAACGCAATGCTCATCGCAAAAGTGACCGGTAAACTTGGTACGGAGACAAACAGACAACCATCTCCAACTACGTGGCTGTTCAGATTAGCAGCTGTTTATGAAGAAGAGGAGCTAATTCGGCTGTTCCATAACAAGGGCAAAATTTCTTTTGAAATCAACGCTGAAAAGCCAGCAGTGGTTTTGCTGAGGAAGCAGTATCTTGGCTGCTGCATTGGTTGCATGGGGTTTTGAAGGAAAAAAAAAGCTGGAAAAGCAGTACGTAGAGCTGCATGACCGGTTGATGGAGCAGCACAAAACCTAACCCCTCTCTTCTAAAAGCAGTGTCTCACCTCGGAGTGGTCCCTTAGTTTTTGACATCGGCAGAATCCACACGCCATGCTAATCAAAATGCTGTATAGTGAACTCCAAACGGTCGTAGACAAAGGCCGGAAGGCCGGAACCGCGGCGTGGGCACTCTGGTTGTCTGCTACAGGCCTACTGAGCAGAGACACGGGGGAAAACCGCGACGCGGTCCAGGCCTTTGTCTGCGGTCGTATGGAGTTCCCAGTAGGTGTCACCTCACAAAAGTGCCAAAAACCCCCTTTTCGGAGCCCTTTTCCAGAATATATGAGATGGCCGTGCCAACTATCCTGAGTTAGGGCATTCCGTAGTAGTCCATTGCTGGGGCGTGAGGTAGTGGCAAGGCAGCTCCAATGAGAGCTGACGTCGGCACTACACAATGGCATCCAAACGGATCTGAATAATTCGTGAATTCCTCTATTCCAACGTTCGAATAAATCGAGAAATGCCAAAATTTCATATTTGTAGTACTTGAATTGTTCGAAAAGCTGAAATATTCGGTTTTCCGAGTACTCAAATTATCAATAATTGAAGTGTTCGATTATTCGAATATTCAAATCATTGGAAAACTCAAATTATTCAATTATCTCGGATATCCGAGGATTAAAACTTCGAATAATAAGTCGAGTGATAAACTAACAGAGATTTTTACTTGTTGTGTTGTATCCTCAGCAATTCTGCCACTTTGATCATATACGAACGATCAGCATCCACCTTGTTGTTTGTTCATGAAAAAAAGAAAAATGCCAATATGACTCTCGGAAGAATCAGACCTGTCTCGCCTTTTTATGATCGGAATTCGCGAAAGGTGGAGTAATCTCGATATTGTTAATTATAGGTGTAGATGTGAGAATAATGTCCAGAATTGAGCCACCACGTGTAGGTTCCATCTTTTTTTGTGTGAGGCTAGAATATTCAACAAATTCCAAGAATCTTTTAGAACTTGCACTGAATGCTTTCATGGTTTCCCAATCTATGTCAATCGCTCGCTTGACTTCAACTCGCATACATCGTAGTAGACTTATGGTCATGCAAATTTTTGCTCCGTATCGCCTAAATGTCCTCCCCCATAAAAGTGGACTGAACAAAGAGAACTGCTTGCGTCTCTCAGCAATTTTATCGTTCTATCGAGTGAAATAGCTAATTGTAGCTATATTTGACCGGTCACACCTGGAATTAGCACAGGAAATAGTTTACCATTCCTTGTTTTTATGAGTGATCCATCGATAACAATCAGCTTAAACATATAAGGTTGAGGAATTATGAATGTCTGCCGCACACATTTTACTTTTTTCCAATCTTTCTTTACTGTCACCGTTTTCAGCAGGGCTAGTGCGTTCACCTGAAGGAGCACTTCAGGGCGCTTCAGAATATATACGGAATGTTTGGTTTTATTTGATTTCTTGTATCTAAAAAATCATGTTTTAATTGGTACCGCACCCACTTAATGCTGACCTACTAAGTGCGCGACCGCCCATCATCCAAATCCTTCCTCGCATCGTGCAGAATCGCAACTTCTTCCAAGTCGTCCCAATTTCGGATTATAGAAGGGTGTCTCTTGAACATGCAGGCAAAAAATCACACTGGCTCAGCGACGGTGAGCTCAGCGACCTTTCGGACAATGAAACTCGATTGTCCCGAAGGAAAGGTGATACTGTGTATGAGGTAGAATATGAAAGGATTGTTCCATTTAGTGATGGCGAGTCCTGCACAAGAGTTCACGGCAGATCTTCCTGCACAAGAATAGGACACTGTGAACTAGGCAACTCATCAACATAGTGTCGATACAGCGACTACAAAACTTATCCTTGACATGGTCTCTACAGCACATCGCGAAAATGTTTCAGTAGAAAACCAAGAATTAAGGGTTGGAATCCCTCCCTCAACCACCTCATAGCGCAGTATTGCCACTACCAGAATACCACTTGTCCCTGCCGATGCTTCATTCTTTGGCAGAGAAAAACGTTAGAAATTGTGCTGAGGTTAAAATTTAGGTGACTTGTTACTTCGTCTCTCGGCGCAGCGATTTCTAGGTAGAGAACGCTGATACCTTATAGGGAAGAAGTAGAAGAGTCATAGATTAGTCTGGAGCATAGCCCTTGGATGGAGCTGCTAAACTTTTGTTTCTGTAGTAATTTCTGTTTATGGGTCAAACAGATATTTATAATTCCTCAACCTAACATAAAAGAGGACGGTGCGTTGTGCTCAGACGCAAATGAGGGTAGAACACGCAGGAAGGAACTTGATGTGGGTAGAATGAAATGGGTGGTATGATAGTCACTGCTGAGGCCTGGAATTTGGTTCCTTTTCATCTTATCCAGAGGGCGTCTGGAACGAAGATGGACCGGATTAGGAGCATTATCTCGCTAATCTGCACCGGGCACGTCTTCACCATCTGTCAACCCGCTAGAAGGCGTTTACCCACTTTTAAGCAGCGACACATGCTTAACCACCGTTGGACCCGTCTCCAGGAGTTCCTCCACTTTGGGCGCCGGCGCATCCTTACCACAGCCACGCTCCCGTCTCCCCCACTTTGAGCGCCAGCGCGCCCTTATCACTGCGTCGGACCCGTCTCTCCCACTTTGGCGCCGGCGCGCCCTTATCACAGCGTCGGACCCGTCTCCCCCACTTTGGGCGCCGGCGCACGCTCATCACAGTCACGAGCCCGTCTCCCCCCACTTTAGGCGCCGGCGCGCCCTTATCACAGCGACGGACCCGTCTCGCTGTGCCTACCCTCTCTTGGATGCCGGCGCCCCTATTGCCCGTACCTCTTGCTTGTTTTCTTCTCGACTGCTTCACTCGACTGCACCACACCACCAATCGTGGAATTTCGTAACGCTCTCACACACACATACACACACACACACACACACACACACACATACATACATACATACACACACAAACAAACAAACAGACTAAGCGCGTTATTATAAGTCATGATATTATTCGGAAACAACTTGTACCATTGAAATCCGTTCCAGCAAGACAGAGGAGATCGGAGCTGAAGCTAGAAGCAGTCGCAACACAGTCGCAAACAACACATAGATTCGAACAATGTTCAGCCAGACGACATATCCCTCCGCCCTTATGACCTTTACGGTCAACGCGGAAAACTTTGTATGGAAGATTTCCGGTAATTTCAGTGTCGGATATTTTGGAAGATAACCGCGTTTCTGTTATCAAAAGCAAATCAACTTCGCATGTGTTTAAGTAGTAGTGCAAGTTGTGGATTTTATTGCCAAGATTTCGTGCATTGAATAGGCAGCATTTTATATTAGGGGATAATATGTGTCGCGCTGGACGTTTCCTGCATTCCGAGACGCTGGGAGATCGTCCACTCGACTTGATCAGTTTGCCACGGTAGACTAACCAATATGCGATCTCCCAACTGCCAGTTGCGCTCATTACATTCTTTCCTCAGGGCTTTTCCTTCTCTTAATTCCGTCGGATCCATACTCCTGCGCACATACACTTTATTGAATGCAGAGCTCCGGAGATGGTCAGAGTTAGAGAGGGCGGTCTTCCAATGTGCCCTCGAAGGCGACACTTCCTTCACCAGTTGGTGCTTCTCCTTCCTAACCACTCCCTTTATCTAGTCTTTTTGGAAGAACAACAAACAAACATATATGTAGTGTAGTGTATGAAATGCACACCATCCACAGGATTTCGTGGCGTTAAGCGCGCATACCTTTGGCGGAAAACTCGCCCGCGCTTTGGACGCATAGAAAACAGTGCCTTCGATTCCCGCTTTTTGGCGCGTCTCACGTTGTTTTCTCATTGTCTATGAGTTCATCGTCCCTTATAGTTTCAAAATTTAGCGAAATCTCAAACATGAAAATTACTATGAGTGCTGCTTTTAAGCTTGCGGTACTGCTTGGTGAATTCTTCCTCCCATGATGGGCGATAAATTGTTTCGTCGTGGAGATGAAGCTCTGTTATTGCTTTATCTAGTCTTTGTGGAAGAACAACAATTCACCGCCCTCGTCGCGGAAATACGTGCATGCCTAGATTTTATTAGATTGCGAACCTCTCTGCGCTGGTGTAAGATTCGGAACGAATGTTTTTAAAGCATGCAAGAACATTGTGCATAACGGTAGCAGAATTTCAGAAATTTGCGTCAATATCGATGTTGTGGCTTTGTCGCTTCAGATACTGTTGAGGAAATGAATTCGGTGGAGAGTTTGAAGGCTTGACATCTCCTTCGTTTTCCTGCTTTACTCGATACTGCAATCGATTTCAAGTCCCTGTGAGCAACCAACGATTTTTCGAGAAACTGAAGCACATATAGACTGTAACGGTGAGAAGCTTGTCCCCAATTCTAATAGAGATCGCACACTATCAGGGATCATCGTGTCTCCAATCACTGTGACTCTAGGACTTTGCGTGATCGGTAGATTCATTTCACCAACTTCGATATCACTTTTAGGTTTCACTGCAGGAATTTGGAAGTGTCGCGGACTTTTTACTTGTCATCTACTCTATAATTTTTCAAACTTTCTCCACAGGCTGACTTTTGCGCTAGATCTAATAGAATCGCAAACTGTCTTAGAACCGTTCACGATCCCTTTCCAAAATCATTTTCGAGATAACGAGCACAGTGATATTCCTCCGAAGTTAACTTGTTTATTATGCTGAACAGGTGATCTTGTTTGTTCTTCAGTGAGATACGTAGCACTTGCAACCGAATACTCAGCACTCGGCGGTCGTCTACTGGTAAGCTGTATGCCTCATGTAATCGTTTTTGTAGTATGAAGTTTGGAACGATACGGTGATGAAGGTAGCGATGTAAGAAGGGGACAGACTGTCTTGTCAAAATCTCTTAGTCTTCATTCTCCAAAAATTCCCCTCTTATCGCCGTGAGGTACGCGTCTTTATATCCAGGATCGACGATTGTCGCTATGACCACTTTTTCATTTTCTTCATAATAATGAGCGTAATGAGCACTTCACATGGGCATGAGATCCTTCTCCTTCGAGTCTCTTCAATAGTACACGATAAAGCATTATGAAGAACGATATAGAGAAAATGTTGGTCATGAACGCATGTTACCACGGCTAGCGATTTGAGAAGTTCAGCAATCTTTCCCATGAGATCCCAGTCGCGGCTGTTTAGCATTGGCTATTTATGATCTCTTAGTCTTTACTCTCCATTTAAATTCGCAGTGAGGCAAGCAGAAATAATTTCTTGCAGATTCTCACTTCCAGGAAACGAGAGATAATGTGGTGCATGAAAGCCAGTGAATTGACAGAACATAGTGTTTAGTATTAATATTGAAATGATCCCTTGTCCATTACCCGTCTCCTCAACTTCTGAACTACATCTGTGAAGTGCACATTTAATGAGTTGGAACAATTCTCAAAGCAGTCCAGAATCTTTTAGCTTAGCCCTGGCATTCTTTGATGCTCTACTCAAATAAAATAGGTGGATAATCCTACTCATCAATTGAATTTTGTGGGCGAAGCGTTCCAGGTTATCATAATTAGCGGAACTGTAGTGGCCACCATCGATGCAGGAGCACTCATGATGCAGCAACTTCCCTTAGCCAATGTTGAAAGTCCACAATAACTTTGCGCAAAGATTCACCACCACAAGATCCTATGTCCTCTCTTCTGTTGTTGGGATTCGGATATTACATAAAATATTACTAATATTCGTAATGACTTACCTGCTGCACGGTTATCTGCTGGAGAGCTACCAGCAGTATGTTACGCATCATGGCATGTGGAGCGCTCACAGGCCAACCCAAAATATACACACTGTACATCCAAAACATTCAACATTATTGAGGAGAAGTTGTATTGTAGTTCCCGTACGGCCACAGAGGACGCCAAGTTGCGTACACAAATGAATCACGCCACAGGTTGCCGTAGAGATGAGAAACGTGTTTGCGCGCGTCTTGGAGTTTGTGAACGCTCTACGACTATCGACGTTATAACAGCGCTTTTGTAAATCGCCAATAGACAGGATCAATATCCCCAGGGCTAAATAGAACGACAAAACGCGCAAGCGCGCTTTGGAACTCTTCGGGCAGCAGAGGCTTACGGTATAATTCAGAAAAATCGCGTACGATATCCCAACAACAACTGCGATAGTGTGACAGAAGGTAGAAGTACGAGTATATACTCTAGTGTCAAGAAGTACACATACTCTAACGTTCTCCTGAATTTGGATGATAAGATAGCGGTACTGATAACATTTTGCCCACATAATAGTAATAAATCCTCTAAGCGAGTACGGAGCAAGTGAGAAGTACAGCGCAAGCTATACTACATATAGGGACCGTCAATCACGATTGCCAACCCTGCGGACTGGCGCGCCGCAACATCCGTGCCCAACAACGCTCGTCCGCGCCGCGTGGTACGTCTATGGTTATAGTGGGTAAGTCCAGGTCCTGTTCAACGTCGCGCCATTCTGATTGCGGAGCAATCATTAAGTTGGACCGACCCCGTTGTGCGGCCGACCGAACATGTCTTACTAGAACACAGAGCTAGGTAAAGCAACGGTACTGACAAATCAGTCCCTGTTGCGGATCGGTGGTGCCCTGTACCTTCTCGGCGTCAGAGTCCTGCCTCACCACTCCATGATACACCGGTTTCCTACCATAATAGGGCTCCTCGCCTTGCAGGCTTCCACCCGTGCTGGGACATTGCCACTAGAACACTATGCAGTACTACGACGACTTACGGCCGGTTAGGGCGACACGCCATAGTTCTGAGAGGAGTGGTACTACTAGCTAGATTATATAAGTTTATTATACTACTAACATACTACAATACTACTACTACTAATACTACTACTACTAGAAGGGGTCCTACGGGGGCTCAGAGGGGAAACCTATTGGATAGTACTAAATATATTACTGAGAGGAAAGAACCTAAAGGCCGCGCCCTCTAGTTCCCTGCCGCCGCTGCCAAGGCTCGTGGCTACGGCGCAGCTCCCCCCAGTCCTGCCACGGTNGGGCGCGGCAGAGCAGTGCCCCCGGCCACGGCCAGATCGAGGAGCGGAGTCCGCGTCCGCGACACTCCCACCACGAAAAAGCAGTGGCTTGGGCGTTCGAGAAGATGGTTACGTGATGGCACTGTGGAACTAGGTTTGCGGCCAATTTTACCTAAGTAGTGAGTTAAAGAAAACGTACTATCCAACATTTTCCCACAAGAGGGATGAGAGAATAGGAGGGAGCCCCGTAGGAAACAAATAATACAGCGACTTCAAAAATAAGGAGAGGCGCCTAAGGCGCAGGAAACTAACTACCAAATACCTAGCTGGGTGCGCACGAGCGCTCACATAAAACAATATACAAATATATACACAGGACTATAAAACAGGAGCGCTTCAGCGCTTCGCGTGGAACGCACACGCGTTAGAGTTATCAAACCTGAAAAACTAACACAAATAAATGGGAGACAAAAAATGGAACACAAATAAATACATCAACTTCTAAAGCATGGAGAGGACCGGAGGTTAAATGCGATTAAATATGAAGCTGCAAAGGTAAGTGGACAGAAACAGTTAAATATAGTGAGGAATGTTAAAACTAAAACACAAGNTTAAAGAAAACGTACTATCCAACATTTTCCCACAAGAGGGATAAGAGAATAAGAGGGAGCCCCGTAGGAAACAAATAATACAACAACTTCAAAATTAGGAAAGGCGCCTAAGGCGCAGGAAACTAACTACTAAATATCTAGCCGGGTGCGCACAAGCGCTCACATAAAACGATATACAAATATATACACAGAACTATAAAACAGGAGCGCTTCAGCGCTTCGCGTGGAACGCACACGCGTTGAAGTTATCAAACCTGAAAAACTAACACAAATAAATGGAAGATAAATAAATGGAACACAAATAAATACAGCAACTTCTAAGGCATGGCGAGGAACCGGAGGTTAAATGCAATTAAATATAAAGCTTCAAGGGTAAGTGAACAGAAAGAGTTAAATATAGTGAGGAATGTTAAAACTAAAACACAAAAGAACAAAACATAAAAATACTATATACACTATGTACACTATATACAAGGGGTAAGTGAGGCAAGGCCGGGTACTGGAGACGCGCAAGTCATCTCTTTCCCCGTCCTCCACGCAAGGCTCCACACCTGCGTACCGTAAGCACTCCGCTTACATTCTAACAGACTCCAACTATCCAACTACCAATCAACCATCCACCGACCAACTTCTACTCCAGCTACCAATCTACCAGACTACCAGAGCTGCAAGAAGTAAGCGTTAACCGAGATCTTAAAGGGTTAAAGATTGGAACACACTTACGGTAATACCTTCTTCTGATCTACCAATGGAGACTTGCCCAACTGCTTGCCAAACTTACCTGAAGGAGCAGGAATAGGGGCAGGAGTACCGTCACCACTCCTCGTCAGAGGATGATGCTGTTCTCCTTAAGGGAGAACGAGAACGATGAGGTTGAGAGTGGTGACGGGGACGTGGCCTCGAGTGCGGCCGACGAGCGGACCGACCCGGGGGAGGAGGTCGGTATGTCCTTCGGACTAGTTCCTTATGGAACTCTTCCTCCGGCACACCGATATCTACGTCGGCACGTCCATTCCGAACGCAGAATGCAGGATGATGACCGGGCTTACGACAGATACCGCAGTTGTCCCTACGAATACACTGTCCAAAGTGAGACTTAAGACAGTTAGGGCAAAAACCACGGTTAATTGCCGCGCGCTCACGGTCAGACAACCTGTACAGTGTGGTACAGTCCGCACTCCAATGCGTCCAACCTGAGCAGAATACACAACGAGGCGCTCCCGGAGGAGGCACCGGAGGAGTTTTGGGACGCTCAGGTACGCGTTGAGGTTCGGAAGCTGCACCACTAAAGGAAGGGGCGGCAGATGGTAGGCCGCCAGACTGAGGGGACCGCGGAAAGGGGCTACGAGCGCGACTAACTTTTCTGAGCCATCGCTCATCCTGGCCAGCACCTAAGCCGCAAGAGGACATTTTAGAAGTGGACGCCAGTCCAGCCTCCCGCCAAAGGCAAGAAGAAGGAGAAGGGTCCACAAGGGCCAAAAAAGATGGAATTTTGGAGGTGCTAGTTGGAGGAGACGAAGATCCAGATGTTAAAGGGGCCGAGGCAGAAGATGTGGGCCCAGCAACCGATAGTGAATTTGGTTGCTCTTCTGCAGTGCCTGTGGCACTTTGCGGCTCCCCTAAAGTTAAGTTAGACGTGCCCGTAGGGGAAGACGCTTTACGCTGTAATGCTTAAGACTTAAGCGGAAACGTACGGCCAGGCACTACGGCGGGCTTGCGAGCAGATGTTGTTTGCTGCGCAGAGCTCGAGACCGTCTCGCCGCCGAAGGGAGGCGACGATTGCGACTGGTCTGAGGGTGATAGAGGGGCAGGCACTTTCTTCCTAGCCTCTACCACAGATGGAGAGTCGTGGAAGTCAGTGTCTGTGGGGAGATAAGCTTGCGCACTAGATGGAACCGCGATAGGAGAAACTACCGAAGTGCGCAGAGCGGGCGTAGTGGATGTAGGCGCGTGCGTTAAAGGAAACGAAGCAAAAACAGCGGAAGCGACAGTATTAGGGTGAGTAGCGACGGTGATGGGGAGAAGAGGACCTTCGCGCTCCACGAGCTGAAGGTATTCGCAGGTCACGTTGGCGCGCAGGGTCTCTGGATNCTTGCGCACTAGATGGAACCGCGATAGGAGAAACTACCGAAGTGCGCAGAGCGGGCGTAGTGGATGTAGGCGCGTGCGTTAAAGGAAACGAAGCAAAAACAGCGGAAGCGACAGTATTAGGGTGAGCAGCGACGGTGATGGGGAGAAGAGGACCTTCGCGCTCCACGAGCTGAAGGTATTCGCGGGTCGCGTTGGCGCGCAGGGTCTCTGAATAGTGGCTTCGCCACCAGAGCAGACTTTATAGGTAAGGACCCGATGAAGTTGGAGGAAGTGGCGGTATAGGGCTGAGCCGCTAATAACGCACCTAGGTCCCTAAAAGCGTGCAGCGCATTTTGCAAGGTGTTGTTAAGCTGGCGCAAGATGTGAACTACGCGAGCAGCTACGNTGATGTTGTTGCGCTACATGCTCCATCTGGTACGCTTCCAGAATCTGGATGAGTCGGGTGGCGTGAGCCGAAACAGCTGACGAAAACGTCAGTGCTTCCCGAATCACATCCTCTGTCACGTTGAAGATTTCCAGCGTTGCGCGTAGGTAGTCCTGGCTACCAATAGATTGAATGGAACGAGGCAGCAGTAACTCCTGGAGTAGATCCCGCTGAACCGAGATACCTGTTACAGTATGCTGCAGTTCGTGGATCCAAGCCATGAGCACTGCGTACCTGGTATTACGCGCGGGCTGAACCGCTAATAACGCATCTAGGTCCCTAAAAGCGTGCAACGCATTTTGCGAGGTGTTGTTAAGCTGGCGCAAAATATGAACTACGCGAGCAGCTACAATGCGCTCATCCATCGGGGCATTTTCTGCACCCTCCGGATGGTCTACAAGTTGCGCTATCTGCGAGCGAGCGATGTTAGTGCCGCTAATGTAGTTGAAAACCACACGGAGTTGGAGCGTGGTTAACTCCTCCACCGTATATGGCAACAACAAAGCAGTATTATGATCAGTTACCGACACAAGGGGATTGGGTGCATGAAAGCTAGCGAGCAACGAAGCGATAGATGTTTGCGCGGTTAAGGTGTTAGTAGCCGCGAGCTGATGCACGATGGTGTTAAAAGAAGGCGCAGATGTTAAAGGCGCAATGGGGTTCGGCTCTGACGTCTCCGTCAGAGCCTCCAACGGCTGTGCCGTTCGTGCCGGAAACTGATGGTGGGGCGCAGATGACGTAACGGAAGGTGCTAACCCGGCTGCAGAAGATGTTGAGCTCGAAGCAGATACCAAAGATGTAAAGGCGTGCTGGGCTGCTGCGAGCGCGGGCGAAGAAAACGTGGGAGCGCAAGTAGACGATGTTACTACAGACATATGCAGCGCTACAGACGTGACAGATGGAAATGAAACTGAAGCGGGCAAATGCTGAGCTGCTGCGGGCGCGGGCACAAACCTAGACCTGGCAAAATGAGATGACACTGGAAAACAAAAAGCTGCAACACTGGTTGACGACGTCGACTTCTCCGATGTCGCACATACCGACGCTGAAATAGTATTATCCGCGGTGGTCAGAAGGCTCTGATTGCTTTGCCGCAGTGGATACTGACGCAGCGGACGATGATGTCTGCGACTGCGAGGGAGATGGTGAAAAGTGATACCGAGACGGCGAAGAAACCGGAGCTGGAACAGTACCCTGAGATGAAGCAGAAGAAATATGTTTTGGGATGTTGAAAGGAAAAGGGTCTGCTTCATCCCGGGGTGTGACACGACTAAGCAACTCACAAGCAGCAGAAGCTGTGTTAGGAATCAAAACTTCTTGCTTCTTACCTGATCTCTTCCCCTTAGACTTCTTACCGACGACTCCTTGCGTGCCGCTGGTGCTCAGTTGCTCGTCGCGTGGCCTCTTTGGAGGAATACCAGACATGATGGCGGAAGTAGAAGGCTCAATAGCAGAAATAGAGTAGCAAATCCACTAAAATAGACGTTTGGTATCAAGAAGCAAATATAGAATTTATTTTCGAAACACGAAGAAACAATAGAAGATAGGAAAGAAAACTACAGTCACTACAGCGACAGAATAAAGAATGACTACTAAATATGAAATACAGAGAAACTATTAGATACTAAAAAAGAGTAGAAGACAAGAAAGGTTACTACGGCAAGAAAAGGAAGTAGCTACTAAATGTGGAGTATAAAGAAACTATTACATACTAAGATAGGATAGAGAACGACTAAGAGAAGTTGTTACAAAGAGAAAAAACTACTACAAGAGGAACAGCTGCGTGAGAATGCGATGGCACAATCGATCAATGACTTAGCTAGTGCCTTAGGATACAACATATGACTACGACGCCTTCGCGGCGGGACCCGATCTTGCAACTTTGAAGTTGTCGCAGAAATAGGTGATTTGGCACACAAACACAACTGTACTGAAAGAAGAGGAAGAAAGTAGAAGAAAAGAACAAGAATAGAGACAGATTACTACGACGGAAGATAACTACTACTACGATAGCCTATTAGTGGATAACGACTACTGCTAATAACTGCTAACTACCCTTAGCGGCTGGATATATACGGCCTGGATGACATTTGGCGCGAATCCATGTCCGCGGCGGTGATTGACCGGGGTATGACCCAAATTNGCAGAAATAGAGTAGCAAATCCACTAAAATAGACGTTTGGTATCAAGAAGCAAATATAGAATTTATTTTCGAAACACGAAGAAATAGTGTACAAGATAGGAAAGAAAACTACAGTTACTACAGCGACAGAACAAAAGGTGACTACTAAATATGAAATACAGAGAAACTATTAGATACTAAAAAAGAGTAGAAGAGAAGAAAGGTTACTACGGCGAGAAAAGGAAGTAGCTACTAAATGTAGAGTATAAAGGAACTATTGCATACTAAGATAGAATAGAAAACGAATAAGAGAAGTTACTATAAAGAGAAAAAACTACTACAAGAGGAACAGCTGCGTAAGAATGCGATGGCACAATCGATCGATAAGTTAGTTAGTGCCTTAGGATACAGCATATGACTACGACGCCTTCGCGGCGGGACCCGATCTATAACCTTGAAATTGTCGCAGAAATAACTGATTTGGCACACAAACACAACTGTACTGAAATGGAAAAAAGAAGATGAAAGGAAAGAACTACAATAGAGACAGATTACTACAGAAGAAGATAACTACTACTACGATAGCCTATTAGTGGGTAACGACTACTACTAATAACTGCTAACTACCCTGAGCGGCTGGATATATACGGCCTAGATGACATTTGGCGCGAATCCATGTCCGCGGCGGTGATTGACCGGGGTGTGACCCAAGTCGATGAGCATCCTACGGTGGCAACAATCATGTCGTGAGGTCGAATTGATCTCGATACTCCATCCACAGAGGCGTTGATCTAAAATGTGAGAGACCCACCGGCGACATGGATCTCCATGGATAAGTGTAGTCCTGCTGAAAAAGTACTGCGTCTCCTGTCCGTGGTTGGCTTCCGGCTACTAGCCTTATCGAGGCGCGCATAACGTTCTTCTGGCTTAAGCCGTAGAAAGGTACGAATCCAACGGATAACAGAACTGATGTTACATGTTCTGGAGGATTCCGCAATACGTAGATGTTAACTAGCAGGACTTGTAAAAGATATTGCCTGCCTCATATTCCGTCGACGTGGTGATACAAAGCCGGTCTAAACGGATATGAGGATTAGTAAGGTCAGTCGGACTCAGGGATGAAATCTGGTCCGGCTGGCCTGAAATCACATGGACAAGGAATATGAGAGTCATACTGTTCCAGTTTCGAACAGAACCGTGTCAAGCATTCAAAAACGGAGGAGTAATACTGCTTCAGCATGCTTGTTACGGCAGCTTCCGCAGTACTACCCGGTTTGAAAAACTAAGAGACAAGGTTCTGGCCAAAACTGTTGTCCAAGTGACATACAAAAATGAAGGGTCATGATACAAACTGGAAAGATGTAGAGCAAGGAAACAAAACTAGCTAGAGCGTTGGCGTGTTTTGGTAAAGAGATTCCAAAATGAGGTGGTACGCCATAGATGGTAAAAGGCTAGAGATGTAAGCAGTACAGATGGAAGTGACTACAAACCAAGAATAAGGCTAGGCCTAAACCTTATACTTAGAACCTTGCTAAAGCCTAACCAGAATGAGGTNATCCAACGGATAACAGAACTGATGTTACATGTTCTGGAGGATTCCGCAATACGTAGATGTTAACTAGCAGGACTTGTAAAAGATGCCTCATATTCCGTCGACGTGATGATACAAAGCCGGTCTAAACGGATATGAGGATTAGTAGGATCAGTCGGACTCAGGGATGAAATCTGGTCCGGCTGGCCTAAGATCACATGGACAAGGAGTACTTCAGCCTCAAACAGAACCGAGTCAAGCATTCGAAAACGGAAGAGTAATACTGCTCCAGCATGCTTGTTACGGCAGCTTCCGCAGTACTACCCTGTTTGAAAAACTAAGAGACAAGGTTCTGGTCAAAACTGTTGTCCAAGTGACATACAAAAATGAAGGGTCATAATACAAACTGGAGAGATGTAGTGCAAGGAAACAAAACTAGCTAAAGCGTTGGCGTGTTTTGGTAAAGAAAATCCAAAATGATGTAGTACGCCATAGATGATAAAAGAGCTAGAGATGTGAGCAGTACAGATGGAAATGACTACTTAAGACAAGAGATAAGGATAGGCATGAAGATGGAAAATAATACCTAAACCTTATACTTGAGACCTTGCTAAAACCTAACCAGAATGAGGCCAAAGATGTTAAACCCGGATGTTATAGGGTGAATGGCTTAAAATGACCCTGTTAAAGTAAGGGATAAAACCGATTGCGTGAAAGGGGAATGCAGAAGTATAATGCTAAAACCTAAAGGGGAGGGAATCTTACTGTAGGCAGTCATTGAGGCTACATCGATCTCTCTAATGACTGAGTGCACTAAGAGTGGCGCAACCGGGGGATCAAACTGACCGATTTAGGAACAGCTTGATAGGACGTGTTATAAATGTTAAGGCCTATAGCAGAACTATCCGTCGCATCCTTTTCAATCCGTAACTGCTGAACGTATGCTGGCATTGTACGCAGATGGTATTGCGTGGAACTTGCCGTTATGGTTTCCCAAACGACTATAGCCAGATTTTGACAGCAGTCAATGGCGAATCTACTAGGAATTTGACTAGAATATTACTGCTAAAGGACCATAACAAATTTTAAGCCGCCTGATGGTATTAGCGGCTATTGGGGCACCTAAGAGATGTTATAAGCCTACCATTTTAGTACTAAAAAACTCCTGGCAAGTTCATCTGTCGCACAGTGATCGTTGTCCTGATGGAATTGGACAGTAACAACGCTCCAACGAGACATCGTTAGACGATCCAAGGTCTGTAAGTCCCGAAGTAACCGGGCAAACCTCCTGCGAAACAAAATGGAACCTGACAGAGAGTGATTGAAGATTTACGATTTGCCAGCAGTAATACATCCGAAAAGTAGATACTCGAGATCTCTACCATCGGAAGTAGTACAAGCTGACTCCTCGAAATCTTATACCGAAGGAACAATGTTGAAAAAAGCCTACTGATGGAATAAGACCCTATAATATTGAACCCACAGTATTGAAGTAACCCGNCGGGCAAACCTCCTGCGAAACAGAATGAAACCTGACAGAGAGTGGTTGAAGATTTACGATTCGTCAGCAGTAGTACATCCGGAAGGTAGACTCTCGAGATCTCTACCATCGGAAGTAATACAAACTGACTCGTCGAAATCTAATACTGAAGGAACAGTGTTGAAAAGAGCCTACTGATGGAACAAGACCCTATAATATTGAACCCACAGTACTGAAGTAACCCAAAGTTGATTTTGCAGCGGATTTGAATCCACCGAAGGTCAGCACAATAGGGAAACTAACAAAAATGAACTAAAAGGGGTAAGGCTTAAAATAGGTGCTAAAAGAAAGAACATAAAACTGTACCAGAGTTAGCTCAACAGTACAATTTTATGGGGCATGAACTACAATCAAATAAGTAGTAGTAGACAAAAAGACGAAAAAACAATGCTAAGCACGGGGTGACCGGTCAAAATACCCGTGATATGATGGTAATTTAGCTAATGTGTTTCGTCTTCCTGTCTATCTGACTCCTGATTTGACGTAGATTCATGAGGATGCAAGGCACAGGTGCAGGTTTGATTAGTGCGCATGGGCCTTCGAGGATGGTCAGAGAACCCAACTCGCCTCGGATGAGGTGACCCAAGAACGCGCCTATATGTTGAAACAGGCGACGTACGAGGACTTGCACCTGGGGGGTAGGAAGAGCGAGACTCGAGGGACGACTCGCGTGATGGAACTTCGCGAGGTCGACCAACGTAGTCTGCGCGTCTTAGGGAACTGCGACTTTGGCGGCTGGAATAAGGTCGATCACGATCTCTGGGCGTACTCGGACTGTAAACACAGAGCGAGCTATGATGGAAACTGCCACAGTGACGACACGGAGAGGCACTGCAGTTGCTACTCCGGTGACCTTCCTTAAGACACAACCAANTCCTGAGGATCTCTGGGCGGTAGTACGTATTAAGGAGGATCCGTACCGCATCCTCATAGTTTTGAGCCGTAGGCTGGAAGTTGGAGATGAGATTGGCAGCGGTTCCTTTCAGATGAGCCTTGAGATACATAAACTTAAGTGTCACCGGTACACTGGTGTTGTTGTGCACAGCAGTGGCAAATAAGTCCCAAAACTGCGGAAACGTGTCAATCTCACCGTGGAACTCCGGAAGCTCGAAAGCCGGGAGTTTGAGGGGCTGCTCGAAAGCAGAGGCATTGGGAGGAATAAAATTTAGACCCTGAACGAAAGACCCATTATAAAACCCAGGAGGATAAGAAGATAACCCAGGGGGGTACGTAGCAAAAGAAGGGTTAAAGGGAGAGTAATGTTGACCCGAATAAATATGCCCTTGACCAGGTTGCGACTGCCGCTGCTCTTCCTGTTCCGTTTGAGAACGAGGGAGATCAGAAGCGAGCGCAGGGGAAGTGGGAACGCCGGGTGCAGTATTACCAGGATCCGATGGACGACCCTGAGTGTTCAACGAGGCGGAGGTGTGGCTTCCTCCGGTCGTTGTCTGCACCGAACGTTGGGGGGTACCTGAAGAATTTTGACCCAAAGGGGAAGAAATATTAGAAACATGCCCTACTTGATTACCCAACAAACCTAAGGCTGAGATGGAAATTGCCTCTGGATTGGGCAGAAGCTTGGCGGCAACTTCCAAACGAACAAGAAGAGTCTCGGCCTCCTCCATAGCCTGATCCAGGTCATTGGCGTCCCAATGGTCCTGGATAGCATCAAGGAGGGGAAACTCTCCATGTTCGTCGGGATTTTCCCGAACAAACTCCTGAGCCAGCTGCCGTCGGCTCTTCAACAAAGAAACGGCACGATCAACAATGGCAGAAGCAGAGAGAATGGCCTTCTTACGATCATAAACAGCCTCTACGTCCGTACCTGAATTTCCGGTTAGGACAACCCGTTCCATGATCGTGGAGTCGATCCTTGCCATCGTAGCACGTAGCGCATTCCCTGCCTCCGTCAACTGGGCCTTGTGGTAAGCGAGAGTCGACATACCTAAACAGGGTGAAAAAGCACAACGCACCAACGATCAAACAAGCAAACACGACGGGAAAGGCGGACACGATATTGCAGCTAGAAATGGAAAAGGGGAATGAGGGGGACGCGATGTTAACCTAGAGGGAAGCGGCCATGGAAAGAACTGTAGAGAAATGAATAAAAATAGAAAAGAAACTAATAGAAGGGGACAACCCAGGGGGGATACGCTTAACCAAAGGGGGGTGAAGAGTAGCAGAAAGTAGCAGAAAGTAGCAGAAAGTAGCAAAATGTGGCAGAAATAAACCCAGATAACCCAACTAGCGCGCACGATGCAAAAGGTGTGTTCTAATGGCGAGTGAAAGCTGCGCGAAGAGCGTGGGTAAGTAGTTTGATTGGGTGTTGAACTAAGGGGGCGCTGAGTAACAGGCTGGTAGGCATAATACCATAAAGGTGGNTCTCTAATGACTGAGTGCACTAAGAGTGGCGCAACCGGGGGATCAAACTGACCGATTTAGGAACAGCTTGATAGGACGTGTTATGAATGTTAAGGCCTATAGCAGAACTATCCGTCGCATCCTTTTCAATCCGTAACTGCTGAATATATACTGGCATTATACGCTGATGGTGTTGCGTAGAACTTGTCGTTATGGTTTCCCAAACGACTATAGCCAGGTTTTGACAGCAGCCGATGGCGGATCTACTAGGAACTTGACTAGAATATTTTTGCTAAAGGACCATAACAAATTTTAAGCCGCCTGATGGTATTAGCGGCTATGGGGGCACCTGATAGATGTTATAAGCCTACCATTTTAGTACTAAAAACTCCTGACAAGTTCATCTGTCGCACAGTGACCGTTGTCCTGATGGAATTGGACAGTAACAATGCTCCAAAGAAGCATCGCTAGACGATCCAAGGTCTGTAAGTCCCGAAGTAACCGGGCAAACCTCCTGCGAAACAGAATGAAACCTGACAGAGAGTGCTTAAAGATTTACGATTTGCCAGCAGTAATACATCCGAAAAGTAGATACTCGAGATCTCTACCATCGGAAGTAGTACAAGCTGACTCCTCGAAATCCAATACCGAAGGAACAATGTTGAAAAGAGCCCACAGATGGAATAAGACCCTATATTGAACCCACAGTATTGAAGTAACCCAATGCTGATTTTCCAGCGGATTTGAATCCACCGAAGGTCAGCACGATAGGGAAACTAACAAAAATGAACTAAAAGGGGTAAGGCTTAAAATAGGTGCTAAAAGAAAGAACATAAAACTGTACCAGAGTTAACTCAACAGTACAATTTTATGGGGCATGAACTACAATCAAATAAGTAGTAGTAGACGAAAAGACGAAAAAACAATGCTAAGCACGGGGTGACCGGTCAAAATACCCGTGGTGTGATGGTAATTTAGCTAATGTGTTTCGTCTTCTCGTCCATCTGACTCCCGATTTGACGTAGATTCATGGGCGCTTAAGGCACAGGTGCAGGTTTGATTAGTACGCGTGGGTCTTCGAGAATGGTCAGAGAAACCAACTCGCCTCGAATGAGGTGACCCAAGAACGCGCCTATATGTTGAAACAGGCGACATACGAGGACTTGCACCTGGGGGATAGGAAGAGCGAGATTCGAGGGACGACTCGCGTGATGGAACTTCGCGAGAACGACCAACGTAGTCTGCGCGTCTTAGGGAACTACGACTTTGGCGGCTGGAATAAGGTCGATCACGATCACTGGGCGTACCCGGACTGTAAACACAGAGCGAGCTATGATGGAAATTGCCACAGTGACGACACGGAGAAGCACTGCAGTTGCTACTCCGGTGACCTTCCTTAAG
>JARK01001365.1:0-35135 GCA_000688135.1 Ancylostoma ceylanicum | reverse complement strand
CCCCCCCCCTAGCCCTCCTCCCCTCCTTCCGCCACTGCTGTGTATCTATACGAAGCGAACATAGTAAAACACCTCATAAAGAACCGATTCATACTCTATCAAAAGCAAAGCAAAGTTTGTGACCGCTCAGTTTGCTCAGTATGATTCGCCTCTTTTTATGACTGTTTCGACCTGATCGATACTTTATCTCTAGTTTTTTTGCAGGCTATTTCCTCGTTCTATTATCAAGTTGTCTATGCTCTTCTTGAACACTCGTAATATAATTTTTTACTCTAACCTATCTTCCTGTCCAACTCGTTGAAGGGAGTGTGTCACTGTGACCCCGTTTTCGTGTTTGAGCTATTACCAGATTGTGAATCTCGGCGATTCTTTGATTCCGGAGGTCGTAAAATGCCACAAAACGGCCTTGAACCCGTTTTTTCAGGGTGGGTTCTGTAAACGGACCCCCCCCAACGGCGATTTCGTCATTTTCGTGAAATACATAATATATACACTTTTGGAATCAGCCTGACGAGAAGATCTAGAATCCGTTGACATCTACAACCCTCGAAATGATATGACACACTGCCTTTGCGCTTATTGTTGGATTGAACACTGTCTCAAAGCACTGTGAAACTCACCAGCCCCGTGAATTTTTATAGCTAAATAATTTCTCGAAAAACACTTCACTTTTCTACTGGACAGAATATTGGGAAAACCATGCGGGACATCGTGAAAGTCTAAAAATCGGTTCCCAAGATATAAAAATCAAAAAATGGACCGGATGGAATTTTTATCTCTTTTGCTTGGGAATCCTTAGCATTGTTTGAATCCAACCACTGAAAGGTATCCAAGGCGTTATTCACGCTTCCTGTGCGGAACAGTTAACGCACCGAAAAACAAGGTAAAATAAAGAGGGAGAGGAAAACTTTTTGTGTGTTTCTCGTGAGATGAGCATGAATAACACCTACTTTTAATAAAAATTAACGCATCAGCCCTAGCCTTAGAATTGGCTGAGATATTACGTATTTCTCCCCACTTCATGGGATTTAAAACTGTTCTGTGTTCAACACGTTACCAGCTGAATCAGTAGAGTAGGAGCCGCAATATCGTAGGTGAAATTGCACGGCAATCGTTAGAAATGATTACCCCGTACTCCAGCAGCTAATGAACACAGAGCCTGTCACTAGCTGGGCAGGTGGTAAAGAGTATCAAACCACCACAACATAAAATGACTAAACTTCTAATACTCTTGAGGGGATTCACCGAGGGTCTTCGACTGACATGATTTTCTCACGCGCCCTGAAAACCCATTTACATGAGGTCGTTACCAGTACTACTTATTACTGGCGTACTTTTCTCGCAATCACATCGCATGTGCTCATTAGTGTAAAGTCATTCGCCTACCAAAGAAAAACGTTTACATGGCAGCTAGTGCAACTGACATGGAATGCTTCCAGAGAAGTTTGTCGTAGTCACATTTTTTCAGACAATCGAATTGTCCGAATTCAAGATGCTTCTGGAATTGTACGGTCTCGAAACGCATTTCCAGCCTTTCTACCACCGCCTCGTCTCCTGTTTTCTCACCCACGACAACAAATTTCAGTGAGTTGTGTCGTTACTTTCTTCTTGTGATCGCAGCTGCCTTCATGCTTGTGCCTGTGAATCTATGAACAAAGGGACACCTGTGGTTGCGCTACATGTCAAGAGATAGAACTTTAGCAGTTAACAAGGTGACAAAGCAAAGCAGTCTCAATCTAAAACTTTTTTCACAGTTCCAGTCGAGAATCTGTACTTTTTTCTACCCCCTTTTTTCTAAGTTTATGCCCCCGCCACTGCTACCTAGGCAATTGCAAAACCAGAAAAACTCCACTAGCTGGGGATTTTGCAATTATTGAATACTTTTTCCTCTGCAAGCCAGAACGCTTTCACCTTTGTGAAGTTTGGAGAATTGACTTTTCATCAAAAGTTTAACTCTGTTTTCTCTAAACGAACTATTGCCAATGTTTCCAATCGTTCCTTGGGAGATTGGACTAAATTATGAATGCTACAGCATCCTACGTAACTTTTTGGCAGAAAAAAAACGCTGATTTTCGTTCTTTTACTCGTTTTTACCTTTACCTCAGCATAATTCGCTATTTGTACAAATATCAAAAGAAATTCTGTGAACTCTACAAGACGACAATATCGTACGTCAATCTCTGCTTAGAAAGTGACTAGTTTGCGAATTAGAATTAGCGCGTAACTGCGCGTTAAGGAACGTGACAACTTATTCATACGTTTTGCCATTAAACCCAACTTGTAGATCACGTTTCCGCGAGCCGATCAATATATACAGTAGCGGTCGATATGATATGATCAGAGGCACTGTCGAAGACAGAATCTCAAACTATAACTCAATTATGAATTGAGCTACTCGGATGAAATTTCATGATGTGGTGAGGGTTTAAGTGTTCTTTCTTTTTGCTGCTTGACATTGGCGTAAATTGCTTCCAAACAGATCTACCGCGTTTCAAGTGCAATTTCACTGTTTTGTTAGCATAATGGTTTTTCGACTGCATCGCGGCATCTCAGCTCCGGAAGAAATTATTCTAAATCCTATCGCAATGGAGCGATTTGCTATATAAGTTGCGTTCTATGGTTCTCCTCTTCACATAAGAAAGTAAGCCTGTCAAAACTCGTGTGAAAGTGAGAAAAGAGAATTTTTTTTTTGCAATTCCAAAGAAAAGCATCGATCCCGATGTGGAATATTTCTATAATATCCGCTACTAGCAACTATTCTGGTATTTAAATAAGAACTGTATTGCTGTTCATATGCTTGATATATAATTAAACCCAGTTTTTGGTGATTTCAATCACTTAATTTTGTCATCCATCTTGAGCACCAAAGAAGCGCAGCAATAGCATTACGGTGGAAATAATAGACAAATATGTGCTCAATATGTATCAACTCTTCCTTTCTCCCAGTAGCTGAGAGTAGGGATGCTACACAAAATCTATTAAATCCGAGAAAGTTGGCGTTTGAGCTCAATAACCCACGTTAATTGAGCTCGTGCCAATGATAAGTTGCCACGGGAAAGCGCCCATGGAGTATTAATAGATACCCAAATTGAGGTTGGATAGCTCAGCCCAGAGGCAAGTCCTAGCAAAAGATTCCGTGGTCAATATGGCTCTGATCATATCATTATGACTGCTACTGTAGCAGCTCCGCTATGATCCGTTTCATAGTAGGTGAGAATTTCAGTGAAAAAAACTCAAGAATGTGTACAGTTTCTCGAGGAAAAAACGGAAGATGCACGCAACAGGCACAATTACTTAATTGTTACGTACCTGGGCTATAGTGAGCGGATCGAACTCGGTGTAGAAAAGACGAAACAATCTTTCTCTTCACAGATCGGTTAATTCTGATGATCTGATGATGACTTCAACTACCAATCCAGACCTTCCTCTTTTTACTTCGTTTTTTTTTTTTTAATCAAACAACAACTGCGGTGTGATGTTTCAACCCTGTGGGCGGAACTTCATCTTGTACAGTTCGGCCGAGCCGGACTTACAGTACAGAGGTGCAAGTAATGAAGGCGAAATGGGGTGGGTAGTCCTTCTGTGATTGGCCCATCGTTTTAATGGTCTAATCACAGAAATACAACTCGCCCTTTTTCGCCTCATCATGGCCCACCCACAGTACAGCACTCGGAATATTGGACGGATTCCGTGAGCGTAGAATCGTGGTGGGACCCGAAGAATGTATGCGGAGAGAGTTTGCACCAAGTGAGAGGGTCGAGTGGGTCCCGCAGCGATTCTGCGGCCGCGCCGCTAAGAAGGCACTCAGTCTATTTTTCCGACAAGGGCTGTACACAGTGCATTCATCACTATCATCTGAGGATTTCCTGGTCCACGCTCTAAAAATCATATGGACAAGCGAACACCAATATGACGCAGTATAAATTGGCTTACATGGTATAAATTGGCTCACAAATCAATTTCCTACGTTTGTTATGTTCCCATACGTATACAACATGCTAGTATGAGTACTACATACGCTTAATTGTTTACATTTTTTTCCTCACCGCTCGTTGTGACGTCAGCAGGTCATTAATTTCCCTTAACGAACTTTCCGACAAACAGGAAGCTTCTAGTTTTTCTGCTTTCGTCGGATGCCTTTCGTTGGTTCGACCTCCGGTGCGTCAATCTGCAGGTGCTGCTCCACCAACTCCACTGTGGAGTAAAGCGCCACTTGCGGTGAGTAAGAGTGCTTGCTTCTTGTGTTCCAGAAAAATGAAAAGCAATTTCCTTATCCTTGCATTTCAGCCCATTGGCAAAGCGAAGGCCAACACTGACAAGAAGTGAAGTGAAGCGGGAGTTCCCTGACCGAATCCATGAGAACTTTATTTCTCGCAGCAACAGAGCAACCTGGGAATGCGACTTTTTTTCTGGATTCTATCCGAATCGGAGATCTTCAATACCATAAATTTAGGGCATAAGTTTGTCAGATGTATATTTATCTAATGTTTATAGTGTCTCGCTCTTTTTTATGACATATTGTACATTCTATAGATGTAAATAGTGTATTTTTCTACGCTAAAAAATGCTCATTTTCTTGCGAGTCTTAGTTGAAATTCCCTCGTTACCGAGTTTATGTGGAATTGTCCCTTGCATGAGCAGTGCTCCTTGAAAACTCAGGGCTGCACGAATTGTCGATTCGTTTCTCTGCCTGCTCATCCTTAACACTGTTGTAATGGTGTGTCGATTCGATTTTTTTTGTCTGCTCATCCCTAATATTATTCTAATGGTGTTCATAGTTCTATTCGTTTCATACGTGTACGGAGAGTCATATCCGTGATTCTGTTACGGGCTGCTACTGTTGTAAATTGAAGATAACGGTGTATTATATGATTAGTGAAATATTGGAATCTACATGTTGCAATAAAAGGTTATACACCGGCATGTTGGAGCAGGGTTGACGCAGGAAAAATGATGACGGGTCTCGACTTACTCGATTCCGCTCAATTTCATAGCGAGCTGCAGCTGTTTTACACTTTGCACCATGCTCAAATGCCCTCTCATCCTTGTTTTCCGGCTCCTCTCTCTGCGCTGACAACAACTTTTTCCTCCACTTTTCTTTGCTCTCCTTATCATTATGAAACAAACTATTCGAATCAATGTTGCTCGCCACATGTGGTGTGCAGGATCTTGTTTTTTCCCACGATGTTGAAAAAGCTTCCGGAAAAGTTCCGAACATGGAAAGATTCACGTGATGAAACTCCTAGTATTATAATTAGCAGGCTAGTTTTTGCAAAACTTTCCAGCACCGCTTAATATATTGCTTTTTTGTTGCTCTGTTGACTAACTCATCACATATGGAAGGCTCACCAGAGCTGGGATTTATGAAACAATAGCCAAGCAAACCAACGACGGTTAGCGTGATTGCTTATTGCATAGACTACGTAATTTTTGGAGATCGTGACTTGTTCAGATTTTTTTCCTTTCTTCATTCTCTTGAAGTGTTTATTTATTTATTGTTCGTTGTTTAGTGTCCGCGAATACCTAGATTTGTCATCCATTCTGTGACTGAAAGAGATTTGTTGCTCGTTAAAATGGAAAATGCTAATGTTTCCTACGTAGCGGTTACCAATCAACAACTGTATTCTTGAACGCTCTCAGAAATGCTGTAGCTTTTTCGCCAGATGGAAGGGATTTCATCGGCAAAATGTTGGCATCCACGGAGAAAGGAGGCATTCCGAGCCTATCTGCAATGAACATGTTCCGGTTCTTCTGACCATCAGAATTCGGGACCTCTTTCCCATCATTGAATTTTTCACCTTTGTATTAGTTGTTTCGAATATTTCGAAATGAACGTTGCCCGCTCAACTGTGTACAACAAATTCGTGCTTGGCTCTGGGTTACTCGACACTTTTTGGACATTTATTCTTGCACTAAAGCCTTTCCGTTTTCTGCTGACTCATCAATTGCCTCTTCAAATGTTAGGGTTTCGTCCAAATAAATAACGGATAAATTCAAAAAGTTTAATGAATAAACCAGTGTTCCATTCGGAAATCAAACAATCCAAAATCACAAAACTCTATAGAGTTTCTCTTCTTTCTCCAAGGCTACAACGTTCTCCATTTTCTGAACATGCGAATCATTATGTTATTCGAAATCGAATGTATTCTTTAGAACTCTTCAAGGATGTGTTCCTCCGTTTGAGAGTGCAGTTATCTGCTTCATCAAGAAGTGAGCCTACAGATTTTCTTGTTAAATGTTCACTAAAATCAACATGTTTTGCTCATTTTGGCACGGACTTCTTTTTCCCTCCCACCAAATTGAAATAACTCACTTATCCACCCGAGAGCCACCTCTGCATGTATGTGTGCGCTGATCCTTTGCATTCCTTGGATGATGTTTGCTGCTATGATTCATCATGCTCGGGAACACTTGGAACGGAACTCATCAAATGTTCGCATCAATCCTCACTAACGAATCGCTATGAAGCAGCAGATTATATATACCGCATCAGGGCACATTTGGATAATCAGGAATGGAAGATCAGCATCCTCTGATCCAATCGACTACAAGCATAACGCCGTCAACAATCATCCGCAGATACCAGAATGGAGGTGAGCAAATGTAACGTGCTCGAGAATCGTGCTGACTGTGACTTAATTATATATTCAATAGACCGCAAGGATGTACGCATAACAGAAAAAAATTGTAACCCTGGCGATAAAACCCATAAAACACGTGGGATCTTCAGAGCCATTAGTCTGTCAAAGATGCTCATTGGCGTTGGTAAGAAAATATTGAAGAATAGTCAACTGCTAAAATAGGTACGATGTTCAATCAGAAGGGGTGCGTATCATCGTGAGGGAAAAAGGGGCGTGGCCAGGCCACTCGGACCGTTCGACACGCCCATCTGTTTGAAATCGAACGGCGTCAATGCTACGAGGGTGGGTTGAAAAGTTTCCGGAATGACCACACTATAGTTGCTGTTTCCCAGAAATTTTTACGATATTGCATTGAGAAATCCTCTGTATAAAAAGACTGAAAATGTCAAGTCGATCCGACAAAAAGTCTGGTCTTGACAAGCAGTTTAGTTCAAGCAACTTGGTATGTACTCTGCTATTGGTAGAGACGGAATTTAGGCGGAGATTAGATCCTTTTATTTGGAGGGGAAAACGGAAAAGAAATCAAATCGCATCAGGGTGCAGGTTTCAGCACCTTATCATCTTTAATTCCCAGACAAAGTTTTTGGGTTTGGAAAATAGAGCGTAGCTGCACGCGAAAAGAAAGTGTACCAAGCGCAGAACGTCGAAGGAAGGCCACTCTTCTGAAAATCATGGATAAAATGCCTGAAGTCGTTGTAGCAGGTGGCAATTGAGTGTGTATGAATTTGTGAAGATTTTGGAGCATCCGTTATCTACAATAAGCGTTTATTTCACAAAAGATAATAAATTCAGAAAACTTCTTGGAAGAATGGTGACGCATTTCCACAATCATGAGAAGAACGTCTTCCAACAAGAAACTTAGCCTCTTTTTTTAACAGTTCCTTGAACTAAAAAAGAAAAGCGCAGCTGGATATGAAGCATAGATTCAGTATCTTTCTCCAGAAACATGACAAATTTCAAAAATTTGGATGAAACAACAAAATGGGGTCCGAAGAAGGAAAGGACCTTTTATTACGGTGGGGTGGTGGTGGTACCTGTTTTCGCTAGCACCGAGGGAATTTTGTTAAATATCGGGGAAAGTGTTAATTTAGCATATTGTCCAATATATTTTGGAAACATTTGAAGTGGGAATTCTAGCGAAGTGCACTTGACTGGTCAAGTAAAACAGCTTTGCATCTCCATGACAGTATGACCGTTCTAAAAAACCGATCTATCGGCGGAAACTTGTGAGTATCAAACTCGAAACTTCTTCGCATCTGCTTATTTTTCTTTATTGGCTTCATCGTACTCCTGCTCATCCACTGAAAGTCAAATTTCGTCTGTCTAGGAAAAGGTTATGGTTAAGTGACGAGCGAATTTTAGCTGTAGACAGTCATTTTGTCTACTTTAGAAAAGGTGATTATAGGGAATGAACTAATGACTTGGGAGAGATTGGACCAAGTGCGTTGAGCTTTTGTGGGAATGGGCAAAAATACGAATTATTGGGTGGATGCGATCTGTTTTGTTTTTATTGTCATTCCGGAGACTTTTCAATCCGCCCTCGTATAATACATGGTCTATTTGTGCTTTGCGCCGTACGAGTCAAACAGATGGGTGTGACGAGCGGCCCCAATGTGCCAATCAGAGTGGACTGGTTACGCCCCTTCTTCCCTCACGATGATACACACCCGATCAGAAGCCATACCAAACACCCTCTCCAGAGATGTGCATTAATGAGTTATGTTTTTTCTTCCTGCAAAATTCAACAAGGCACATCCAACTCCTGAGAATTGATAACTGTCGATTCTCAACGAATTTCTGAGAAACTTTCTAGCATTCTATTCCGAAGTTGGACAGTTATAGGGACAGTTATATTCCAAAAAAAAAAAACAAAATATTAAAGAAGCTATTTAATGAACGCAGCTTTTGTTTCATGCGGTAACACTATACTGAGAAATCACAGCAATTGGGTCAAAGAAGTGAAGAACGGCTGTTGTCCGCGAAACACGTAGCCTCTTTTGGTCAAAAAAATATTTACTCTACCATACCATACATATCTTGCCATTGTCTATTGCAAGACTGAGAAAATCATCCTCTCTTTCTACGCCATTTTTCGGCAATTTTGCTTTAAATTCAACTCTGGGAGAGTAGAATAATACAGACAAGAACGCATTCTATTCAGACCCGCTCGAAACGTTAGCACGAGAATGGTCCTGCTCAGGTTGTGCTGGCGTCTTAGGTGTTCTCCATCTCAGCGTTGGCGTACTTCTTACAGTAAGTTGTTCTCCTCTGGATCTTGCTTTTCTTTACTTTTTTTTCAAAATTCAAACTATTCATCACTTCAGCTGTTCGATATGCTCACAAGCCCGGTTTCCAACACACATTTCGCCATTTCCGCTGCCATTCTCTACATCGTTTGCTCGATTCTTTGCTTCATTGCAACAAGGTTAGAACGAACACCTGCTACATATTATAGAAATGCCAACAGACACTTAATGTTCAATTGGTACGGTACATTGTTCCTGCCGTTTTTCCAACGATTGCTATGAGAAACAGCTGTCAGAATGCACGCGCACGCGCTTCGCAACATGCTGCACAGACTTCGGATAGTGAACAAAAAGGTGGAACCGTAGGGCCCACCTAAAGATGGTATGGGAGGGAAACGTTTCAGGCTTCCAAAACACATGAAGATTACTGCGGGTTATCGCAACCGCAAGGAGGAAAACAACGTTGAGTGGTGAACTACGGCTCCGAAATTTCTGCACACACTGAATATCATATTCACTGTTGTGATTCGGTAACAAACTACGGGCTGCGGCATATGTTCCCTAGTATGAAACCCTGAACTGAAATTTTTGCTCGGTTGGCGGTCCATAAAGCCCGATGGTAGTCGTACCTTCACCTGACAACCGGAGGAGTACATATCTATGTACACCTGAATTCCCTGTAAACAGCGATGGAGCGTCGATCCAGAGCTCTTGAACCATTTTTGACCGTGCACAAGGAACCGCCTCCCAGCTTCTGATAAAAAAAAGCACGTGTTGTTGCCGAACCCACCCTATCAAAATTCTTTGAAAGTTTTTGATTTTCCAGAACTATCGATGATCGATTTCTAGGAAACTCACTATTAGACAGACTGCGGGAGGTTTCCGAAATTTGGCATGGCGTATCATGTTTTATGATGGGATAAAAATTAGTTATTTCGGTTGTCCTTCTTGTCCTTTCTTGTCCTAGTATGTTTTCAGTTCTTCCAAATCAGGAAACTCGATTGAAAATGGTGTCGGATGGATAAGTTCTACAAGAGATGTGAACATTAATTTCCGGAATCACAAACCGCAGCCTGTGTTTCAAGTACTTACGGGAAAAATTTGTGTACCGTTTCAAACAAGGGAATATTTAAGAAAGTAAATACCTGGTCAGAACGTAGACTGGAACGAGATCGAGTCATCAATCCTGTTGGGTTTGTCATGAGAAGGATGGCAAATACTAGGGTGTTCAGCATCATATCATGGTCATGTCATATCATCACTTAGGCTTCTCAAGACCACGGTTTATAGAATTTGTTTTAGGAATTTACACATCTGGGAGAGTAACAGTAGAAGTGGATAAAGTGGTCGGCGTTGATCAATCCCGTCCGTCACGAGGGATGCGCCACGCATTCGACTTCATCTGGATTCGTAGAGGCGTTGAACGCGTATGTGCCCTGTACAGTGACTTGCGGGGGGCATCCGATGAACCAAGTCAGTGCTTCATCTTCCCAGACTCTTCTGGTACCAATTTACGGACCCGAGAAGGATGGACGGCTTGGTTAGCCGGGGGGCGAGATCGAACCATCGACCGTGCGCGTGCGCAGAGAGCCTCTTACCACTGCGCCACAGGTGCCTCGAGTAACAATAAGAAAAGGTTTTTCTCTGCGTGAGAATGTTCTGAACAATATTTTCATCCACTGATGTTTTGTTTCTATATGGCTCACACCTACCAGAAGGGTGAAGACCAACTATTTCTTTTCAGGCGCGTTGATCGCTGCACACAGATGCTACTCTTGCTGTTTTCCTCGGTAGCTATCGCGATTTCCTGCGCCATCTTCCTGGAAAGCGCGATGATCATCAACAAGACCTGCACGCCATCACACTGCGAACAAAAGAAGCTGGTAGTGCACGCGATCCTGGTGCTCATCAGCCTAAGCGAATGTGAGTCCTCGTTGATGGGGTCGAGTTTGATCATTTGGTCGTTCTGTTCATACATACATAAATGCAGGTATTTCAGAAGGTGTGAGTGAAGATATAACTCTGTTTTTCAGATAGATTCTGATTCCGGAAATTCTTGATTTAGGTCTCAAAATTTCAGTTTCTGAAGTTCCACTCATTTCTGAAGTCTTTTTAACATCGTCGTACACTTTTAAATTGGAGAGCTCTGGATTCCTTTAAGATTTTTCCTTTCATCGCTCTGCTTGTCCTCAAACTACATGGATTGGAGAACTATTTGTACACGAAAGTGATGTGACAGTGGTACACTATACAGTGGTATATGGGGGGGGGGGCACTGATCGTGAGAAGTTTGTTCATCAAAGAATGGAACCAACCGCTCTCTCAACTACATACGTAGATGCTATCATTGCAATTGCTCTACCGTTTCAGTGCTGACCTGCCTCTGCACATTCATCATCTGCTACCGCTCCTTACGTGGTGCCGTCGCAGTCTACAAAGCTTATTCGCCCTACAGCACGCTCATCATCGGCGACTACGAGACCCTGAAGCGGCCGGATCGGATCTTCAGGCCATCTTTCGCGTATAGGCCAACACGGGTTTTAGCTGCGGTGTAAGGATAATTTTGTGAGTGTTGTAAGTAGCGGATGTTAAATCTTGAATAAATATTTTCATCGTAATTCAAAAATCAGTGTAAGTCGCAAGGTCCATCTTCACTTCCATGGAAAGATCATAGGGGTGCTCTAATCTACCATGTTGTCGGACTGAATTTCAATAACGACTGGAAGCCACCGATCCGCTGACATTGCCTGAGACTCCAGTCTCTAGTCGTTCATATTTTGCTACATTCCCTTCAACAGAGAAATGTTCAGGAGGAAAGGAAAAGGAAAAGTATGAAAAAATGTAATAATTGGCGGTGACGTGAAGACAAAGGTTTATGCTAAAACTCTGCTCCAACTTTGCTGATTTTTTGGAGCAGAATATGCTAACCTTACGCAACGGGCGGCACCCACTCTCTGTACAATAATACAGATTTGTTAGAAACTCCAAAGTCTTTTACCCGAGATTCACTCTGACACCTAAAATTAGAGAAAACCAGTGGAGATCCTCTACCTCCCTCAGCAGAACATACACTAATGCTCAGCTACTGGAAATGACGGTCATATGTGTGATAACCACGGTCATATGTGTGAGGTAAACTTAGTGGAATAGACTTTCATATAAATTTCTGTAGAAAAGGCTACTTGGAAGAAACATTACCGTGCCGAAATGCCGTGCAACACTAGCGCATCCATTTCTGATGCGCGATCGAGCGCAGAAGCTCAAACAAATTAGAGGTTTTCAGAGATACTTCTTCGCCACCCAATACATAAATACATTGTATGTATTCAACCAAAGTCATTTCTGTGATCTCAATTCCTTGCTTATCTAAAAACGTGAATGAATCTAAGCAGACTTATTTATGCTCACAATCAGATAGACTCGTGTTCTGAAATAGTTTTAGTCGAACTACTTTGTGTAGAATAAATCTTGTGTCCAAATTCAGCAGAACTGGATGAAACAGAAATATCTTCATTACTAAAAATTCTAACCATTATTGTACCAGTACTGGAAAATAATTCTCACAGCGACTCACAGAGTCAGCTGTTGTAGAAAGCTTTTAAGGTGTTCAATTCGGAATGAAGGAACGAGAGCGAAAGTGCTTGAACGTGGCCGACCGATACCGTGCCTAGCAAGCCGCATTAGCATTCTTTACTAGCCGCATAATATATGTCCCTGTGGGGCCTTCGACGAATTATTCTACAGTCTCTGCATACAATGACGGCCTCAAACACTCCAGAAATTCTCTCATTCCATTGATTAGGCTGTATTTAATAATTTAGCGTTTTTAGAACTCAAGTTGCGCTGACTTGGGTTGTTCTGGGATTGTGCAGTCGCTGCTATGACCGATCAGAAGCAGATAATCTTCCGGGAGATCGACTCTCTCAAGCAAGCGCTCCCGGTGAGCGATGCGATTCTGGAGCAGCAGGTTGGTCGCCCAGGGAGGTTGCAGCAGCATCCCTAGGATCACGTCTTCCAGGATCGCACTTCTGTCCTTCGTGTGGCCGCCATATACCTATCCATGAGAAATTACTTCACACGCCAGGTGCTCTTCTCCAGAGACTCTATAGAAACGACATCGCTGATCCTGCAGGTAGCGCAAGCCTGGGAGTCACCTTAACCGTTTCTCCACTAAAAAGTCAGCCACTTCCAGGCACTGGATGGATTCTGTTTCATTTTGGACGATCGATACCGCATACTGTATATAACTGAGTCGGTGTCGACCCACCTCGGTTTCTCACAGGTACGCGTGCCCCGGTGTAAATGCATGACATTAAATTCAGTTAGCTTTGAATATTGGCCATCGATGTTGCTTGATTTGCATGTTCCCTGCATTGTTTGCCAGCCCAAGTGCATAAAGTGCTGCTCTCTCACGCCTTCCAGGTGCAAATGGTCGGCTGCTGTATGAGTGAATTCGTCCATCCGGAAGATTTCTCCGTGCTCAACCACGTCATGTCCATCAACGTTGGAGTGCCGCAGACGTACACGCAGAAGTGAGTATCGCTGGATTTATAAACCCCTTTATAAGTAAAATCTCATAATCGACGTGAAATTCTGAGAGGAAAAATGCTCAACTTCCGTTTCGTACCGTTTTCTCACACAAAGATAGGGAAGGCGGTCAAAACAAACTAGTTCTCAAGATTTTTTGTGGACATGAGCGGCAATTTTCGACCATGTGTCCAAGATTCAGGGCTCCAGAGGTAGGATTCATTGACGCGAAAACATGCAAAATCATGTTAGCGAATCAACTTTCACGACCTGCGTCTCTTAAAACTATGTAGTCTATGAAATAACCTATCACGCCAACCACCGTTAGTTTGCGAGGGAAACGTTTCATGAATCGTCGCCTAGCAGTGTTGAGTCTTGAGAAACAGTGTCCGATCATTCGAAACCTGCATTTTCCCTGCTGCTTCATCCGGAGTACTGTGTTGACCAAACAATGCATTAGATGCATTCGATGTATTCGAACATTCGCATTTGAATAGATCGAAAATGCGAATGCTGGGAAACGAAAGAGACTATAATCCTAGGTAAGGGTATGTAGAGCTTTCATTTCTTGGAGTGTTCGATTCTCCGGATAGTTTTTAAAAAAAGCTTTTTTTGAATCTGATGAAATTTATTCGTTATTCGGCCCTTAAGTGCTGCTGTAATTCGGAGTATGGGTAAAGTGATGGTATGGAACCCAAAAACAACTTCTTAGTGGAGTAACCTACCCATTACCAGGGATGAGCGGAATTCCGGTTTTCGAAAGTCGGACGTTTCTCAATTTTCACGTCATGCAAGCATATAGCTGCTGAGTTCCTTAAGTGTTCTCGGTAGCTTAGTTATACGAAGTCAAAGATGCTGTTCTTACACCCTCTAAATTCCTTATGTTTCAAGTTCTTCTCAACTTCCTACTTCCGACTATAGGATTTACGCAATACTTCCGCTCATTTCTGCCCAGGACCCACAGATTCTCAGCATATAGATTTATATTTTCTTGATACCTACTAAAGCTTGAAATTTGATTGCATCTGCCAGATAGGCGAAAAAGTAGTGATTGCTATTCTCCAGCTCCTCAAGCGAATCGCAATTGTTCGAAACAAAAAAGGAATTCTAACGGGTATTCTTAATTACATCAGCCCTTAAATATGTGAGTTTTTGCTGATAAATGAACACATTTCAAATACAATTCAGGTTCTTGTAAAGACAAAATGATCCAGTGAGTGATTTTTTTTAAATAGACTAGCTAGTGCCTTCGTGTTTTTTGTCATTAGTGGCTCCACAGAGGCGTAGAAAGTTCGTTGTAGGCGAAACCGTTATTTATTCTGGATCACGTATATACAGACTAAACATGTTATCAGGGGAAATTTGTTTAAAGGTGCTTTTACGTATGTAACCAAAAGTGGCAATGTTTATGAGTCACAAACGTGCGTGCATATTAATTACAGTAACAAGGAATTTTCAATTTAAGCTTACAAAACACTGTAATTTTGAAACTCACTACACCAATTGTAACCCTGGGGAGTTTACCCAAACGTTTCTCTATGGAGAAAAATGAAGTAAACATAAGGAACAATTATAGAAGAATAAGAATAACCCGAGCAACAGGAAAATTTAATTAATCTGTAATAAAATGAGAAAGTACTGAGCAACAAGAAGATATGTGTTGTTTACAGACTGGAGTCCAGCACCCAATTTACGCTGCGCATGACTTCGAAATTGCCGAAACGTAGCTGCGGATTCATGTTTGCCGGATACAAGGTAAGCTCATGGTTATTCGGACGGACTCACAGTTATTGCGTCCTCCAACAAGCCAAAATGCAAGAGTTAGGATCAAGCGTCGGGTTACAGCGGATACTGGCTGGTAAGGAAAGTATTTATACTGGTCCGTTGTTGGGATTATCCTTTTTTTAATAAAATGTTTTATGGAAGGAGTGGGGCGTACGACAATATGCATGAGTGTGGTTGGTGGAGTAGATCCATCGCAATTAGGCTTTCCCTTGAAGTTGAGCTCTACTCGTTTTAGCCGAGATACTCAAAACAGCCTGAGACGAGGTCTCAAAGCCAATAACTCCTTCGAAATGTATCCCAGTCTGGATGTATTTTCTACTAGAAACCATGTAAACTAGGGCCGAATGCATATGCACTGAGACTACCCATGGTAACGCGCTGACGGAGGTGCTAGTGATGGGTAGATTTAAGTGGAGTTGGCACATTTACCGTGGGTATTCTCAAATATGCGCGCGGCCCCAGCAGGTAGGAGACCAAGGTGACTTTTCTACCCAGAAAGAGTTTGGCAGATGGTGAATTTCATATCTATGGAAGACAAGTTCCGAGGATCTGAAACCTTGGCCATTAAGAACTGATGGCGGGGTCTATTCAGAAAATCATACAGTAAGTCTTAATCCTCCCAGACTCCTCTGGTATCAATTCACCGACCTCGGAGGGATGCATGGCTTGGTCGGAAACGGGCGCGATTGAGCCTTCGACGGTGTGCATGCGCAGCGAGCCTCTTACCACTGCGCTACACGCGCCCTCGTTACTAAATAATAAAGAATAAACACTCCAAGTGCGACTGTCACTGAATCTCGGCATTATTGAAATTCTTATAGGTTACTTTGCTCAACGACACCCGAGATTGGTATGATGTTTATTCTTCGGCCAACGTTTCGGCTAATTCGCCTTCTTCAGGGCCTGAAAGGGCTAGACAATTTGAAAGATCTACGAGACCAAGTGCATCAGCAAGTCTAGTCAAAAGCTCGAAATCTTATCTTTCAATCAGTAAAAATTCCGCAAGAAACTAACGCAAACCTTTGGTCGTTGTACTGCAAGCGTGTTACCGCCGGCTAGTCGCGCATACAGATGGCAAGTGAGAAGTAACCGGGTCAATCGCGTTAGGATCAAACTGACAAAGATCAAGATATGATCCTAGCTCATTTGTGATTGCAAGACATTCATCCTTTCTGTTCATTACCGGGCATCTGGCTTTTATCCAGAAAGCTTCTATCGTCTTGCGTGTTGCAATATCAGTTTCTTGGGTTAGTATACTGACTTGGACTTCAAAATCGTCGCCGTTATGTCTGCTTACTCGATGTGCCCCTAGCGGTGTTGATTTGCGGCAGTTCCGTTTTCCATCTAAATGTTCTTTGATTCTTAGACTTAGGGGTCGCGCTGTTTCACCTATGTAATTATCGCCACAGAGTGTGCATGATATTTGGTACACGGTCCCAGAGACCATACAGTCTCCCTCTCTGCCAGTTGGACAAATGGTACAATTCGAGGTTAAGCAGAGGCGACTCAAAAAAATAATATTGAGTAAAAAAAAGTAATAGGTGATGAGTATAAGTAAAAAAAATTAACGCAAAGTTCCAATAGTTTTCTTTGTTTAATGACACCCGAGCTTGGTATGATCTTTATTCTTCGGCCAACGTTTCGGCTAAATCGCCTGCTTCGGGGCCTGATAGGGCTAGACAATTAGAAAGATCTACGAGACCAAGTGTATCAGCAAGTCTACTCGAAAGCTCGAAATAATATCCTGAAAAAGGCGAGTTAGCCGAAACGTTGGCGGAAGAATAAAGATCATACCAATCTCGAGTGTCGTTAAACAAAGAAAACTACAGTGCGTTTCATAATTATAGGACACCCCCCGAATTTCCCACTCCCAGCTTTTACTCTGTCCATGGAATTTTCCCTTTAGTACCATTGTGTTCAGCACCTAAAATAACCTTGGTACCCAATTTTTGAGCTCACAGCAGCAACTCTGGTTTTTTAAAACTTTATTTTTCTCTTTCCGCACACTTCGCGGTCATGACACACCTTCAGATTCTAACCAGTTTGTTTGCCGCACAATCGAATTCACTGAATTTTGGTAATTTATAGAACATCTATGGATCACACTGATTTCATACAGCCCGCTATTCCTGCTCTTTAGAGGGAAACTGAGGACATGTGCGTCGATAGACATCGGACATGCAAAACTGCCTATCTCAATTTCTCAGCCGCTCATTGCTGACGGAGGTGCACTCAAAACTGGCTAACAAGGACCCACTGTAGTCCTACTTTAGAAATACAGTTAGCACTAGTCACAGGCTACTCCGTTGGCTTTGCTAGGTGGCAATCCAACTAGGCAACATTGAGGTTTTCCCATAATTTCTTATTAAACCCATGAATCGGTGGCTCAAAATGCCGGAAATTGCTCGCTGGCATTTTCTGAGGTCCGGCGCTGCCAGAGCAGACACCATCCTCTGCTTGCTCAAGTGTCTGCTCCGCCCGAAATAGACAGTAACTGATGACATGTTAGGAACAAAATGTCACAGCTGATAAAGTGACCAAATCCTGTTCCAATCACTGTGATTGGTCATGAATGAGGTGGCTATATACTGGACTTCGTAATTACGGTAAATGGAAGAGTCGTTGAAGTGACAACGGAAGACAGACAAGACGTTCAGTAAAAGGAATTTTTCCGGGGTTGCTGTCGCGTGTTTGGGTTCACTTCCCGGCGAAAGCCGACCTGGCCAGTAAGAGACTGGAACATGGTCTAACAGTGCAAGAAATCAGAAAATGCCAGCGAGCAATTTCCGACATTTTGAGCCACCGATTCATGGGTTTTAATAAGAAATTATGGGAAAACCTCGATGTCGGACGAGTGTTGCCTAGTTGGATCGCCACCTAGCAAAACCAACGGAGCAGCGTTTGACTAGTGCTGACTGTATTTCTAAAGTAGGACTACAGTGGGTCCTTGTCACCCAGTTTTGAGTGCACCTCCATCAGCAATGAGCGGCTGAGAAGTTGAGATAGGCAGTCTTGTATGTTCGATGTCACTCGACGCAGATGTGCTCAGATTTCCTCTAAGGAGCAGGAGTAGCGTGCTGTATGAAATCAGTGTGATCCATAGATGCTCCATAAATTATCGAAATTCCGTGAATTCGATTGTACGGCAAATAAACTTGTTAGAATTTGAAGGTGTGTCATGACCGCGAAGTGTGCGAAAAGAGAAAAATAAAGTTTTAGAAAACCAGAGTTGCGGCCGTGAGCTCAAAAGTTGGATACCAAGGTTATTTTAGGTGCTGAACACAATGGTACTAGAGAGAAAATTCCATGGACAGAGGAAAAGCCGGGAGTGGGAAATTCGGGGGGTGTCCTATAATTATGAAACGCACTGTATAAGAATTCCAACCAGTCTAATACAAAGTTTTCATTTCTTTTATGAAGTAATTTCGAAAATTCGGCAACTCATTCTCGCCCCTTCCCCTGCCGTCCACCTCTCCCCCTCTGAGTCCTCCACTGTCAACCACGTACTTACTCATTTTAAATCTCCATCAACAGTCAGAACCGTTTGAATGTCTATTCTTCATGGGTGAGTTCGCTAAAAAAAGACTGATATGATCAGAATAAGAAGAAGCTTTTAAAGACTATATTATGCACCGGATTTGTTCGTGGCGTCGCAGTGAACGGAATCGTCAGAGGCGACATTTTACTTGCGAGCGGTCAAATGATCGACCGACCCGGACTGCCAGAGGTAATTCTGAGAAACATCTACTTTTTTAAAGCAAACAAAAGCTGTCGCCTTGACCAGGTACCTCTGAGCTCACAGCAATTCTTGTTTCGTACTACTCCCGACCTCAGAATCGTATTCTGCGACTCACGGTGAGTTGCTTCGATCATAAAGTTTTCTGGCTACTCTAGCTGACAAAAAGCTACTTCAGAGTAGGAGAAATCCTACATTTCAATCCAACCGATTTGCTCGATAGAACACTCTATCACCTCATCACTGTTGAGGACTGCGAATCTTTGCTCAGAGCGCATATGATGAGTAAGGCAGAGTTATGAACTATTCTCTTCTTTTTTACGTGGAAATGATCCTATTTCTGTCAGTTTTGCGTCCGGAAGAATGTCAATCCGTCACGCAGTATGTGGGCATGTTCTGTCAGGGAGGCGGTCTGGCCACAGTGGGACTCCATCTCATCAAATTGCCCAGCAACCACATTGCGACGACGTTTTCCATTTCCGTCATCTGCACACTAGTCGGGTTCGTTTCATTGAAATTTACGCCTCTCACAACTGAAATGCAGTGAACGTCGATGGAAGTGCACTTTTCACGGACCTAGGGAACACGCTGCGCAGCCGCGCCGCTCGCGCTGGAACAGTCGCCATAACGGCAGATCAGAGATTTCTTGGGAGGTTTTCATCCTATCGGATAGCAACTGTCAAGAATAACTAACCAGCAAGGAAAGCCTATAGCTTGCTATCACGGCGACTATTCCCGAGGGAGCGGCGCGGTCGCGTCGCGTGCTTTTCGAGCATTTCCATGAACGATCACAACAAGGAAAAGAATCTTAACAATTTTTGAGAGTGGATGGATTCTACTCTATCGTTCAGAGCTGCTAGACAAAAGGACAACTTTTGAAAAATGTGGAAAAAATTCGGAAATTGGAGTAGGCTTTTTTCGGCATGCAAGGCAGAGAGGATTGAAATTTGCCGCAAGCAATAATTTCGTAGGGTAATCAAGTGAAAAGTAGCTATGTCCTATCGTGGAATCGCACATTCAGGTATTCTCCTATGCCAAGCTTTGTAGATATTCTACAAGCACTTTCCCCCTACGATGAAAAACAAGCGATTGGATTAGGTAAGCTAATGATTTCCGTTCAATATCACTTGTGATACGTTAATGAAACAAAGACAGGTGTATAATGTTAAGGCCTAAGTTGAAAATGGCGTATGACAGCAGATTCTGAGTAACTTACTATACATACAGTTACTATACATACAGTGCCGGCCACAGTTACGTAGCCTTTTCGAATTTCCTCCACAACTTCCGCGAACGTGAACTTTTGAACACCAAATCTTTATGAGAGCTGTAGATGCTCAAGTGTAATGAAAAAATGTTAAAATCCAACCATCACGTGGGGGAGTCTTCTCATGAAAAATTTTCACATGAATGAAGGTCAAAATCTGCGATTTGGTGGTATTCATAAATGCTCCTGGAATGGCTTTTATACATGAAATTTGACTATAATTGAATGTTTCATGGTGGAGTTTATTAAAAGGGTGCGGCAAAAGTCTTTCGACAAGCATAAACGCTCGCTAAAAATCCACGGAGGGGGAATTTGGAAAAACCAGTGGTTATTTTCTCTTCATGACCTAATTATGAGCATAAAAATTATTTTTTTCTTCCTGAACGTTCCTCTTCTCGTATGTTCACAGCCTCCGGAAAGTCCAGGTGAGACGTTGGTTCTGGCGCAGATAGTGGAGGTACTTTTTTCCTCCACCACTTCTTCATCTCTTTGTGAGGAGACTCCAAACTCCTGTGAAGAATAGGAGAAGCCTTGTACTATGGAGGCCAGAAAAATCTCTTGGAAATTTGGAAAATATGTAGGGCACTGTCAGGTTCATTGTCCGCTTCGCTTTTGTCAGTGCTCAAAATTTTTGCATGAAAAGACGGAAATTGCGCTAGAACAGCTGTTTTCGCTTATTTAAAAGCAATTTCACCACGGTTTTCTGTCATAGGTTTGTTGATTAGCTCTATCTTAAAGGCAGGGTATCAGCTCGTTATGAGTATCGAGATATCAACGGAATCTAAGTCTTCTCGACGCGCTGGTTCCAATGATGTACTTGAAATCCGAAAAATCGTTCAAAAACCGCTACTTTTGGGGCAAAACGTACATAATCTTGACATGGACGAGTTTTTTTTGACCGCAAACTACTCTGAAGTTTCTTCCCACGGTGGAGCCACGGTATGAGGCCGATCCGCGGTGGATTCGCGGTTGCCCGCGATAAATCCGCACATGCCCACGGTGGAAAACCGGGGATGACGTCACTCCCGCGCTATGCCCACACATGTTCACGGTGTATCCGCACATGCCCATGGTGTATTCACGATAACACTGCTTTCCACGGTGAATGCACGCTTGCGCCACGGTGGCTCCACACATGCTCACGGTGGATCCGCAGCAGAAATGATAAGATACATCACGAGCTCAAACGACACCACACGTGTCGACACGTATGGCCTAGTGGATAAGAGGGCGGAATACCAATCGAGCATTCGAGAGGGCCGGTAAGGTTCAAACCCCATGGTAGAGGAAAGAAGGAAGGACGAAGTGGAAATCCATAGGAAATTTGCATTTTTCCTTCTTTGTGTAGAACAACACATATCCACTGTTTTTGCCAATTTCACGCAAGCAACAACTTCACAGGTAATGTTTGCTTTTGCTAGCATAAGTAAAGGCCTAATAGTGACCGCAAATGCCCTCAGTTAATCCGCACTATTCCCACGGTGGATTCACACATGCCCACGGTGGCCGACCGACTCCCCACCTCGGGTGAACCGCGGGTCCACCGTGGGCAGAGATTTCAGAGTAAGAGGAAGCGGCGAGAAATTAAGAATGTTTATCGAATTGAACTTCTCAGCAGCAGCTATTATAGAGAGAACAAGTATTTCCGTGTTGGAAAAGCATGCCGTACCCTCAGTAAGTTTCCATTGCGGAATGAAGCCTCTCGTACAACTGGCCGAGAATTTTGAAATTCTCGGCCAAAGGATCCCGTATTTTTCGGAGTTTTCGACATCTTTTTCAAATTTAAAGTGCAGCTGTGTACTCAGCATCCCGGATATGTTCAGATGATGTGGGGTTGTGACGAGCTGACACACTGCCTTTAATTGACAGATGATAAACTGGGATTTATAGAATGACGAAATAGCCTCTTGAAGTGATTACTCTCCTCTATTGCCATGATGGAGACAAATATTCGCTTATCGAGGTCCTACATCTACTCTGGGAGATCTCGAAGTGGTTTCTAGATTCAGCGGGCTATGGCCTTCCTGAAGCCATACAGGAATTTGAACTTTCTTCCGAAACTTTGGAGAAGGGCCGAAATGAATCTCAGTTTATCATGTTGCGCGCCGAGCCAACGTCTATTTTTTTGACGTGCCCGTGTCGCCATCAGTGGCGGAAATTTTAGAGTCAAAAAAGTATTTATTTCATCAAGTGGGCCGCTAACACATAGCAACTATCAGCTTTTCAAGTTTTTTCTTTCTCATGTTTTGAAGATCGAATATGCTTGTCCAAAGACTTTCGAATCGTAGTTACATCGTAGCAGAATGTGTGCGCTCACGAATGTGTATATACATACGCATCACGTTGTGTGTCAAATTCGTGCCTCTTCCAACTTCTTAAATTCTATTCGATATACCACGCGTTTGAATGCCATATACATATGATTTTGCAACGATGTTTTTGCTCTTCACAGCTGTGCTCACTACATGCGTTGCCTATAAACAAAACTCTTGCTTCCTACAAAAAAATTGTTGTCATAACTCCATGTGTCGGCTGAGTCAAACATCCTCTGCACTTTCTTCGTCTCGATTTTGTTCAACGCAGACGCGCATGCTCCAACTGGCGAAAAGTTAAACCAAAATGCAATAGCACAACAAATTAATTGGTTACAAGATTCAGGCGCACACTCAAGCACCTTCTACGCGGAAACCATCGGCAAGGATGCAGCAGGGCGAGTGTTGCCACTACGACGAAGCAAAAAATGCTCAAGGAAGCGTTCCGAACAGAACAAAGACGATTGCATGGTAACCACAAAAATATTTCGCCCAGTATAAAGCTCAAGTATTCCAGATAAAAAGTAGTCACCAGTCTTTTTTATTTCTTGCTTTGATTCCTCATTCAGCCCCCCCCCCCCCTCAAATACAGTGAATTGCAAACGGCCGAAGACAAAGGGCGGAACCGCGGAGCGGCCACTCTAGTTGTCTGCTGCACTCCCAAGGCAGCGGGAAAGCACGATGTATCGGTTTTCCCCCGTGTCTCTGCCGAGCCGACAGCAGACAACTGGAGTGCCCGCGCCGCCGTCCCGCCCCTTGCCTACGGCCGTTGGGGCTCGCTGTAGGTGTTCACCTGAGAGGATTCCGATCAGAAGAATTTTTACTATCACAAAATAAGAACAATAACTGTGTAAATCTTTACGTTTGAAAAAAAGTCAGGAAAGTGGACGTTCAACTTTCTTTCCATATAGTTCCGCTATGCAGAGGCTTAGTACAACGCATAGGACTTCCTTTATTACCTCACCATGTGAAAAAAGAAAACTCAGCAACAGTTGGGGATCTTCGACCATCCACAGAAGGGAAAAGCAGTAATCACAGTGAAGAGAGAAGCCAAATCTGTAACAGGAGACGAATGCCTCGAACTTAGGTAACTGAACCATAAAAATCAAGTACATAATTAATACTTGTATTGTACATTTTTGGAAAGGAATTCCTCTCAAAAGGAAATTTTTTTGCTCAGCACGTGCGTGCATTAGAAGAACTAGTATACGATGAAGGTTGGGCATAAACGAACTTTTGATGCCGCTCAAATGTTTTGCAGTAGTGCGGCTGTTTGCGGTACTGGGGCGACTTCTATTCTTCTCTTTAGACCCTAGAATTTCATCTTCACAAGAACTATTTTGACCTGTACCTCGTAGCCGCATTCCGAATCTCACTAAAACTGCCATGCATGCCACAATCACTTTTGTAAACAAATAATTCTATAGCACTCACGTGTCATTCAAACGCAGTGGCCCAAGTATGACCTCCCAAATCTTGTTGTTGTGCTGAGCGCGCTGCTCCTGAAGCATCGTGCCATTTCCTGGCCCAGTAAAAGCCACACATGGCCCAGGGCTAAAATGCGCCAGGATATAGCCATAGAAGTGTAGCGTTATTACGGTTGCTACGCGTCAGTTTTGTCACGGTGATATGCAATTTGACTTCGCCGAAAGCCGGACTCAAGGCAAGCAGAACTTCGTGCGAGATGAGGTGACCAAAAAGGACTGCGTAAAAAAGGACTCTGGGAAGGTCATCGAACACTTACCATCCGAGCGCTTCAAGCTCCAGTAAGAGTTTAAAGAAAGCCGCTTTCCCCGATCTTTTCCAGGAAGAATAGCTCTGTTTTGACCCAGGCTAATTAAAAGGTGCTAAAATAAGATAGGGTACCTTATGAATCACTTTTAACTCTTTATCCCAAGTTTAAAAGACAAAACAGCCTGGCGATACGATTGCGGGTGGCAACTGTCCACAAATCAGCTGGGAGTTAGGCTTTCGTCGGGTCACCAAGAAAGATTGGATGAGGTTGTTTAATTTTTGTCCGATGACGGGCACGATCCCGAGAATCTTGGCAGAGCAGTGCAACGCTACAACTTGATCAAGAATGGAGGTCTTTTCTGATCAGTGCTCGTGAACTACCAAATCAAACTGTTTCAATCCGCAGGATAGGACCACCGCAGGCTTCTATACTCTTTTACTCGACGGTCGGTACCACGGACTACGACGCAGTAAACATTGACCATCTACTACAGTGCCGGTAGCCAGGTGATACGGTCAGCAGTGATAAACCATGAGGTACCTATGATGCTGACGTCTCGATTTAGCCTATTCCTTACTCACAATGTGATGGACCTCTGCTGAATAGCAAGTTTATACAGCAATAGGTACAATGAAAGACATATGGGAGGTGGCGTAAAGTTTGGTTAAGAGGACTATACTACAATCGCATGTAAGAAGTACTAGCATCAATCGACTACAACAACTGATAGAATCCCTGCAAAGCTATAAAAATGATCTTCAAAAATTATAGCGAGAAATAGTATAAACGTTTGCAAACAGCATCTACGGATGCTACGCTAATCAAGCGTCCAGTTCGTCTTGATCCGAAGACATGCTCGCTCCCTCGTCTACGTCTACAATCTCGAAGTCTGAAGCAGTCGCATCTTCACCGTCCTCCCCAGCCGATGGACAGTCATGTCCTCTCAGCGTATCCTGAAACAAATCAATAAAACGGCTGCAGTAGAAGGGCATACATTTTAGAACTCACAGTGCTAGCATCAGGTTCAATAGCCGTGTGAACACTGTCAGTTAACGAGCCATCTTCTAGGTTGGTCTAAAAAAAATGAAATTAGAAGAAAAACTATAGATAGACGGTAGAGCCCACAAAAACAACACTGACCTCCGTCATCTCTTCCTCTTTCGCAGCATTCTCACAGGAAATGTGAATTTGTACAATTTGCACCTAGAAAAGAAAACACTATGAACAACTTTGACCTTTTACACAAAAAGTGCACTCAATGAAGAAAAATTCTTTAGAGGAAGAGTCAAAGAATAGCAAACACACTTTCTCGTGAATATTAGCGTCTGCAAGAACGGCGCTGCAAAGGCTATCCACTTCGTCCTGAAGGAAATACGTAACAGCAGTGGCAGAAATTCTGAGAAACCGGTAAAAACCATACCTTTAGCATATTTACAACGGTATGGATGGTCTCATCCGTATCTTGTGCCTGAAACCTCACATCGTTCGAAAAAAAGGAAAGACTGACTGCAAATTTAACGAAACAGTCATGCGAGCTAAGGAATACATAGAATTTCTTCTACAAGACGAATTCGAAATATTGAGGAAAACGGGTTAACCTGTTCAACGGCTTGCGTCTCCTGCTTCAAACAGCGTGGTTTATTTACAGCTTTACGAAGCTTGGTGAGCATGAGCACATCATGTGGTTCATAAAGATCTGACAACAGCGGTCCTGGAAAAACAAACCATAGTCTTGCGAAAGATACCCCACATGCATTGTAAAACTTATAACACAACGTTGTTACGAGAAAAGATGTAACGATACCTTCGTAATGTTCCTTAACAGGATCAACATTGAAGGATAATGTGTGAGATATGGGGATGCTCTTATGAAGCATTTGCAAATGCAGACATTCCCTGTCGCAACCAATCATGGACCGAGTGATCGTTACACTTAAAATCAAGCCTTATTTGTGCAAAATCTCCAAAACCCCATCAAAGCAAACTCCCTGAATTGCAAAACTCACGGAATTTCTGCGGTTTGTCCAGCTGCAACAGACGTCACAGTTGCAGGATACAAGAGTTCAATATGCTTGGGACAGTCGATGCCAGACATCTGCAATGAATAGATATGCGGCTGAATACATCAAACATCTGCGACCCGCCCAAGCCATTACATGAACTTGTTCGAAACCAAAAGTGACTCACAGAAATCTGCAACTCTTTGCGAGATAGATTCACAACTTTGAAGGTTTTTCCGTAAACGGCGGCATTATTAGATAGTCGACCAACGAAGGTTGTTGATGACTCCTGCAAGATGAAGGACCCACTGAGTGCAACACAACGGAAAGCAAATGTTCAAACATACCCCAGCCACAGCTAGCGCTGGTGACTTCGTTAACTTCAAATATTTTCCGGTTATTCTCTGCTTCGAGGAGGACTGAAAAGACAACTTCCAACTTGGCAATTTTCCACCACTCGAAAGCAATCAGTACTATAAATGTTATACAGCTTACCTTCGTCTTAGAAGATTTCGACTTCTCCTTTTCCGGCGAAGGCGGAACAGCTGGTGCTTCCACATCTTCGGCTTTTACAACTTTCTTCACTTTCTTTCCAATACAATATTCACGAATATCAGTTTGCGCGCTAGAAGTCTTGTGTGAAGGCTCACGAACCTAAATTATTTCTTGGTTACTTGATGACTTTTAAGCCTTAAAATGCCTGATGAGATAGCGCAGCTAAAGAAATGATAGAAAATTTCAGATTGAGGAGTGCACCTAGGCTTAAAAGTTCATATCGAGAGTCACTAGTTTCTCAAACACTGGTTTCTACGAGCAAAAAAAAAAAACGAAAGAAAGAGAAGTACGAAAAAATGAAGTAAGCATCACCTTCCTGCCAACCATATAAGCGCGAATGTCATCTTGGTTCTTTTCCTTTTTCACTTTCTCGCGTTTCTTTTCCTGTTTAGCCAGATTCTCACATTTCTAAATAGATCACTGCATGAGAAAGCATGCAAACACCAGTGGTGTACTCAAAGGAAACCATACCTTTGTCCTCTCATGTTCCTTCAACTTCATTTTCATGTACTCGTACACATTAGCAACATAAGAGTTGTCAGCTAGAGGAGCTGGGTTTCCTTCAGTAGCAAGTGACTCAGAAGCAGTGTGAACGTCATTCGCTTCGTCCGTCTGCGCTTCAAGCTTCGAAGCCTTAGCTTGAGAGGCAATCAGCTTACGGCAGCTTTCACAGCAACGATGTTTAGACGACTTGGAACTCTTATGTTCTTTTGAGAAGTTTATGAAGCCTTTGAGGAGTTTCCTGCTTCTTGCCGGCTTCTGCTCCAACATCTTCAACAGCGTGGCGACCCACTGAAAATATACTATTGAAAAACTAACAGATGTATCACCCGCCCTTTCCCATTAAATGCCTACCCGTGTCCGCACTTACTGAACGCTCACCTCTTCACTTTCCTTTCTCTTTTCCATCTTCTCTGTATCAGCTGTCGCTTGCACTTCCTCATCAACACCACCTACTCCGGTGCTAAGGGCAGCAGTCATCGACAAACTGGTGTCACCATGCATCCGATTCCACCTCTTCAAATGAAAAATCGGCTATCAAGCAGTTAGATAATGAAAATAGTGGCCGTTACCTTCTGCACACGTTGAGCAACCAAAGCGGTTTCTTGTAGAGTTAACAGGTCCTCGATAGTGGAAGCCGTTTCACGACAAGACAAGGATTTGTGCTGGGCCCTCTCAAGTGACCAGGGAGTAGCAATCTAGAGAGTAACGATTTTTCAACTTCTTTTCCAACTTCGTGTTTTCTTTTCAAAATGAAAGTTACAATGAATGGTTCGGCGGCACGCAAAAGATGACGATAGGGAGCCTTAGAAGAAATTATTATCCACGGGAATTCGTCGTTTTACTTAAATGAAGTCCTCACATACTGACAAACTAGAGCCTTACAATAAAAATGTATCTGATACTGGAATGGCAGCGCCTTGGACTGCTTGACAAATGTTGAATTTTTATTGAAAACAAGCAAAAAAATTCGGTAAAATGGTCACCCTGACTGTGTTCACCACAACAAAGTGTGTAGAAAAATGCTCATTTTCGTGTAAATTCATTCCTCACTTGGATAGATAGTATTTTAAGTGAATATCCCTTAAGTCAAAGACGAAATGAAGGATTAGTCAATGACTAACAACTTTCCCATAAATGAGAAAAACATGGAATTCATGAAAGAATAGTTGCTCACCCGTTTGAGAGAACGTTCCCAGCTGCCAATGAAATCTTGATAACTCCAGCTAAGGTCTCGTGATGAAACAAATGAAGGGGTAGCAATGCTGAAGAAGACTTTTTTAAAATCAATTACAGTGTCTCCCTCACCCTTGCAGTGGCTTGACTATGCACTCTCCTTTTAAAACAAGAGATAAGAAGGAAATAAACTGACCATTTCATAAGCCCTGACTCTTTGGGAAGCTCATATTTTGGTTCGAAATCGAAAAGTGCATCAACAAAATTGTCAACACCTCCAACCTCTAGCTGAGCATCCTGGTAATCACTGAAGTCTGGAGGAGGCAGCTGAAAAGCATGACATTGATATCACACCTGGAATCCATAACATACGATTGTGACAAGATGTATTTATCACTACGTATGGACAAGACATAAAAAAGGCAGTAAAACAACCGCTAACGCCTGAACGAAAACAGTCCGCACATGCATGCTGCTATGGAAACCTCTAGAAAACGAAGAAGGTTGTGGAGAACAAGAAATTTATGTGTTCACCATTCTAGATGAAAATTACGCACCTCAGGCATAAACGCCTCGGCTGGTAGGCTAATTGGGGCAGTTTGTACAGACTTTTCGATTCCACTTTGCTCAGAAAAACCGCAGGTACGTGGTGGAGAAAGAAGGCGGAGGGCTGACTCCTGAAAAATTCTGCTACAAACCGTAGGGAAACTAAGGACAACTAGTACAAATCTTAATTAGCAAATAAAACTATGGACAGCTAACATACTCTACAACAGTACTAAACAGAAAATAAATAGTTCGGCAAATTTCTCAAACCTTAATGCGTTCCTGACGCTGCTCCAGTTTGTTCAGGAAATCAATGAAGCCCTCTTCGAACTCTCCGTCAAGACAAGCCGATTCCATCGTCTGGCTCTCCTTACGGGACCTCGACGGCAGCTGCAATGTAGACAATTTCTGCCACTACAGGCATGCTCCTATAGAAATGCTACCAATTTAAAACAAACCTCTTCCTCGCTGTAACAATAACACTTCCAGCAAACGGTACGAGGTTCACTCTCAACTTCGAAATCGACACGATCGACTTGGCGCTTTTGACAGGTGAGGAGCAAGTCCTAAATTGAGAAGTGTATATCCAATGGAAGCAACACCACTACAGTTCTCAACTTTGAAAAGGTAGGAGGTGGTCCACAAGGAGGACTTCACTAAAGCGGACCCACTCATGCGTCGCACCGCCTGCGATGTGGCACTCTGACTGTCTACGCATCCACGCACTTCATTCATAATGAATCCCACCGTTTTCCAGCCAGATGTGTTCAAACAGGTGATGCAGCGCAAGAGGACGGTTATGCCCCAGTGGAGTCTCTACTAAGCTCTAAAAAAGGGAAAAACGGAGTAGCGGCAGGGGCACTTATAGGCTTGTGCATAGGCTCAGGCTTAGGCTATATCCTAGGCTTAGGTTTTCAGCGTGGAGCCTACGACCGCCCACAGGATGCATTCTCCCCAGCTCCCTCTTCGTCCAAAAGAGTTGCAATACGCACTGTTTCAATTTTAACAGGTGAAGCAGGTTTTCACAGCCGAAGCAGCTGTATACACAACAGAATGGCTGTATACACGAACAGGACCCACACCTGATGAACATCTCACGCTCATCTTGCTCACTTCAGATGAGCGAAGTGATCACGAATACAGATATATGTAGAGTAGATTTCTCGCCCGCATAAGCCATTCCCCTTAAACAACAGTAATTTTTACACCGATTTCGGAGCAGACCACAGAGACATGTACCAATGGAGAAAGGTAAAAGAACTACGGAAATTAAAGATCTGTGCCTATTCAATCGTTATTTTGATTATTGCAGCTTTTGCATATTTATATGATACCTAATCTACAATCACCCTTAGTCGTCATTCTGATTGGTTCCTTCGCCTCGAAACCGCCACGCAGCCTCAACTCGCGATGCGGTTTCACCACGCTGACTCGTTGATCTAACACGTCCTAACACGCACCACATGGGTTTAACCAGTCATGATGGAGAGCGATTGATAGGAACATGTTAAGACGCATGTGGGCCAGGATACATGGAGATTACCCAAAGTGAACATGTTGACGTCAGTGTTGACCATGGGTAAATTTGGAAAGGGTATTAGCACGTTTACCCTAGGTAGTCTCAAGATGCCTGTAACTCCAGAATGTCAGAACGTGTTAGAACCACAAGGTCGCGGCCAAACCACGAAAGCCGGCGATGTTGCTTTGTGGTTGCAAGTGATGGAGGAGGATGGATCTTTACCAAGAACAGTGAAATAAGTATGTATATCCCAAGAACAGGACCCAGACAGCCCTGACTAGAAACGAAGTCTGTGAACCGCTATATAGTTTTTCCAAAAAAAAAACTTGCCTCCCGCTGCACTGCGCGTCGACTAAGCCATTTCGCAGCACGTATGATAACGCATAGGAGGCGCGGCGCGGATTAGCTGACGGGCGGTAGATGCCGGAGGCAAGTATTTTTTGGAATGACTGTACTTAGACAATAAGAACGGCCGATTCGCCGCCCAAATGAGCTTGCGCGCCACCCGCGGCCATTATTTCAGGGGCCGCGGGTCGCCCGCAAGCTCATTTGGGCGGCGGGTCGGCCGTTCTTATTGTCTGAGTATGTCCCTAACGCGGTTTTAGTAGTTCATTCATCAAATGCACCTCGAATGCAAATAAATATAAATTTTGAAAATTTTGACGCCCCGTTCTCGGTATGGGTAGGGAGGGAAGGATGCCTCACAGTGAATGATTGGTATGACTAGCTCGTGCTCCACCTCGTGCTCAAAGTAATATTATGGAACCGAGCGAACTATGACTGCTTGTGATCACTCCTTTGGAGTCTGTCAGTAATAACAATGGTCACAGCGATGCCAACTGAGCAAATATTGACCAAGTTCAGCGGCAGCGAAAAGGATCCACACTCACGTTGAGAAAGGAAACAGTTATGCTGTCAATCTCAACCTCGTCCTCTTCGTCGATCGAGAAACGAGCAGCAAATGGACAGACACGCCCTCTAAACAAACATTTCTTCATAGCAACATCTTGCAGGCAGCTACGGGCACAGGTGAACTCACCTAATTTTCTTCATCATCCAGTCGGCTACAGCTTTCACCGAGTCCGTTTCCATCAGATCAAGATTGTCGACGATCAATCTCATGAATTCCGTAATACGATAATGGAAAACGAATTCCACATGGCCACCGCAACTCATCTCTGAAATATCGGAGACGTTCACTCGTCAGCTGAGCAGCGTCACAGGCGCGTCCCGCGACCACGGCGTAGAAAAACAAAACGACAGCACCTTCAAAACCCCTGTGCTAGACAGTGAACTTCGCTCCATCTCGCAACAACAACGTGATTTATTAAAAGGATTTAGAGGGGTTTGAAAACTCCTTGAACATGTAGCTTGAAAACAATAATGATGAAGATGGCACAACCACTCCACCGGTGTTATTAAAACGCATGGTCAGCTGCACAAATGAATACAGATGAATACTTGTGCATAAACTTGCAATATGTACACTAAACTGCAAGCGCCTCAATTTGTACGCTAAACTGCATGCACCTAAGTTCTGCCTAGCTGTCTCTCCTGGCTCGACATGTTCATTTATTCATTTTAATGTTTTTTTTTAAATACAGAACTACAAAAGAACAAAAACAAACGCTAACAACCGAATGCCTAAGAAAGGAATAACGTGAAAGAAATTAAAAAAAAACTCGAAAGGCAGGACAGTACTGCTGTCAATTATTATTATAAAACTTTTGAATGTAAAAGCGATGTTTTCATCTGTTTTTACGTGTTCTTTGCTTCTCTGATTTCTCTCCAACTCTCATTGTTGCTGAAACGGACTATACCACAAAAGGACTGGATCACTACCAGTAGCCACTGCTGCCCCGAAGCAAAAGCGAAACCCAATCAATCAAAATCAATTTCGCTTTCCGCGCGACATCTTCAATCTGGTTTAATTGACATGAGTAAGCGGCGTGAATGTGGCAAAAACTTGTTCTCGAACGAAAAAGTGCAGCGATTTGAGCAATATTTGAATGCGATGGTTTATCGCCCATGGAGTTTCAAAAACAACGAGAGTTATCACGTGCTCGTGAATAAGGTTCCAACTTCTGTACTGAATGACAAGCACCCAAAATTCTCTTACTGCACATCAACTACCGCATAGTTTTTAGCATCTTTTCTTGTCTGATTTCTCTTCGAGTCTCAGTTTCGGTGAAACGAAATGCAACTGAACTTGAAATGGAACAAATTAAGATCAAAATGCGAAGATGCTACCAATTCTTGAAAAAACGTGTTAGCTACTACACTAGTGCTACTTTCAAGATTAGTTGCACAGGAAATAACCATCCCAGTCATGGTTATTAGAGGTCGCACCCAATCGGCAACGTTGACGAACGCCGGGAAGCAAATATGACCTCTAAATGTGTGGTCTTTACAGCGAACCCCACCTCTATGCAAGGTCGATCATTACCACTTGCCTGAAACCTAGGAGAGCACCAGTTACTACACATAACTGCGGTAGAATTTACAATTACGCAGATCGCATATTCTTTACAGAACATGGTATCGAATAAAAGCTGGATAGTCTGATGCAGCCTTACACCCGCTCTTATGTTTGTTGTTAAAAATGATTTTTCTCACTTTACCTTTTGAATTCCATCTATACTACTCACACTAAGAGGAAGAAAAATTTTAGAACATTCTAGTACACACAGTGTTGGTACTCCTAGGTTCGAACAAAAACTACAAGTGTTGTGATTTTTAGCTTTAGATAAAAACTATATGGTGCAACAAATCAAAAAAAGGATGTAAAAGGCAACTAATCCGTACAATTATGGTTGCAGGTCATTCATCTGCGTCAAGTACAGCCAGCCATCTGTTGCACTGTTCGTTAATCCTGCTAATTAAGGTAATGGTGTGTTTACTACCACCCCTAATCGATAGCAGTAACCTAGCAATGCTCCAAAATCAAGACCCGGAAGAACATGCCACTCTCTCTTGTAACGTACTCTGTAAGGTAGCTTTCCTTACAACACAATGTTCCTCATCATACAATTCCGCAAAAAGAACCACTTCTTTCCATGCGTGCGAAAGAGTACAACACTGAGCACTCTGACAGCGATTTATTGCATGAATTGCACCGACACAGAATGCTGGAAGAAGCAGAGTAAAAGAAGTCTGGAGAAAGAAACTGGAACAGACAATCACATCGAAGAAAACAACCTGCCAACGTTGCAGCATGGCTGCAGCAGAAGCAGCGACCAGCTGCCGTCGAAGCGGTCAGCTGATACGCCGCGACGCAGCGACGGCGCGATGCGGTCCTTCGCACACACCCGTGAACACATTGATTTGCATATGCCTCGCAAATGTGGCCTGGACAACGCTCGAGGAATATGCACTGCAAATTAGTACAGCGGCACGCGGCTAGTCAGCTGATGCAGCCGACCTCACAAGGAGAGGGATGCGCACAAGCTCGAGAAGGAGATCGCACATACACGTAAAACAACGAGATCAACTCCTACTCAAGCGTAAAGATTCTGCTTGCTACATCGTCGCACATCCAGGTCACAGCTTCGAGCAGGTTCTCTCCCGTCATGGCACTGCAGCTGTAGATCCGCCAGTGATGAGACTTGATTTCGTCCAACTCGAGTAGCTGAAACAGAGCTTTTTTTTCTTAAATAAGAGCCGCTCAGATAGTCGTTGGTTATTCTTCTCTTTTCCTTTCTAGTGCTCGCACCTATTCCTCTTAGCTGCTTGGACCTATGGGCGCGTTAAATGGAGCATGAGCCTCGCTGGCTTATAATGTTTACGCATTGGCAACGTATTGCAGCAATGAATTCCTGATGAGTCATACTTCACATGGTGCTCTAGAACAGCCAAAGCTGCATATGCACTTTTATTGTGCACTCTGAGAATCAAGAACAGCAAAGAAAGATGGACTCAAAAACGCTGCTTAATTGGCATCTGTCTATAGAGGTTCTCTCTGGTTAATTAAGAAGATTGATTGTGCACTAGCCAAGGACGACACAACGTTTGTTGGCCAAGAACGCATAATCGAGCTTTACAGCACTTTCACGACTCCGAATAAGAGATTTGTGACGATACGTCAGGCCGTTAATAAAAGAGTTCCTACAAACAAACTGGATGCAGCAGCATCATCCAGAGCATATCTTCCAAAGGGCCCAGGTTCAAAAATCAGGGAACATGGAGACTATAATAATTAGCATTTTTATTATGTTTAATTTCCACCCGGGTCCCGAAAGTGGCGGAGAACCCATTTCTCTCTCGTCCACTTTCTGCATCCGCTACTGATGAAGGACTGATTATAATATATCATAGTGCATAAATACCTTTGCAATGTCAGCAACGCGAGCTGCACTGGGCAAGTCCTGCTTGTTAGCAAGTACCAGTAGAGTTGCACCGGAGAGTCGTTCTTCACCAAGTAATGACCTCAATTCTTCTCGACAGGCTAGCAATCGCTCTAGAAATGAATAAGTAAAGTAATTACTAACTTAGAGAGCAAGCACCAAGAACAATCATTGACTAATAATAACGGGCTTATTCTGTGTGTAAGTGTGTAAGTGTGTGTGTGTGCGTGTCTGTGTGTCACGAAA